>CM069928.1:41991758-42001758 GCA_036172225.1 Cryptocoryne crispatula var. balansae | reverse complement strand
AACCCTAAAACCCTAAACCCTAAACCCTAAACCCTAAACCCTAAACCCTAAACCCTAAAACCCTAAACCCTAAAACCCTAAAACCCTAAAACCCTAAACCCTAAACCCTAAACCCTAAAACCCTAAACCCTAAACCCTAAAACCCTAAAACCCTAAACCCTAAAACCCTAAACCCTAAACCCTAAACCCTAAACCCTAAACCCTAAACCCTAAACCCTAAAACCCTAAACCCTAAACCCTAAACCCTAAACCCTAAACCCTAAAACCCTAAACCCTAAACCCTAAACCCTAAACCCTAAAACCCTAAAACCCTAAACCCTAAACCCTAAACCCTAAACCCTAAACCCTAAACCCTAAACCCTAAACCCTAAACCCTAAACCCTAAACCCTAAACCCTAAACCCTAAACCCTAAACCCTAAACCCTAAACCCTAAAACCCTAAACCCTAAACCCTAAAACCCTAAACCCTAAACCCTAAACCCTAAAACCCTAAACCCTAAAACCCTAAACCCTAAACCCTAAACCCTAAACCCTAAACCCTAAACCCTAAACCCTAAACCCTAAACCCTAAACCCTAAACCCTAAACCCTAAACCCTAAACCCTAAACCCTAAACCCTAAACCCTAAACCCTAAACCCTAAACCCTAAACCCTAAACCCTAAACCCTAAACCCTAAACCCTAAACCCTAAACCCTAAACCCTAAACCCTAAACCCTAAACCCTAAAACCCTAAAACCCTAAAACCCTAAAACCCTAAACCCTAAACCCTAAAACCCTAAACCCTAAACCCTAAACCCTAAACCCTAAAACCCTAAACCCTAAAACCCTAAACCCTAAACCCTAAAACCCTAAACCCTAAACCCTAAACCCTAAACCCTAAACCCTAAACCCTAAACCCTAAACCCTAAACCCTAAAACCCTAAACCCTAAACCCTAAACCCTAAACCCTAAAACCCTAAACCCTAAACCCTAAACCCTAAACCCTAAAACCCTAAACCCTAAACCCTAAAACCCTAAACCCTAAAACCCTAAAACCCTAAACCCTAAACCCTAAACCCTAAACCCTAAACCCTAAACCCTAAACCCTAAACCCTAAACCCTAAACCCTAAAACCCTAAACCCTAAACCCTAAACCCTAAAACCCTAAACCCTAAACCCTAAACCCTAAACCCTAAACCCTAAAACCCTAAACCCTAAAACCCTAAACCCTAAAACCCTAAAACCCTAAACCCTAAACCCTAAACCCTAAACCCTAAACCCTAAACCCTAAACCCTAAACCCTAAACCCTAAACCCTAAAACCCTAAAACCCTAAACCCTAAACCCTAAACCCTAAAACCCTAAACCCTAAAACCCTAAACCCTAAACCCTAAACCCTAAACCCTAAAACCCTAAACCCTAAACCCTAAACCCTAAACCCTAAACCCTAAACCCTAAACCCTAAAACCCTAAACCCTAAACCCTAAACCCTAAAACCCTAAACCCTAAACCCTAAACCCTAAACCCTAAACCCTAAACCCTAAAACCCTAAACCCTAAACCCTAAACCCTAAACCCTAAACCCTAAACCCTAAACCCTAAACCCTAAACCCTAAACCCTAAACCCTAAACCCTAAACCCTAAACCCTAAACCCTAAACCCTAAACCCTAAACCCTAAACCCTAAACCCTAAACCCCTAAACCCTAAACCCTAAACCCTAAACCCTAAACCCTAAACCCTAAACCCTAAAACCCTAAACCCTAAACCCTAAACCCTAAACCCTAAACCCTAAACCCTAAACCCTAAACCCTAAACCCTAAAACCCTAAACCCTAAAACCCTAAACCCTAAACCCTAAACCCTAAACCCTAAACCCTAAACCCTAAACCCTAAAACCCTAAACCCTAAACCCTAAAACCCTAAACCCTAAAACCCTAAACCCTAAACCCTAAACCCTAAACCCTAAAACCCTAAAACCCTAAACCCTAAACCCTAAACCCTAAACCCTAAAACCCTAAACCCTAAAACCCTAAACCCTAAACCCTAAACCCTAAACCCTAAACCCTAAACCCTAAACCCTAAACCCTAAAACCCTAAACCCTAAAACCCTAAACCCTAAAACCCTAAACCCTAAACCCTAAACCCTAAACCCTAAACCCTAAACCCTAAACCCTAAACCCTAAACCCTAAACCCTAAACCCTAAACCCTAAACCCTAAACCCTAAACCCTAAACCCTAAACCCTAAACCCTAAACCCTAAACCCTAAACCCTAAACCCTAAACCCTAAACCCTAAACCCTAAACCCTAAACCCTAAACCCTAAAACCCTAAACCCTAAACCCTAAACCCTAAACCCTAAAACCCTAAACCCTAAACCCTAAACCCTAAACCCTAAACCCTAAAACCCTAAACCCTAAACCCTAAACCCTAAACCCTAAACCCTAAACCCTAAACCCTAAAACCCTAAAACCCTAAACCCTAAACCCTAAACCCTAAACCCTAAACCCTAAACCCTAAACCCTAAAACCCTAAACCCTAAAACCCTAAACCCTAAACCCTAAACCCTAAACCCTAAACCCTAAACCCTAAACCCTAAACCCTAAACCCTAAACCCTAAACCCTAAAACCCTAAACCCTAAACCCTAAACCCTAAACAAACCCTAAACCCTAAACCCTAAACCCTAAACCCTAAACCCTAAACCCTAAACCCTAAACCCTAAACCCTAAACCCTAAACCCTAAACCCTAAACCCTAAACCCTAAACCCTAAACCCTAAACCCTAAACCCTAAACCCTAAAACCCTAAACCCTAAACCCTAAACCCTAAACCCTAAACCCTAAACCCTAAACCCTAAACCCTAAACCCTAAACCCTAAACCCTAAACCCTAAACCCTAAACCCTAAACCCTAAACCCTAAACCCTAAACCCTAAACCCTAAACCCTAAAACCCTAAACCCTAAACCCTAAACCCTAAACCCTAAACCCTAAACCCTAAACCCTAAACCCTAAACCCTAAACCCTAAACCCTAAACCCTAAACCCTAAACCCTAAAACCCTAAACCCTAAAACCCTAAACCCTAAACCCTAAACCCTAAACCCTAAAACCCTAAAACCCTAAAACCCTAAAACCCTAAACCCTAAAACCCTAAACCCTAAACCCTAAACCCTAAACCCTAAACCCTAAACCCTAAACCCTAAACCCTAAAACCCTAAACCCTAAACCCTAAACCCTAAACCCTAAACCCTAAAACCCTAAAACCCTAAACCCTAAAACCCTAAACCCTAAACCCTAAACCCTAAACCCTAAACCCTAAACCCTAAACCCTAAAACCCTAAACCCTAAACCCTAAACCCTAAAACCCTAAAACCCTAAACCCTAAAACCCTAAACCCTAAACCCTAAACCCTAAACCCTAAACCCTAAAACCCTAAACCCTAAACCCTAAACCCTAAACCCTAAACCCTAAACCCTAAACCCTAAACCCTAAACCCTAAACCCTAAACCCTAAACCCTAAACCCTAAACCCTAAACCCTAAACCCTAAACCCTAAACCCTAAACCCTAAACCCTAAACCCTAAACCCTAAACCCTAAACCCTAAACCCTAAAACCCTAAACCCTAAACCCTAAACCCTAAACCCTAAACCCTAAACCCTAAACCCTAAACCCTAAAACCCTAAAACCCTAAACCCTAAAACCCTAAACCCTAAACCCTAAACCCTAAACCCTAAAACCCTAAACCCTAAACCCTAAACCCTAAAACCCTAAACCCTAAAACCCTAAACCCTAAACCCTAAACCCTAAACCCTAAACCCTAAAACCCTAAACCCTAAACCCTAAAACCCTAAAACCCTAAACCCTAAACCCTAAACCCTAAACCCTAAACCCTAAACCCTAAACCCTAAAACCCTAAACCCTAAACCCTAAACCCTAAACCCTAAAACCCTAAACCCTAAACCCTAAACCCTAAACCCTAAACCCTAAACCCTAAACCCTAAACCCTAAACCCTAAACCCTAAACCCTAAACCCTAAACCCTAAAACCCTAAACCCTAAACCCTAAACCCTAAACCCTAAACCCTAAACCCTAAACCCTAAACCCTAAACCCTAAACCCTAAACCCTAAACCCTAAACCCTAAACCCTAAACCCTAAAACCCTAAACCCTAAAACCCTAAACCCTAAACCCTAAACCCTAAACCCTAAACCCTAAACCCTAAAACCCTAAACCCTAAACCCTAAACCCTAAACCCTAAACCCTAAACCCTAAACCCTAAACCCTAAAACCCTAAACCCTAAACCCTAAACCCTAAACCCTAAACCCTAAACCCTAAACCCTAAACCCTAAAACCCTAAAACCCTAAACCCTAAAACCCTAAACCCTAAACCCTAAACCCTAAACCCTAAAACCCTAAACCCTAAACCCTAAACCCTAAACCCTAAACCCTAAAACCCTAAACCCTAAACCCTAAACCCTAAACCCTAAACCCTAAACCCTAAACCCTAAACCCTAAACCCTAAACCCTAAACCCTAAACCCTAAACCCTAAACCCTAAACCCTAAACCCTAAACCCTAAACCCTAAACCCTAAACCCTAAAACCCTAAACCCTAAACCCTAAACCCTAAACCCTAAACCCTAAACCCTAAACCCTAAACCCTAAACCCTAAACCCTAAACCCTAAACCCTAAAACCCTAAACCCTAAACCCTAAACCCTAAACCCTAAACCCTAAACCCTAAACCCTAAACCCTAAAACCCTAAACCCTAAAACCCTAAACCCTAAAACCCTAAAACCCTAAACCCTAAACCCTAAAACCCTAAACCCTAAACCCTAAACCCTAAACCCTAAACCCTAAACCCTAAACCCTAAACCCTAAACCCTAAAACCCTAAACCCTAAACCCTAAACCCTAAACCCTAAAACCCTAAACCCTAAACCCTAAAACCCTAAAACCCTAAACCCTAAACCCTAAACCCTAAACCCTAAAACCCTAAACCCTAAACCCTAAACCCTAAACCCTAAACCCTAAACCCTAAACCCTAAACCCTAAACCCTAAACCCTAAAACCCTAAACCCTAAACCCTAAAACCCTAAACCCTAAAACCCTAAACCCTAAACCCTAAACCCTAAACCCTAAAACCCTAAACCCTAAACCCTAAAACCCTAAACCCTAAACCCTAAACCCTAAACCCTAAACCCTAAACCCTAAACCCTAAACCCTAAACCCTAAACCCTAAACCCTAAAACCCTAAACCCTAAACCCTAAACCCTAAACCCTAAACCCTAAACCCTAAACCCTAAACCCTAAACCCTAAACCCTAAACCCTAAACCCTAAAACCCTAAACCCTAAACCCTAAACCCTAAAACCCTAAACCCTAAAACCCTAAACCCTAAACCCTAAACCCTAAAACCCTAAACCCTAAACCCTAAACCCTAAACCCTAAACCCTAAACCCTAAACCCTAAACCCTAAACCCTAAACCCTAAACCCTAAACCCTAAACCCTAAACCCTAAACCCTAAACCCTAAACCCTAAAACCCTAAAACCCTAAACCCTAAACCCTAAACCCTAAACCCTAAACCCTAAACCCTAAACCCTAAACCCTAAACCCTAAACCCTAAACCCTAAACCCTAAAACCCTAAACCCTAAACCCTAAACCCTAAACCCTAAACCCTAAACCCTAAACCCTAAACCCTAAACCCTAAACCCTAAAACCCTAAACCCTAAACCCTAAACCCTAAACCCTAAACCCTAAAACCCTAAACCCTAAAACCCTAAACCCTAAACCCTAAACCCTAAAACCCTAAACCCTAAACCCTAAACCCTAAACCCTAAACCCTAAAACCCTAAACCCTAAACCCTAAACCCTAAAACCCTAAACCCTAAACCCTAAAACCCTAAACCCTAAACCCTAAACCCTAAACCCTAAACCCTAAAACCCTAAACCCTAAACCCTAAACCCTAAACCCTAAACCCTAAACCCTAAACCCTAAACCCTAAACCCTAAACCCTAAAACCCTAAACCCTAAACCCTAAACCCTAAACCCTAAACCCTAAACCCTAAACCCTAAAACCCTAAACCCTAAACCCTAAACCCTAAACCCTAAACCCTAAACCCTAAAACCCTAAACCCTAAACCCTAAACCCTAAACCCTAAACCCTAAACCCTAAACCCTAAACCCTAAACCCTAAACCCTAAAACCCTAAACCCTAAACCCTAAACCCTAAACCCTAAACCCTAAACCCTAAACCCTAAACCCTAAACCCTAAACCCTAAACCCTAAAACCCTAAACCCTAAACCCTAAACCCTAAACCCTAAACCCTAAACCCTAAACCCTAAACCCTAAACCCTAAAACCCTAAACCCTAAAACCCTAAACCCTAAACCCTAAACCCTAAACCCTAAACCCTAAACCCTAAACCCTAAACCCTAAACCCTAAACCCTAAACCCTAAACCCTAAACCCTAAACCCTAAACCCTAAACCCTAAAACCCTAAACCCTAAACCCTAAACCCTAAAACCCTAAACCCTAAACCCTAAACCCTAAACCCTAAACCCTAAACCCTAAACCCTAAACCCTAAACCCTAAACCCTAAACCCTAAACCCTAAACCCTAAACCCTAAACCCTAAACCCTAAACCCTAAACCCTAAACCCTAAACCCTAAACCCTAAAACCCTAAACCCTAAACCCTAAACCCTAAACCCTAAACCCTAAACCCTAAACCCTAAACCCTAAACCCTAAACCCTAAACCCCAAACCCTAAAACCCTAAACCCTAAACCCTAAACCCTAAACCCTAAACCCTAAAACCCTAAACCCTAAACCCTAAACCCTAAACCCTAAACCCTAAACCCTAAACCCTAAACCCTAAACCCTAAACCCTAAACCCTAAACCCTAAACCCTAAACCCTAAACCCTAAACCCTAAACCCTAAACCCTAAACCCTAAACCCTAAACCCTAAACCCTAAACCCTAAAACCCTAAACCCTAAACCCTAAACCCTAAACCCTAAACCCTAAACCCTAAACCCTAAACCCTAAACCCTAAACCCTAAACCCTAAACCCTAAACCCTAAACCCTAAACCCTAAACCCTAAACCCTAAACCCTAAACCCTAAACCCTAAACCCTAAACCCTAAACCCTAAACCCTAAACCCTAAACCCTAAACCCTAAACCCTAAACCCTAAACCCTAAACCCTAAACCCTAAACCCTAAACCCTAAACCCTAAACCCTAAACCCTAAACCCTAAACCCTAAACCCTAAACCCTAAACCCTAAACCCTAAAACCCTAAACCCTAAACCCTAAAACCCTAAACCCTAAACCCTAAACCCTAAACCCTAAACCCTAAACCCTAAACCCTAAACCCTAAACCCTAAAACCCTAAACCCTAAACCCTAAAACCCTAAACCCTAAACCCTAAACCCTAAAACCCTAAACCCTAAACCCTAAACCCTAAACCCTAAAACCCTAAACCCTAAACCCTAAACCCTAAACCCTAAAACCCTAAACCCTAAACCCTAAACCCTAAACCCTAAACCCTAAACCCTAAACCCTAAACCCTAAACCCTAAACCCTAAACCCTAAACCCTAAACCCTAAAACCCTAAACCCTAAACCCTAAACCCTAAACCCTAAACCCTAAACCCTAAACCCTAAACCCTAAAACCCTAAACCCTAAAACCCTAAACCCTAAACCCTAAACCCTAAACCCTAAACCCTAAACCCTAAACCCTAAACCCTAAACCCTAAACCCTAAACCCTAAACCCTAAACCCTAAACCCTAAACCCTAAACCCTAAACCCTAAACCCTAAACCCTAAACCCTAAAACCCTAAACCCTAAACCCTAAACCCTAAACCCTAAACCCTAAACCCTAAACCCTAAAACCCTAAACCCTAAACCCTAAACCCTAAACCCTAAACCCTAAACCCTAAACCCTAAACCCTAAACCCTAAACCCTAAACCCTAAACCCTAAACCCTAAAACCCTAAACCCTAAACCCTAAACCCTAAACCCTAAACCCTAAAACCCTAAACCCTAAACCCTAAACCCTAAACCCTAAAACCCTAAACCCTAAACCCTAAACCCTAAACCCTAGAGCCTAAAGCCTAAACCCTAAACCCTAAACCCTAAACCCTAAAACCCTAAACCCTAAACCCTAAACCCTAAACCCTAAACCCTAAACCCTAAACCCTAAAACCCTAAACCCTAAACCCTAAACCCTAAACCCTAAACCCTAAACCCTAAACCCTAAACCCTAAACCCTAAACCCTAAACCCTAAACCCTAAAACCCTAAACCCTAAACCCTAAACCCTAAACCCTAAACCCTAAACCCTAAACCCTAAACCCTAAACCCTAAACCCTAAACCCTAAACCCTAAACCCTAAACCCTAAACCCTAAACCCTAAACCCTAAACCCTAAACCCTAAAACCCTAAACCCTAAACCCTAAACCCTAAAACCCTAAACCCTAAACCCTAAACCCTAAACCCTAAACCCTAAACCCTAAACCCTAAACCCTAAACCCTAAACCCTAAACCCTAAAACCCTAAACCCTAAACCCTAAACCCTAAACCCTAAACCCTAAAACCCTAAACCCTAAACCCTAAACCCTAAACCCTAAACCCTAAACCCTAAACCCTAAACCCTAAACCCTAAACCCTAAACCCTAAACCCTAAACCCTAAACCCTAAACCCTAAACCCTAAACCCTAAACCCTAAACCCTAAAACCCTAAACCCTAAACCCTAAACCCTAAACCCTAAACCCTAAACCCTAAACCCTAAACCCTAAACCCTAAAACCCTAAACCCTAAACCCTAAAACCCTAAACCCTAAACCCTAAACCCTAAACCCTAAACCCCAAACCCTAAAACCCTAAACCCTAAAACCCTAAACCCTAAAACCCTAAACCCTAAACCCTAAACCCTAAACCCTAAAACCCTAAACCCTAAACCCTAAACCCTAAACCCTAAACCCTAAACCCTAAACCCTAAACCCTAAAACCCTAAAACCCTAAACCCTAAACCCTAAACCCTAAACCCTAAACCCTAAACCCTAAACCCTAAACCCTAAACCCTAAACCCTAAACCCTAAACCCTAAACCCTAAAACCCTAAACCCTAAACCCTAAACCCTAAACCCTAAACCCTAAACCCTAAACCCTAAACCCTAAACCCTAAACCCTAAACCCTAAACCCTAAAACCCTAAACCCTAAACCCTAAACCCTAAACCCTAAACCCTAAACCCTAAACCCTAAACCCTAAACCCTAAAACCCTAAACGCTAAAACCCTAAACCCTAAACCCTAAACCCTAAACCCTAAACCCTAAAACCCTAAACCCTAAAACCCTAAACCCTAAACCCTAAACCCTAAACCCTAAACCCTAAACCCTAAACCCTAAACCCTAAACCCTAAACCCTAAAACCCTAAACCCTAAACCCTAAACCCTAAACCCTAAACCCTAAAACCCTAAACCCTAAACCCTAAACCCTAAACCCTAAACCCCAAACCCTAAAACCCTAAACCCTAAACCCTAAACCCTAAACCCTAAACCCTAAACCCTAAACCCTAAACCCTAAACCCTAAACCCTAAACCCTAAACCCTAAACCCTAAAACCCTAAACCCTAAACCCTAAACCCTAAACCCTAAACCCTAAACCCTAAACCCTAAACCCTAAACCCTAAAACCCTAAACCCTAAACCCTAAACCCTAAACCCTAAACCCTAAACCCTAAACCCTAAACCCTAAACCCTAAACCCTAAACCCTAAACCCTAAACCCTAAACCCTAAACCCTAAACCCTAAACCCTAAACCCTAAACCCTAAACCCTAAACCCTAAACCCTAAACCCTAAAACCCTAAACCCTAAACCCTAAACCCTAAAACCCTAAACCCTAAACCCTAAACCCTAAACCCTAAACCCTAAACCCTAAACCCTAAACCCTAAAACCCTAAACCCTAAACCCTAAACCCTAAACCCTAAACCCTAAACCCTAAACCCTAAACCCTAAACCCTAAACCC
>CM069928.1:41541758-41976758 GCA_036172225.1 Cryptocoryne crispatula var. balansae | reverse complement strand
CTTCCATTTTTTATTTTTAAAGCTTACAGCGTTAAGTTGAGTAAAGTATAGAAGTTCAACAATGTTTACTAGAGTCAAATGTCAGCTTGAGTTATTTTTCGATTGAAAAATGTTTCAATAGAATTTTAATTACTTGAGAATATTAATTTTTGTGATTCAACTTATTTACCGTTTAGTACAGTTAAAGATCTTTTTAAATTTTTATCGTCTCGTCTCGATCCGTGTCCAGATCCATAATGGTCAATCCTCCCACAACCCCTTAACCAAACCCATAACCACGACCGACATCTTAACAAACCACATTTATCCACTCTTCCACCGAAAAACAGATGCTAGACCCAGATCATGAAAAGAACTAAGATACCCACAACCCAAATCCAAAACCCATAACCTGGAACGACGTTATTAATAAACTATATTCCAAAGGTGATAAGTCGCGTAAACAAACTAATTACTTCCTGTAAAAAAATTTAAATCATAAAATTCTATTTTGGGCAATCCATCATAAACAAATATTCAAATCTTCAATCACGAAAAAAGACTATTAAGATTATGAATGAAAAAAATTCCTTATTTTTGGGTAACAAAAAAAACGTCAGCAGTTTGAAGCAACAAAATTCTTATTTCTATTATTATTGGAGCAATCATTCTATTATAACACATATTAAATTTTTATGGCTTCTGAAAAGGCAATCGCTAGGTGAGGAAGAAAAAAACTTACCCCGAGCGTAAACCCAAATCCCCCATAAACCCTCAAACCTCCAATGCCAAACCCCAAATCTAGAAGTCATGACCACCAAACCAACACCGAACACCCCCCGACCCAACACCCTAAAAACCTTGAAAATTCTAAACCCTAAGATTTTAGGGTTTAGATTTTCGAGGATTAGGGATATTTTATTAATATTTAAAAATTACAATACAGTCCGAGGGGGACATTCCACCTTACCTCGGAACGAACAGTTGCAACCCAAAAACAAAAAATAAAAAAAGAAACAAGCACAGATCCTTCTAATTACAACGACCAAAGCGCAAAACAAACAACAGCAAAAACGTATCGAAAACCTGCAACGATAAGAAGAAAATTACCCAGCCCAGCATATGCGTTGACAACCGGAGCGTCAACATCGGAAAAGCCTAAAGGAGATGGGCCTTGACAACCTCAAGCGAGCCCGACGCCAGCGGGATGACCTTTGAAGACACAAGGCCTTCCACTTAAATTGGGCGAACAAGGCCCACCGAGAACAGCAAAACGGCCGCTACCCGCGCAGAAGTAGTGGAGAGTTTCCGACCTTCAGGAAGTTCTTTGGCGTTGTCCCCGCAGACGGGCCAGCGAGTGATGAAGGCCGAAGAGATGGCCCACCGGACCTCTTTTGATGGATCTTGAGTTTGGGCGAACCTGCAGAACCCAACTACGCCGTCGTTGAGTAAGGATCCGACAAACAGAGGTGGTTCATGTGCGGGGCAATCCGACACACGTGGCAACGCAGTGCCAGTGTCGCCCCGCTGGCACTGCGAACCTTCCGAAGCCACACGCTGGCATCAACCCGGTGCCCGGCGGACGGATGGGCACAACGAACGGCCAGGGCAAGGGGGGACCCGGAAGGGGCGGCATCAACATGCTCCGAAGGCGGATGGGGGACAGAATGACAGGAGAGCGAAGCAGGGGAAGTCGCGAAGGAGGCAGGATCTTCGGAGCCAAACGGAGGTATACCCAGTAGAGGCGTTGACCGGCGACGGAGGTAGGGAACTAAAAACCCACGTAAGTATCCACAGCTGGGAGCCTCCGGGTGCGTCTACGACAAGCGGAAGAGAGATAAGCTGCAAGGGAATCTACCCGGCAAAACCGACGGCGAAGACCTCGCTGCAAACCCAGAGAGGTCGGAAAAGGGGGCCGACCACCGAGGACACACGCCGACGACACAGCTGCGCTGAGAGCGAACGGGCGGAGACGAAGGAACAGGAGGAGGACCGCACGTCCACTGGCACTACCGACGCCGAGCAGAACGCATGGGCGATAGACAACAGAGAGAGGACCCGCAGCGAACAGAGGGGGGGGAGGGCAAGGAGCGGCGGAGGTAGCACAGCTGGTATCGCTGCAGGAAACGCTTCACACCCCGGAGCAACGAAAGAGAACGCCGACGAAGCAGGAGACAGAAGAGGTTGAGCTACATGGAGAGGGGCAAGGGGGAGGAGGCCGTGTTACTGGGAAGAGAGACGACACACAACACCTACGCCACATCAGCCACCACCGCGGCAAAGAAGGGAGAGAAGAGCCGATAGGTGGCTGCAAGGAGCGCGAAGGAGTTCCATGGCAATAGGGAGACCGGACGAGCGACAGGAAAGAAGAAATAGAAAGCAAGCAGCGCTGGGTAGTACGTGCGCACGCAGCGCTGGTTGCTGCGTACCTGCAGAGGGAAAGCCACAGCCCAGAAAAACCAATCGAGCAGGGTAGAGAAGAGAACGAAACTGATGGCGGAGGCAGGCGCGTGACGAAAGAGAAGAGAAGATCTGGGAGACTCCAGGACCAGCAAAGACTTCCCAGCGAGGATGACGGCGAATCTGGACAGCCAGCCCGGGAGGTAGGTGCTTCTCTCTAGAAATAAATCCTCCGTCGGCACCACGTTCAAAAAAAGAAAAGATAATGATTTACTTTCTCTGTCCGATATATTTATCTGTACTCGTCACTCTTTTTGAAAAGATAACATGATCTGCGCGACGCATCTTCCCGCCGTTTCGGGGTTAGGAATAAAGATAATGATCTACTCGTTTCTCTCTCTTATATATTTATTTAAACTTATTATTTTTTGGAAAGATAGTACGATGGTACGCGATGCATCTTACACTCTTATATATTTATTTGTACTTATCACTTTTTTTTAAAGATAGCATGATTGCACGTGATGCATCCTACCGCCGTTTCAGAGTTAAGAATGACAGTTTTGAGAATTTGAAATTTTGAGACGATCAGAGCAATTTGTGATGAATGAATGGATAGAACGTTACAGGAAGACATACCGGGAGGAAAAAATTACCAGACGTGTTACGTGGGAATGAAAGAGAAGACATTATAAATAAATGAGACGAAGGCGATGCAGAGGTAATCCGTGTTTAATTAGAATCTGGAAATTTGTAATTAAGTTCTGTTCGCCTAGAGGCTACAGTGATCTCATCCGACGTGATTGCGTGTGGACATTAAAAAGGTAAAAGAGATGATTCCGAGGTTAAAGATTAAAAAAATTAAACAAATGACAATGTCATAAGACGTGATTGTTTTACTGGGAATAAAATTTCTGTTGAACCGACAGAAATATCGAAAACTTAAATAACGTACGAAGATGGTAACACTAAAAAAAATCACGTCGGTAATAACAGAAAATTACGCTTACCGACTGTGACTATGCACGTGGGGAAAAAGATTCTCAATATTCTGTGACTTCATACGATTCAACATGATCTTCTTGTGATTTTTCCGAAAACAAAATTTACAACACGTTCATCTCAAAGATAATCATAGAATATTGATTAAGAAAGAATTATTAAAAAATAATAAGAACGTTAAGGTAATTGAGAAGAGAGAAAGTATAATTTACAAATGTAAAAGTATATTAAAAAAAATTTAATTCTCTAATTTCAATGTCATACTCTTTTCAACCATGTCTACGCATTATAACTCAAAAAATCACATAGTCTATTCAACTTCACCATTATTAGAATAGTAAATATACCACCAACGGCTAAAAAGCGGCTATGATGTTTCTACGCGTAACACGTGCTCGAGTGTCGAGTACCAACTTCAAAGGGGAACCAACATAATCACCGGCAACAAATTTGATCCGTGCGTTACTATGTTGAAACTAGGGAAAGTTTGGGTCGAGTTGTCTTGGATAAGGGTTAGGTTGGTTAGATTCATGCTCAAAGGGTTTTCCTTAAAGTGATTTACTTAATTAACTCCCTAAATGCTAAACACTAAACTCTTAACCCTTGAACCTTGAATCTTAGTCTATGGAGATTGCCTCCAGGCCACTGTCCACTTACTTATTCCCCAGAGTTCAACCACGATGTAGATTAAAAACAAATAAGAAACTAAACAACATGGCATTAAAGAGACAACAGAAAATAACAGCTAAGAGAAATGCAAAGGTAAGAATAAGATTGTTGACAATTCCTATTGTCACAGCACATTTAGACTTCATTTGAAAAGTAGGTTATGGGTGAATGCCAGAGCCTAGATTGAGCATCATGTATGAAACTTTCAATGTCTCAACTTTGAAGACTAGCAACAACGATCAAAACAATGATAGAGGAAATTGTAAAAGATATCGAAACATCACATCAAATCACAAGGATCATAGATGCAACAAATTTTGTGATGCATCACATGCAAGATGACTACACATTTTGCACAAAGATATAAATGGTGGCATTTGTCCAAGTTAAGATTTAAGAAAGCACTTACCGAACTACATAATGAAAAAAAGAGAACAATCAGGACTTCGTTGACAACTATGGTGGCATGGGGGTGATCGGAACTAACATGTCATCCCAAGACTCTTAGACATGAAATGAAGAATGAGGACTTAGATACCTATAGTTGTTTGTTGACGTCTCTAATTATAGACCTTTGTTCTCTGCCCTTGGGATACAACCATAAGAGTATTTACCATATATTACTATTCTATTCTAGAACCGAGACCCACATATTATACCAGTGGGTCCAAAATGATGTGTCATCTATTTCATCCAATTAAAGCTACCATTCTAGAAGTGATGAAATGATTAGCTATTACATTGCTCACATAAGTGTAGAGTTGGTACCCATCATAGAAGGAACCCGGGAGTATAATCAATATGTAGAAAATTATAACACGTATGACTCGAAATGACTTAAACCTAATATGCACATGTTGGCATCGGAAAAAGTTAAAAGAAGTGGATTGGGATCTAATCCAATACAATGTTCAATGGGTCAAAGAATAGCTGTGGCTAGTATTCAACCCATTAAGTGAAGCTCATTTTCACTCTAAATCTGTTGAGAATTGACCTCAGTTGAGGTCCATTTTCATAGCCCATTCATTTGGTGCTAGTGTGGACTGCACTTTTGCCCACAAATAAGCCCAATACCATGTATCCATTTTGGCCTATACGTGGCCTCCTTAAACTGCCACCTCAGCAGTTAGGGTAGGGGATAAAAAATAATATTGTGATCAAGTACAAGTCAACTTGTATTTATGGGAGATGTGAGGGGACAATCTGCACCATATTTTCTTTCATTAATAAGGCTGCAAAAGTAAACCTACAATTATGAAAAGCTACAAGGGGACAATTTGTCCCAGATTTCCTATTCTACACCCATTACATGCATTTATGAAAAGCTGGGAGAGGCAATCTGCTCCTAGATTTCTTGCTCTACACCCCTAGGGGTGTCAATGGGCTGGGCCCGGCCCGGCCCGCAGCTGGCCCAACAAAGCCCGCTCCAATATATAATGGGCCGGCCCGACCCGGCCCGTATTACATTTCGGCCCGACCCGGCCCGGCCCAGAAAAAATATAAGTTTGGCCCGGCCCGACTCGGCCCGGCCCGTTCTTTTTAACTTATTATAAGATATATTTTATATATTTTTAATTTTTTAAACATCAATCCAAAAAACTTTAATAAGATCTTACCAAAATCTTCATATGACATACAAAATTAAAACTAAGATTCTTTTTTGAAATATTAAAGTATGACTGGTTTGACAAAAAAATTTGAAACATGATTAAAATAAGAATAGTAGATACATCGTACGTATTCATAATTTTTTAATTTATAATAAAATATATAGATTTAACTATATCACTTAATTTTTCTAATATATAATAAAATACATATCATATTTTTAAAATTTTTAAACATCAAACCAACTATTAAAGAAATATTTTGAATCTAGAAATAAAAATAGATAAACATACCGTTTAACACCCAAATAATCATAGATATAAATATATTTTATTATTTTAAAATATTACCCTTTTTTTAAAATTTCCTTGATAGTCTACGTATTACCCGCATAAGTATCTTGGATTCTTGTTTGCATGCAAAACGTTTCATAAAAAAAAAAAATTTTTTTTTGCATGTCCAGCGAACCAACGGACGAACCGCTGGGCGTTGGACAACGTTGCAGAACAAGCCCGCGGGCCTGCTTTCTCGGCCCGACCCCGCTCCCTCATCTCGATTCTTTGGCCCGGGACAAGGCCCAGGGCTGGCCCGGCCCGAGGGCCCACGGGCCAGCCCGGTCCATTGCCAGCCCTATACACCCCTTCACCTACATTTGTGAAAAGCTGTAGGAGGGGCCATCTGACCTAGATTTTCTACTCTATGCTTATCACATACATTTTTGAAAGGCCGTAGAAGAGGAAGTTTGGCCATTAGATTTTCTACTCTACTTCCCAAATTTTTACCACTGCCAGATTTCTTTCACCCCATATCTCCTATCAGATTTTCTACTGCCCCCATGTCAACACGCAATTTTCACAAAAATTGGGAGACAATTTTTCTGAGAATTTTATTATTTACACTCTATTTTAATTGAGATATTTTTATCTTAATTAAACAATTTAATTTAACTCGAATTAAAAGTTTCACCATTAAAAAATTCCATGTTTATGTCCAATTAATCTCAAATTCAGGGTTTCAACTCAATAAAATTTTAAAATTTCTATTTATTTATTTTTTAAAATATAAATAAATGTTATAAATTTTTTAAAAATATCCAACCATTCAAAACTCATTCAAAATTAAAAAATATTTAAAATAAATTTTACGAGAATTCCAAAAATTTTATAATTTTATTTTAAAATTTTATAAAAATTATTTTGTCCTTCTAAAAAATCACATATTGGGTTAAAAAAATAGTCTCTCATGCTCGATAATTTTCTTGAAGACCTTTGAGCATTCCCTAAGATTTGATTATTTTTTGGGTCCAAAAATACATTTTTCTACCCCTTGTCTCTCACTCTCTCATCAAAAAAATATATAAGAAATGGGTGGATAAATCTTAGAAAGTTTAGAAAAAATCCAAATCATTCTTATGAAATTCCCAAAAGACCCTTGAGCACATCCCTTTACATTCAAAACTTCAAATAACTGGAGATAGTTGGCATGGGTCCCACAACTCAATGAATGGGTCAAACATCGTGGGAAAATAATTATAATAGGAAAACACTCCTATTATCTCTCCCACTACCCCAAACCACTTTTTCAAACTTGGTACATCTCTTTACTACCCCCACGATGCTCTCCCACTCTCTACTCTTCTAAAACAGCACCCACAAGGCTGTTACGAGGGTTTTTCAAGTTCTTAACCCTAGCCCTGTCGGCCATCATTCAAAAAAGAAAAAAAAATGGAGAGAAGGGGGAGAGAGCCACAGTCGAACCTCTCATGCTACTGCGTACCAAGGAGAAGCACTCAAGGAGAAGAAGAGGAGAAAGGGGGGCATCCCCTGACTATAGGAGCCATCACCAATATCCCCCTTGTTGGTACCTCTCCATAAAGTATGAAAGAAAGGAACATGTCATACTGTGAACCTGCCATAGACCCTCCCTAAATAGTCTACTAAAACACCTCATACATACCCCAAATTAGTCATATACTATTCCTGTGCAGGCCTCCCTAAATCTGTTCATGAAATAGTCCCTTTCAACCCCTAAAACCACCCAAATTGAAGTCTTGTTCAGATATGTCATACTCCATATACAGTCCCACAAAAGACACCTTGTTGGGACCCTTAATCATATCCTAAATCATCCTTAAATAGTCCCCTGTTAGGTTGCCTAAACAAATTTTCAAATATTCCAAAACTAAACAAAAAAAAAACATGTTCGGACATCGTCCCAAATAGACCCCAAATGGACTTTAGCCATAACCTATTTTTACCCTAAACTTGTCCTAAATTTGCTCCTAGATAGTCTCTTAAACACCCCATTCCGGCTCAATCTTTCAGGTCAAATGAGAGCCTACCATGCTACTTTATTGGATCACCCTTGCTATTTGTTCTTGCTTAGGCTAATGCTGTCAAACAAGAAGAAACAGATAGGAGAAGAAGGTCGCCAAGGTCAGGTTCTAAGAGGATAAAAAGGCCAACAAGGCCAAACGCTACAAACTTTTCAAGGCCACCAAGGCCAAATTCTACAAATTTTTTTAAAGGTTAACATGGCCCTATTTTGCTAGAATCTCTTCAAACCAACAAGGCATCTCCAGAAGCTTTTAGATTGATTATCAAGCCTCAATGAAGATTTGGTCACCGGCGCCCCTACTTGTCAAGGTTGTCAAAGCCACCCGAGCCCATTTTGCCGAGCCTTCCCAAGGCTATCAAGGCCTCATTGAAGCTCAAACAAGCCTGTCAAGGCCCAATGAAGACAAATTTGGCCGTCAGGGCCTCAAGAAGCTCAAATTGGTCATCAAGGCCCAATGAGAATTGAACCGGCCGTTAGAACTTTTAAAAAATAATTTTAATCAAATATGAAACAAAAAAAATTAAGAGTTAGCCTAACACCATAGGCTACCTTAAGGGGCAGGCACTCGGGCATGTCCCTAATGTATTTGATCCCGAACGGGGAAATGTGTAAGTTCCCATCTTCTTCTAATTTTTCTCACGAAGCAGGAAGTATTAAACTCCACCTGCTAAGGAAAGTATATCTCATTAATTTAAGGGAAGGTCATGTCAAATTTTTTTCTTAAATTAAAAATGAGAGAAATAAACCAAGGAATGATCATCCTATGTCAATCAATGATTAAGAAAAATTCATTTATGAGAAACACAAAATCTTATGTCCTCCACATGTAATTTGCATTTGAATTTACTAATAAATAGAATTTATGAATTTTTCACATCATTATTGTCATTGGGAGCTTATGGGAAATCTCATAAACTTAAAGAAATTTAAATAGAAGAAGAAGAAAAAAAGAGAAAAATTTAATAATTAAATAAATTTGAAAAAAGATAATAATCCTGTCAAACCAGCCAACATAAAATTTTCCAACTCAAAAATAGCTTTCAGATAATTAAAACAAAATGAAGTTTTATAAATCAAGATACCAATTAAAGAACAAATAAACCCAATAAAAATAAAATAACCAAATAAAACTATGAGACCCCAAGCATGTTCAAATGACTCGGGCATGTCCAAGATCAATAATTTATGATTTATGAATTTCAACTCACAATTTTCACTTTCCAAATTTTCTTTTTTACTTTTTATTACACAATTCTGATTTCTAATTTCAGATTTATAAATTATGACTTTTAACTTTAACTTCCGATTTTCATCTTTTAATTTTAAGTTCTGATTTTGATTTTTAAATTTTGACTTATGATTTTTAATTTAGGACTGTCGACTCCCCCTCCCCCGCGTCCGTCCGTAGGGCTCCCCCCTTCGCGAAGGGTGTCGTAGGCTCCCCACCCAGATCCCAGGAGGCGTTTCTTCATCCGAAGCAGGAGGCGCGGACACAGCGATTCCAACCAAACGGGTGGAGGATAGGGCTGTATGCATCCGACGTGTATACACGGAGGGGAAGGAAAGTTGAGACGCCATCGACAGGGCAAAGATCGATGTAACTGCGGATTTGCTTTTTTCTTGAACGATTTGGTTGGCTTGAAATCTCCGTTGTTCGGTACATCCCTAGTACGATATTTTTACGAGCCTCATCGAAGATACTGCGGCCGATCATGGCGTTTAACACATTACAGGTTACTTTGCTTTTTCATCTCAGGATTTCCGCTGATATTTCAACTAATTGGTGACGATAGGGTTCTCCGCGTCAAACTTGTGTCCATGGTGGAAACGGGAAGTTGACACGTCCTCGACCAACATCGATGTCAATGCTGATTTGCGTTCTTCTTGAACAATTTAGGATTGGAAATTTTCTCTTCTTCGGTACACCCCTAGCACTATTTCTTTACGAGGGTTGAATCTTCATTCTTTATTTTGTAGCGGGTCTCAGCTTTCTCTCACTCTTAGGAATTTCTACCTTTAGCCTACATAGCCTTTTCTCCAAACTCTAGATTCCACCAACTCATTTGAATATATGACACATCACTGCGTAGCTGCCAAAGAAAAGAATCGAAATCCTAAGGTTTGTTGACTTTTCTTTAACTTGTCTCTGTCGAACCCTCTCTGCTTTGCTGCTTTCTGTGCTTGAGAAGTTATGCAATTATGAAGGTTATTTCACTGGAGGTTGTAGGTTCATGAATTCATGTGGCTACCATATTACGAGAGTCGGGGGAAGTTGTGCAATGGCATACAAGTCTGTTAAGGACTGCTCTATGTCCCTCTAATGGGGTGGGCATACTTTATTCAGAGGGGCGCTAACAGGGATGTGAACCATGCATATTATCTTTTGACTTCAGCTGAAGGAGCTGACAGTGGCGAGAAGAAGATGAAGAATAAGCAGCAGAGGACTAGGATGGGGAGAAATTGCTGAAGATGGGTGGGGACAGAAGAGGAGGCACTAAGGGGGATAACATACAGGAACACATCTTTCTTTTTTTTGTGCATTCTTCATACCTAAGGTGTGGGTCTCTTTTTATACATCCTTGTCATAAAAAAACAAAAAGTGGTTACAACTTACAAGTAAGGGCATACCAGTTTAGATGATATTTAAATATGTGCTTTTATGTTAAACAACTAATACCCTCTAGGAAACATAATACGATGGGCAAAGAGTATGGGCCTTAATAAATTCCATGTCAGCCCAGTTGGTCGGGAGTCTTCTTCAATCCAAAGTTACTCCATGGAATGGTGATGGCAGCGGCATATGTCAGCCAGCTTGAACTAGAAGCCACCACAGGTGTCCCTAGAAGTCACTTTATTTCTTGTATTTTGTTTCAGATAAGAAGAGAAGGTTGCAGTTTGTGGAATGTCTTAATTACATGCTGCAAGGGTTGCAGATTTTGCACATTGCTTTAATGGGAGTTAATGGATTTGAAATGGTGAGGTTTTCTGTTAAGTTTTGTCATTGATCTCCTTCTGTCACACCATGGAAGGAAGATCAATAACATAGTACAGGCATTCCTGGAACTTCAGAGAGTTTGGCTGAGGGAAGCATTTACATGGGATCTTGATGTATGAAAGGAGATATTTATGTGACTATCGGCTGAGGTTTAGTGGGCTTTTCATGGCCTATCTTGAGGGATATCCAGCCTAACATGCTCAACCCAATGCCGCATATAGGGGGGACTATGTGGTCAGGTGTTCAAACGGAAGTCCAAACAGTCTGTGACTTTGTGTATGTGGAATGCTGGGGTTAGGACCTTGTAGATTTAATAAAACACCAAGGGTTGGAATACTAGTGCTCCACGGTGGTCCCAGGCCTAGGTGTGTATAGGCTAATGGAATTACACGCGTAGGCATTCATATCACTGCCAAGGGTTTGTGACAGACACTGTGGCCTATATGAAGGATAATCTAACTGGAGAAGTCTCAATCCAAGATTGGTATTGTGAATATGCCTAGAGTAGATCAAAGGATATTCTAATGGGGCAACAGTAGAGGTGTTTAGGTGAAGGGAGGGGTGAGGAATGAAGGGTGCAATATCATGATCCTCATACTTTATCTTCTTTTTCATTTTTACTCAAGGTCAGTCTTCTTTCTCTTCTTCAGCCACAACAACAGCTGATCTTGGTTTGAATGTTGCTTGTCCTTCATTTCTCTTCAGCTCTGCTTCCCTCATACCATGCTGAACCCTTCTGTAGATGGCTGAGAGTGGCTTCATATTGGGCCCTGCCTGAGTATCCTTGGCCTGGGCCAGCAGAGTTGATATATCCCTTGGTGGAGGATTGCATTAATGGTGGAAGGATCCAGTGGATCTTGCCTTTGATGTAATTCCAATGGTATCCTTTAGCTGTCCGGGTGAATGCCATCTTTAGTAATATTTCAAACTTCTTTTTACGAGGGAGCATCTTTCATTTAATGAGGGGATACTTGCCATCGTTGGAAGATTGTACAGCCTGTGACCGTAGTTCCTTATAAAAGGAAAGGACCAAGTGGGGAAAGTCTGGTCGCAACTAGTATGGGTAATGGTTTCCTCCGGTGGAAGATAAGGAGGATTGAAGAGGATTTGGGTTGATCTTCCTATAAAGTAGAGAGTTATGGCGGTATTTCTCTGATTTTTGCAAGATGGCAATTCCAGGAAGGATATCCAAGATCTTTTACAGCTGGAGGATCTACAATTTATGGTGGGTTGGCTTTCTCCAAAAACCTTCTGCTCATGGCGGCATACCTGAAATAGGAAGATTTGGCTTCAGCTTGGGCTGAGGTGGTAGGCACATCCTGTAATTGGGGATTGCATTAATTGTGGAAGGATCTGGTGGATCCCTGTGCCCTTGTTGTCTCTTCAGCGGGATCTTTGTTGCCAGTGGATGCTATTTTTGGAAATCTTTCAAATCTTCTCCTTTAAGGGGGCTGCTGTGGCAGTCAACTAAGGGTTGACTATCAGCTAAAATAGTCACCCTTAGGTGACCCTTTCAGTGGTTAAGATGGGGGCCTACTGGGACCGCAAGGGGGGGAGGGGGAGGGAAGAGAACAACCCCTTAATGTATCATTTTAACCTTAAACACTTACCCGAAGGTGACTATTTAAGATGTTAAGGGGGGCGGGAGGGGGGAAGGAGCCCCAGATGGGGTGGGGGAAGAGAACAATCCCCTAACCTCAAGCAATCACCCGGAGGTGACTAAGGTGTTAGGGGGGGGGGGGAGAATAATCCCCCTTGCCCTATGTTATTTGAGGCACCTGCACTCGAGGTATTTTTATTATTTAATTATTATTATTATTATATAATACATATATATAATATAAATAATTGAAATAAATCTAAAAAATATTTGTAAAATTATAATAAATACATTATTTGATAACTATGTACCATAACAACAAAAGATTGTGGGTGTAAAGGGCTTCGGGTCTTGAGAGATTCTCCATCCTTTGTACATATTTCTCATATGGTGGAAGTCGTTCTTCTTCCCCTGTGAACGTAGGAAGGCATATCACCTTCGAACCATGTAAATCCCGGTGTGTTCCTCTCTATCTCTACTTTTTGTATATATTTTGTTTATTTATTCTTTGCAGAGTCGGCATTTCGGTTCTAGACTATATCAGTGATATTCGCCGCGATCTTCAACAAGTAACTCATAGAAATGAAAACATACATCTTTAAAATGTGCACATGTGGGAGCTATAACCTTATAAACTCATTGGAATGCAAAATTAATATTTTAAGTTTGGTTTAATTTTGATTTGAATTTGATTCTCATGTTTTATGAAAATGGATTTTAAGAATTTGATATTTTAAAGATATGTTTCTTAATGGAATCTTAAACATATTTATCATTAGTTTATCTCAAAGTCAGAGTTTTTACATCGAGACATGTATTGAGTATTTTGGATGACATGGTTTGGATTATCCCTTATTATATGCTATGTATTTTTTATTAAGTCTTAACATCTTATGCTTAGTTAAATTTTTATGGTATCGGATCATCATTTCTGTTCTAAGCTTCATCGTGGGATGTATTCATTATCATCTTATGCCTTAGGCCTTTGCATGTTGAGCTTAAGGCTAGTTAAGATCATTGGATTTCCCGGCAGAAGTTTTAGGATTCATTATTTTGAAGCCTTGGCATTCAAGCATCTTAGACTTAGGAGTTCATTAAGTTTAGGTTTGAGATCAGAGCTGATTACCTCGTTTTTATCCTAAGTCACATTGAACATTTTAGACTTTGGATTCATTATGTTTATCATTCCTTCATTTAAAGTCTTGGCATCAACACTTAGACCTAGGAGTTATCAGATTTTAGATAATTGAAACTTGTGTTTGGTCCTTTCAGATCTTATATTTTCAGGTTTTGATAATGTCATATTTCTTAGGATTAAACCTTAAAAATCTAAGATCTAAATGTTCGGATTGTGACTTATCTTCTATATATCTTCACATATTTTTACTGTAATCAGATTTTTGGCGTCCATAGCCAACATTCTGAATTATGTTTAGGAAGGAATCATTCATTTAAATGTGAATCAGAGTTGACAGTTTGCATTTATGCCTAGGATTGACATAATACATTTTGGCCAATATTAATTGCACATATTCAACCCAATTTAAGCATTGCCATGTTCAATATTATTTTGACTTCCAATTTTAAACTATCATTGTCCATCTCCGGATTATCCTCAAAGGAATTTAGGTTTTCCCAAGTGTATGATCTGAATTTTACACATTTCAGATACTCAATATTCTTGCATCTAATTTATTTTATAATGCTTTTCATTTTATTTTCTTATATTTGCATTTCATGTGTTCTATGTAGGTTATAATAATGCTACCTTAGTCATAAACATTTGTATATTCAACTCACATCATTAGCATAAAATGGGTGTACATATTACATCAATATGTCTCTGGAATCAACAAGATATGGGGCACCTTTAGTTCATTACTGACATATGACGTATATCTCCATCTCCCTAAATGATTCAAAGGAAAAAAATTATAGCATGGTGTCATGCACAACTTTCTTTGATCAAATGGGAATTTTCTCTAAAAATGGAGAAGGATCGGTACACAATGGTGCTTGTTCATGTGTCTGTTCTGGATTGATACACATAGTGACTTGCCCGGGTGTTCGTCCAAGATTTTGAGGGGACCCTGAGTTAATAAGCCAGCCTCTTATTATTATTATTATTAATTTCTGTTTTATTTCACTTGTTATGAAGTAGATTATGTTCCATAGATTATGTTCCATGGTCTTCTAGGCTTGTAACTGTCACCATTTGGCCGAATAGTTTTTCATCAATGTTGTCTTCAATGGCCTAGTCGTCTTCATGGTCTTCATCATCTTCATCCCTTGCCTTATTCCTTTTCCACTGCCAAACTGCCAAGCCTCATCATTTGGCTCTTTCGGGTAGGCAGATGGACACTGATAACCTGCTTGACTTCATGAGTAACACACTCAGATTATAGAGGGTTCGGATGGGGTGTTGTGGCATCTGTTTGGTACATAAACCGTAGGGATATTTTATGGTTTGAACAAGACAGGTTTATGAATCACTATGGGCTATACCGGGAGTAGAACAAGTGGCATGTTAGGAGTTGATTACAAGACCTGCTTATGTTCTGTAAATAGGTTTTTTTAGAGGGAAGTATGGGCCATGTATATTGGATCAAAATAGGCTATAGTTGAAGTAATATTAGCATGTGCAGGCATAGTTTAAAGGGGAACATTAGCTATTAAATGGGATCCGAAATAGGCTTAACATAAAGAAAAATATTGGCCATGGCTAGGTTATAAGTAGGCATGATACCAAGGCGGCTGGGTACTCTTCCTAAGCACTGAAGTGGCCAGACCTACCTAGTTTTCTTTAGTTCGAAGGTGTGCGTACACATATCCTAACATGACTTAACTTGTGACCATAAGAGATGGGCTGGATGATGGTGTGTGAGGACTGTCATATGGTCATAATGACATGCTGAACAAGGGTTTATATACTGTTACATGACTATGCAAGGGAGGTCGGACAGGGGGACCATGAAGGTTGTTATGTGTCTATTAAGGAAAGGGAGATGGGGGTTGAACCTTGCATAATTGCGTGGGATTAAGTCATGGGTGGGCATGGGGTGATCAAGGGGATTATCTAGATGCACAGGGAGAAGGAGAAAGAGCTGAGAGCTGATGTAACCTCAAGATTTAAGAATTTTGGTTTGGAAATTCATTTTTGTTTGTTTGACTTGACTTAGCATAAACTATTAGGAAAATAGTGATATTATATAAGAGTATTAACTAGGTCAATAGTATGTATAAAAATATAGATTGAGGTTGTTAGGTTGTTCGAAAATTTATTTTGGTCTCTCCCCATTGGATTTACGAAGTACCAATGCTAATAACATCGAACAACCATTCGAATAACTTTGATTATCCGCCATAGCAATTCATGAAATAGAAGACATACGTTCACAAAAATAAACACACGGGAGCAACGGCGGCTCCATGAACTTGATGGAATGCAAACACTTAGTGAGTCTGAATTGAATTTGATTATGTTTTATTTTAGTTTGTTCGGGAGTTTGATTGATTTAGGGAATCTGTTTTATCTTGACTTAAAATTTAGTGTTTTGTTTTGGGAGTTTACTTTGAACTTGATTTGGCGATCTGACTTTCCTTTTTTTTAAAAAAATTGAGACTTGGTGTTTTTTTACCTTTAGGATTACTTTGGATTCAGTTCAAGTTAATTAAGAATTTCTTGTAGGTCCTGGTTTGGTTTGCTTTCAATTGAATTGAGATCTTGTTTAAGATTGGGCTATTCTGATGATGATTGACTGAGTGCCTCTTAAAGGTCTTATCTGTGAAATTTATTTAGGATTTGATTTGAGTTGGTTAAAGCTTCCCTAACAATCAGATCTGATCTTGACTTGATGCCTTTCGGTTTGAACAGCTTGGTTTGGGGTTTGATTGGGATTTGTTCAAGGATCTCTTAGAGCTTTTGAGCTGTGGATTTTGGGTTTGTCTTAAGTTGGTTTCTTATAAGGAATTGTCATCTTGATGGTTTGTTTTCAATTGAAATTTTGCCTTAGATGTATATTACTTGGATTGGATTCAATTTGATTTGATTTTAGTTGGTTTGTGTTTATTTTGAAGTTTGTTCCATTTCTATTGAGGATCTGCTCCAATTTGTGGTTCAAGACTATTTTTAAATTGCTTATTGTTTGTTCGAACTTTTTTTATATCAAGACTTTGAAATCTCTTTTGGGATTGGGAGTTTTGTTTGTGCTTCATGTTATCATCTTTTATTTGGTTAGAATCAACTCAAGTTCTGTTTTTGGATTTTTTTATTTCAATTCAAGATTTAATATCTCTCGTTTTTGGAGTTGGGTTTCTAAATTTGATTTGATGTTTTGATTGGTTACGGCTTCCTTGAGTTTGATTTTTTTAAAGGTCCTGTGAGGACTTAACTTTTAAGATCTATGGTCATGATTTTGAGCACCACCTGATTTGTTATTTTTTTTACTGCGACTGCTTTGAATTTGATGGGAGATGCTCATTCATGATGAGGTTTGATCATTCAGTGCAAGATTGAGGTTGATCATTGATTTCTTCAAGTCTTCTTTCTTTCTTTTTTTAAACACAGCCCCAACTCCCAAGACAGTGATCTCAGGTTTGATTTTGTTTATCTTCAGCTGTGGGCATTTCAGATTTTAAATTTGATGACTTTGGAATTCTCATATCAACATTTTTTTTAAAGTTCTTATTTTTCAATTGGTTCAATCGACTGACTGTCAAGCACTGTGTTTAATCTGGGCTTGACAGTCTTAGATTTAGAATGACTTTGAACTTCTCCTATGTCAATGAATGTCCTTTGATGTTCAAGATCTACAAAATACAGGATCTGCATATTTCTAATTTCTATTAGGCTTGGGAGTATGCTCCGCAGATTTTGGCTGTTCATAGATTTCCTTACTTATGTTTGATGATGCCTTTGGATATGTACCCCGATCTCACTTAGTCAAAATTCTTAGCCACTCAATCATCTTTCCACAAGGATTTTCTTTAATCTTTTAATATGTTATAATCCGATATCTTGAACTTTGCAGAATTTTATTTTATATGCTTGCATTCGAACAATTGCATTAAGGGCTGTTTGTGCTTCTAATAACATCAACTATGCACAGAACGACATTTCCATTGATTGACGAAATATATATATATATATATGGAAGGAAGGGGCATGACAGCCATAGTTCCTCTCAATAGGATTCACCCACTTGATCTTTGGTAGATATTGTGAGTTTTATTCCATTTTTTAGGGTAGGATACATCCGGCTTTTGATAGGTATGTGAGTATTCCCAGTAATTAACACATCTTATCAATACTTGGTTCAACATCCGGGCATGGTGATCATGCACAGCCTCCTTGTGACTTAATAGATGTTTTGCTCCGTATCGGGGGATGGCAAGACATTGGGGTTTTTGAATAGATATTTTATGTCTACCTTAAAAGGGTCAAGGTACACACTTAAAGCCGGTCCCATGCTTACCTATATTTTAAAGTTCTTTTTAGTTAAGTCGAGACCATGGGCCATGCTTAAAGCCGGCCCGATGCTCATTTTGGTTTGTTTTGTTAAATTAATGAGTTTTTATTTAATTACTTGTTGATTGTATCTTTAAATATTTTTTTGTTGTCCACTGGGCTTATATTGAGCAAGAGGTCAAACCCGCCGGGCCTTCTTTGTTTTATTGAGGGCCCAATGGGTCCCTCTGTTGGTGTTCATCTGCCCAGATGGGCATTCTTCTTTTTTCTTTAAAACTCCATTTACCAGGTGGGGCCCACTTCTATCCTGGCCTACAGGTGCAGTGGACCGGACTAGTCCGTCACGTCAAAGACCCAACTGCTCGGGGGCTTTGAGGGCTTTTGAGGAATGGAACAGTGGTTGCTTGGGCAATGTTACCACGGTGCTCAGCTCCTTGACAGTGACAAAAATGGAATGCCTGAAGGCCTTGGCGGCGGTGACCAACTCTTTATAGACCTTACTGGTGACAACTGCGACAAGGAGGGATATCGCAGTGATGATCACAGTTGCATCAAGCTCCGGGGCGATGACAACTGTGGAGAAGCAGCCGAGCTTGATAGTGGAAGGGAACCAAGTGAAAGACGTTGGCGGCGGAGGGACAAGTTTCAGACGGGCTTCTTGATAGCAGCGGTGGTCTTAGAAGTTCCGGATGGTGGCACCAGAGGGGTTTGATGCTATCAACCCTTCTTGCAAAGTGAACATGGAAGAATAGGACTTTGCGGCAGCAACGATGATTGTGTGAGGTATCTTCTCCTCTAACGCTCACCCTGCCTTCCTTCCTTCCCTCGACCTTCCTCTTCTCTCCTCTCCTCTCCGACCTGTTGTCCTCTTTAGCAATGTTGTGGATGCCCGTTTTATAGGCCGAAAGATGGCAAGCCAGGGGACTTTTAAAGTAAAGTCTAGTGTTGTGTCGGAACTAGACACTTCTCGCGATGCTTGGGACAATCTTGGCTTCCCTTTTATAGATTGGCCGGCTTCTATTAGGCGATATACCATATTGCCCTTCGTAATAGGACTCTGACCGAGAGTGGAATCCAATCGAGAGCCAACCCCCCGTTGTAGGAGCTTTGTGACACTTGGACGATTTTGGATAAGGCCTACGATCCAACTGGACACATCCTAAAAGATCAGTGGAGTTCAATCGGGAGTGACTTTTCAATTCTCACCCGACTAAGTTCGCGATGCCTCCTGACTATCTTTCTCAATTTGGATTTTTTTTCTTTCTCAATTCTCACAACTTATGTTCCAACACTAGGCATGCTTCCCCCGGAGTTGGAGCTCTCCCATTTGACTGTGCGGTGTTATGGGAGCTACTGACCCATTCACCTCTTTTTAAGCCTATTTTGACTTCTTTGTTGAGCGACTGAATTTTGAGTTTGTCTATAGCCCAATGTCATTTTTATTTCCATGAGCAAAATGAACGATTCGGTCATTATTTTGTCTATGATTTTAGTTTGCCTATAAACTCAATCAATTTGGGGCTCTCTTTTATCATATACCTTGATCGACCTCTACAATAATTTTTTCATCATCTCCCCCCCTTTTTATGAGAATTTCCCAGTGTTAACGAGAGCCTATATGTGGATGACCATGGCTCTTCTCCTCCTCCTCCTCCTCCTTTATTCATGTAGGTGACAGCTGCGGATTGCTCGGGCTAGCTCTCCTCAGCATGTCTTCAGCATTCATAACCTTTTGGGAAGTGGGTGGTTCTCCTGTTTTATAAAGGATATGAGATAGACTCAGTCCCGATAGGTATTCCTTTTCCTGTGTATGAAGGGAGCATCGGGAGGTGTAAGAGTCTATCCAAACCACCTACATTCCATCTCTTCTTGAATTTCCGTTGAAGCTCTTGCATAGGTGGATGCAAGGATCGCGGGATCGGGATTGGATTGGATCGGTTTGGATCGGTGGATCCTCCGGACGAAAAGGTGGTCCCGGATCGGTCTAGATTGACATTTTTAAATCAGAAAAATTTTAAAAATCATAAAAATTAGGAAAATCATAAGAATAAGTAAAAAAATTTAAAAATGAAAAATAATGCGGATGACATTTTACCAAACAATGCCATGCAAAGTAAGTTCATTTTGAGAAACTGTCATATAAGTACTAATTATCACATAAGAGAGAGAAGAGAGTTAAAATAGATCTTTATAAATTTTAAGTATATAACATATTTATGAATCTTATATATGTGATAGTATAAGTGATAATGAAATATATTAATATATTTACACTATTATAAAAGGGACGCAGAGTAGTCGCGGATCGTAGGGTCAAGGGGGCAGTGTTCCTTATGGGGGGTTTCAGGGGGGCAATGCCCTCCAAAGATTTTTTTTTTATAGTGGTGGTGGGGGGGGGGATCGACCGCCTCCCACAACTGGATTGTCATTCCTTGCGTTGGATCACCAGAGGAGGGAGTCCTAGAGGTTGAAGGGGAAGGAGGAGGTGAGAACTGGTGGTGGGAAGGGGGAATCGGTCTGATCTCCCACAATAGGGGGAGATCGGACCAGAAAATGGTCTGATTCGGGTATGGAATCAATCCGATTCTGAACATTTCCAGGTTTCGGGGGATCAACCAATTCCCGATTCGATCCTGTTGGATCGGTCGATCCAAGCGATTCCGACTGATCCGGCCGAAAGTTTGGGCCGGATCGCTAGTTGCGGCCAAAATCGGAACGTTGGGGTCCGATCCGATCCAAGAATCGGCCGATCTTGATCCGGATCGGCCGATTTTGCAATTCATGAGTGGATGGTTCTCATTGGTTGGGGATAAGAAGATGAACCCATAAAAACTTGAAGTAGTGGAGAATGAGCACTGGACCTGCCTTCCTTATCTATATTGTAGACCTCTCTGATGCTCCTTAGGACTACTTGGATGTGTGGTTATGGTCTACATTTTAGGCATCCTCTGATGGTTGTCATGCGGAGATATTATCATCGGATTCCCCTCATTCCTTCCTTTCTTATAAGGGCATCTGATGGGATGCTTCTCTTTGAGGTAAGTGCAGCTGCAATATGCTGCCAGGTGGACCTCTTGACGGCTGGAGCATTGACCAAGTGTTGACCAAGTCTTTCATCACAGCGCAGGATCCAAGGGTGTTCATTTGTCACTATATCCAGCATCGTAGGATGATTAAATAGATGCTTAAATATCTATGATAAGGGCTATATGTAAGCACCAATTGAGCTTCATTTCATTTGCCTTCATATTCTATTACACAAATATGCCAATTGTATCAAGATCATGGCAAAAATAACATTGTTCTTCCTCTTTAATTCTCAACAAGTAAAATCACATTGACAGCAAGGTGGACAGGTAGAAGTAGAAAAACAGTAGGTGTTATTGAAGAAGATTTTGACATTGGGAATAATGGAGATGACAATTGGGCTATTGGGATATCTAGAGAGAAAAATAGGAGGAGATGGGCTTGAATAGGGCTGCCATGACCATCAATCTCAGCTTTCTTTGCTTCTTTATCTCCTTGGTTTCCTTCACTTGTGCAGATGACAACAAGGGGAACAACGCTCTCCTCGGTCAATGAAGACATTCACTTCTATAGCAGGACCTGCAGAAACACCTTTCCTCTATCTCCTTTCCCTTTGTTGACCACCCTTGAGCAGTGGCTTGATGGTTCTCTTTTGTAGAAAATATGGAGGAGAGATGATCTCCACGGCTGCTCCTTGACTTGCGCCCGAAGTAAGTCATCTCTCGGAGGATGACCCAGTCAAGCTGCTTAGGTGGAACAATCTCATTGAACCAGACTCCTCCTACAGGTAGTTTTGACCTAATCTTACTTCCGGATCATAGTGAGATGCCTTGGACCTGTTTCCACCTTCTCCTTCCCTCAAGGAGCCTTGGACCTGTTTTGACCTAATCTTACTTCCGAGATAAACTCACCCTTTAAAACAGGTTTCAATTAATGCTTATCTTCAGGATATTCTCCGATGGCTGCCATGTGTCCCAAAAATAAAAATGTTGCTCAATATTCACCCATAATTTCTCGGCCCTTGGATCATATGATGATCCCATCTCTTTGCGATTGTCCAATCATAATTAGAGAGGATCTATTACCCACTATGGACTCAAACATCAAGATCCAAAACTTAAGCAGCAAACATGCTCTCTGACAACTATGGTTGGTTACCATGACACTTCTGCTGTAGAATTAACCCTCAGATATCTGACTGCTTGCCTAGTCTAACCTATTTGTTATCTTGGTATTTGATCATGATATCTTAGGAGCATGTTTGAATATTTACCATAAAAAACTGCAGGGGCTATTTCTCTCACTCCGTCCCTCATATTGTGAGCCTGTTTTGCCATTCACCATATCAGCCGGCCATTTGTTGTGTCTTGAGCTAAAAATATATATATCCAATATTCATCGCGCATGATCAGACCCCGAACCCATCAGATTTCCCCAAATTTTGATAGGGATTCTCGTTTACTAATTACTCTTTTCCTGGGCTGATCAATTATCAACCAGCATCAAGGATAACTTAGTTGTTTTGTATGGAAACCTTGTGGGAATCTCTTGCCTAGTGGGCTTCCCAATTGATGATGTATAAATTTTATTGTCTTTATTTCAAAGTCTCATGTATGCAGCTAAAACCGAGGAGGGAGGATATCTTCCCTAACAAACCCTTATCTTCATTCTGTAATTACCCCATCCGCAATTGGTTCTGAAATTGGGAGATCCTGTTTTTTCTCTACAATTAACTGCAACCATGACATCACATATGTTGACTGATTAAGGAGAATAACTGTCTCTTACCCTTTACAGCCAGTGTTGGGTATTCTATCACCCCTCCTCCCTTCTCACTGTTATTGTCCATTACGTCCATTGCCTTGCATTAACCTCAATCATGCTGTCGCGAGGGCTATAAAGAGTCATATGTATGTTTGTCTTTTATTGGTGGAAAATTGTGGGGGCTATGATTTGTGATAAATTATGTCTTTGCCGTCCCGCATATGTTATGGGGGGAAGGTTTCATACAACCATGCCTGTGGGACATTAGGCTATATAAAAGCCTTGGAAGCTTAGAGCAAATGTCCTGGCTTGGGTGTTCTTTTTGTGCTGGTGGGACTCGAGACACGAGGAACATAAATGTTCCATGCCTTGACCCGTTGGCGGATTCATATTTTGTTGGCGAGACCTAAGGAGCATGTATGGCTCCATGCTCAAAGATCGTTAGCGTGCTAGCTTGGGGGCAATATAAGCCTTGAGCATTATGTGGGGCATGGTATTTCAAGGACACAGATTCAAGGGAAATTGGAAGATAGTATAGGGACATGAAAGTTGTCTGATCCTGAATTGGTCATGTTAGCCTAAGCATCTAAAGACCATAAAAGCCTGAAGGGCAATGATGGTAACCATTTAGATTTGAAGGGTCACAATGGTTTGTCTTGGAAATCATAAAGGCCAAAGGGCCCAATGGTATATTACGGATACCAGTAAGGCTGAAAGAGCCATCATGGTGAAAACATTAAACCGATTAGTCTGTGAGGGCCATGACGGTATGAATTTGAAACCAATATGGCCGAAAATGGCCTTGACGGTATGAATATGATAACTAGTAAGGCCATAAGGGCACAAACATGAAAATATGATGGGGTCGAAAGGGCCATGACGGTATAGACATGAAATCGATAAAGCCAAAAGTGTCATGACAGTACTAAACTTGAGTCTTAGTCTCAAGTTACTTCAGATTCTTTATATAGATTCTCTTTCTTCACTCATGTCAAATTTGAGTTGTCTCTTAGAGATATTTAAATTATCGTAATTATATTGAATTACCCTACTCCAAGTTAATCTAGGTCTACCACACCTTTTTTTGTTTCTTTTATTTTAATATTTTTTTACTTTTCTTACTAGAGTCTGATTGGGTCTATGTTTAATATGTCCAAACCATCTCAATCTCTATTCTTTCAATTTATCAACAATTGTCGTTATTATTACATTTTTTCTAATATATTCATTTCTGTTTCTATCTAATATAGTATGACCAGAGTGCACATAACAAGGATTTTGAATCAGAATTAGTCACCGAATCGGTTGAGACCGATCCGATTTGAATCAGATTGTAATGGTCCGATTCTGGCCAATTTGGCTTGAATCTTTTTTTTTAAAAAAAATCTAAAAAAGTTAGGATTCTGATTTTGATTCCAATCCAATTTGACCAATTTAGTTTCATTCCATCATAATTCAGGTCATAATTGGTCCTTCAAGCAGGAATCATATATCCACCAATCCGATAATGGGATTGACCGATTCCAATCCAATTCGACCGATTTTGCAATCTATGATCCATAATGGTATTTTACGAAAACTAGTGAGGCTGAAAGAGCCGTGACGGTGAAAATATTAAATCGATGAGGCCGTGAGGGCCATGATTGTTTGACTATTAAATCGAAAGGGTCATGATAGTATGAATATGAAATCAGTAAGGGTGAAAAAGGACATAGTAGTACAAATATGATAAGGTTGAGAAGGCCATGATGGTATAAACATGGAAAACTAGGAAGATTGTGATGGCCTTGACAATATGGATATGAAACTGATAAGGCTGAAAGGGCCATGATGGTAGTGACATATATGAACCTCATTAGACTGAGAGAGCTACGAGGATAGTGAAATGTATGAACCTCATTAAGATGACAGATCCATAAGGGTTTATGTATATTGGGAACCCGTTAGGCCGAGCGAGCCATGAATATGAGTATATGAAAACTGATAAAACCGAAAACGGCCATGATGGTAGGGATATGAAATTGATAAGGCCAAAAGGACTATGACAGTACATATATGAAAATCGATGAGACCAAGAGGGCCATGCCGGTATAAACATATTAGGAACCCATTAGGTTGAGAGAGCTATGAGGGTAGTGACATATATCATTAGGCTTAGAAAGCCACAAGGGTATAAGTATATAGGGCATAAACATCAGAAAATTGCTTGGATCGAAAGGATTGTTGCGGCATATGCATATTCAATATGGAAGATTGTTTTTTAAGCCTGAGGACTTACATGGCATAAGAATCGTGGAAATTATTAAGACTTGAGGGTCATTGTGGTATGTATAAAGAGGCAAGTCATAATCGTGATTCTATGAATGCCAGAAGGGTCATTATGACAAGAGTATGAAGGGAGGAATATAACATGAATATAGAGACAATTCGATATGAGTACAAGTGCGATATGATATGGTATGAATACTTGAGCAATATGATATGAATATGGGGGCAATATGAGCTACATGGGCTATGACAATATGTGTCATTGGGACGAAGAGTGGTAGGGTGTGAAACTTCTTTTCATTTGAGAAAGGAACTTTCATTATCTTGGCTAACATATACTGCTATAAAAACATATGTTAGCCAAAAATACATATGATGCATAAAAATATAAATATATCAAGGTTTGGGGCTCATTAAAATGTCTTTGGTTCCTCTCCATCATAAGATACAAATTTTCGATGTTAATTACGTCAAGTTACTCAAACACTCTTGATTAATTAACCGTCATAAGCAACTCATAACAATAGAAAAACATACATCAGTATAACACGCACATGTGGGACCTATAACTCCATAAATTCAATAGAATGCAAAGTTAATATCTTAGGCTTGATTGAATTTCATTATGATTTAATGAAGGTGTATTTTAAGATTCCAACATCAAGGTTATATGTCCCTTAGTGGACTCTTAAGTATATTTTACATATTTGATATGAGTTCAATTCAAAGTTTTAACATTAAGATATATTTTGAATTATTAGAGTTAATTTGGATCTGAAGTCTAAAAAAGACATGATTTGGATCAAGTTTCATTAAATATAATGTATTTTGAACATATGGTCTTCATTTTAATTTTTTATTTTTATTTAAGTTTGATTGATTATTGTGGATTTAACTCTTTTAATTCAAAGTCTTAACATTAGACATATTTTGATTTGTGGAGTTCATAAATTCCAAGGTCTATTAAAGATATGTTTCGGATTTAATTTATTATGAGGTTATGTATTTGGATAATAAGATCCTAATATCATTTCCTTTTTTTAATCTGAGTTTTGACATTTACTTAGTATCATTTGCTTAAATCTGATTTTATTGTACCGGATTAAAGCATGTTCATGGTTATTTCATTATCTAAGTCTTAATGTTAAGCACTTAGAATTATCTTTCCTTCATTTTAAAGTCTAGCATTTTAAAGTTAGCCAAAATCAGATTTTTATGGTATCTGATTGGAAGGTATTTATTATCATTTGCTTTCATATCTTAAGCCTTAGTATTAGATTTAGGAATATATTCAAATCTGACCTTATGATATGAGATCATGAGCATGTTCATTGCATTTTATATCAAGTGTTAGCATATTACACTCGAGACTCATCAGGACCATTATACTTAGGACTCCTTAGGATCATTAGCCCCCCATTTTCAGTCCTGGCATTAAGCATTAGACTTAGGAGTTTGGCATGGATCCGAAATCACTACGGACTTCGGATCTGCATATCATTCATTTAAGCAGGGTAGGAGTCTTATTCTGATATCTGATTTTTACTTTTTTTTTGTAAAAATCATTTTATAATTAAACTCCTTAGCCATCCTTAGATCAAGACATAGGCAGATTTTGGACTATCCACTGCATTTGACTGAGCATCAGGTCTTGTTTATCTGCCCTTTGAAGTTGAGGACCTCTTGACCCATGTACATCTAAACATTTAAATCTGAAAGTGTTTTCATCTAAGTTTCAGATTTGCATAGCCTTAGATTGAACATGAACTTAGGAGATCCAAAGCTTATCTCTCTAGCCCTCTCTTCATATTCATATTCAGGTATTAGGAGGACTTAACGAATTTTACATTTGATCAACTCTCATTCCTTTGAGCATCTTGGGATCAGTTAGATCCAACATGGCATTATATTTTTCATCACAAGCATTGACCGATGTTACATTCATGTTCCTGTCACAAGATCATCATTTGATAGAAAGAGGCTGATCTGGTCATCCTATTGACATTTGAAGTTGTCATGGCCCCTTTGTTGATTTGTTAGGCATCTCATTCTCAGACCAAAGTCATATTTTGGATCACCATGTCTCAACCATATATGCTTGATATAGTATGTTTGATGGGTCTTTACTCATTAGACATCTAAGCCTTTCTTGGACTTAAAATCTGACATGAGAGTTTTTGGATGGAAGCTTAGATCTTCAAATCATCATAACTCATGTGAGCTCGGATACCCATTCAAAATTTCGTATCTTTTAGAACTTAGGTTCAGTCATTTTTAGAGATTTAAAGTTGATTCCGTTAGTCAATTTCAATATCCTCCACTGTATGCAACTTAGATGCTCAAATCTGGTAATCCGAGAGCCTGAAACATTTAGGGCATGTTTGGCACTAAATTTTTTTGGGGATAAATGTGGTTTATCTCCTAAATTTTGGGATAAATCAGGTTTGTTCCCAACTTAATCCTGTACCAAACATCCTCTCGAGGATTGACACCCTTATGCTCATCATTTGATAAGCTTTATATGTTGAGTGACTTTGTTTCTCATACCTCACATTATTCTCATTCAGATTTAAGTCAATTTCAACTCATGATTGGAGTTCATCAGATCTGAAACTTAACAAGATCATGTTCTCGTATTCAGATTTAAAAGATTGACACCTCATTTCATTTATAATCAGGTTGACGTCTAGATCCGGTCACAGACCCATACTCATCTTGGTTTCAGATTATGTCATCTTATTGAAATTTCCTTTGACAGTTTATGGTTCATGGATTTGAATATTTCAGACTTGATTATTTAAATTGTATTTTTTGTATTTGCATTCCATATGGTTTATGTTGGTTATATGATACTCCCCAATCATAGATACATGAACACGGATATATAAATGCCATTCATATAATATGGGGTACATTTCATTACATCATAATCATGATCTTGTGGCCTGTTTGGTTAGAATATCAAAAATGATACTATATTAGTATTGATATTGATATTTCTAGAAGATGGAGTATCAATATCAAAATTGATACAAGTTGACACTTGTATTTCATAACATGTGTTGTTTGCATTACAAATTTTAAAATTGATACTATGAGCCAAACACCTCAAAGTGATTACCAACAATATCAATTTTAAAATTAATAGTGATAGAGATGTCTAATAGTGTTACCAAACAGTGCATTACTTAAATTGACATGATATTCTGCATTGGGTGTATGATATATGCATGGCAATATCCTTTTCCGGTATCCTCACTTAATCTAAGGGGTGGTATAGCATGATGGCATAGGGATGTGGGCATGCACACATCATAACTGATTCTTCCCGATGTAGGTAGAGTTTATACACTTCATATATTGGGGAGAATTCCCACTTGGTTTAAGGGTTTGGCATGCATGTCATCATGCTAGGTCGACCTTAAAATCTAAGCAAGGGATTGAAACATTCCATGCCTACATAAGGTTATGGAGATATTTCATATGACATGACTTAGGGATCATAGCTATGTCAGCCTCCCCATATGATGATGTGATGTAATGTATCCCATGTTATACAAATGGCATTTATATGTCAATATGCACATATCTATGGTTGGGGAGTGTCTATGTAACCCACATAGCTTTAATGGAATGCAAACATAAGAAGACATAATTTAAAACTGAAACATTTGAGTAGATGTACTATAATATGTCATTTGGAAGTTAGAAAGTCTGATTTATTCCATATAATAAGCTGTTAACATACTTAATAGCTAAGAAACTCAAATATCAAGTTGGATCCGGAATCAAGATATTTGAAATCCAATTATGCAAGGAAATCTGGAAAATGTATGTTGGTTTCAGATTTGAGTAAATGATGAGAGCTTAATTCCCATGGATGGATGAATATGTCATATACAGCTTGAAACTGGAATGGAACATAGCAATCCTCAGAGTTTCAGATTTGAAATTTCTTAAATCAAGTCATATACATGCATATAGTTGGACCGAAGTGACAATATGATCTTAAATGGATATTCACCAATCTTGTTAGATCTGAAACACCATATCAGTTTCAGATTTGGATAGATGATGGGATTTTGGATTTTTAGATCATGAATACCAATTCCAAAACTAAGGGAGCTATTAGATGCTTGATGTTTAGATCGTGGTTCAATACACAAAATCCAACTGTATATGATGTAAAATGTTTTATGTCATATGGATTTAAGACGATTTCAAAATTCCAACTCTTAAGAGGAAGTTGAGGTGCTCAGGAATTGACATGAGTAAAATCTTGATGCTTAATTTGAATGATGTGAAATCAGATATTTTAAGAGACAATTTCAGATTTGATTGATCTTAATGTGCCCATGGAACATGAAGTCAAATATGAATGTGAACAACATGAAACCTCCTAATTCCCAATGTCTAAGCTTGGATGTTTGAATGGTTATGGGATATAATTCTAATGATCTGTGTGTCTACCTAAGCATGGGAGACCGAATCTGAGTGACTAAGATGGTTGGAGAGGATGCCAAATATTTTAAGTCCCAAGGCCCCATTCCAATTCAAATGAAAGTGAGGAAATCAGATTCTCATATCAAATGCCATGAGATCAGATTTTAATTATTCTGATTTTGGATCCATTAAGATTTCGAAGTCTAAAATGTTTAATGACAAGACCACCTGGAGAAGTAATGAACGTAATAAACCTTACGTTTGATGTTAAGACTAGAACAAAAACAATGATAATGAAATATTCATGAACATATTTTAAATCCGATATCACAAAAAATCATATTTAAGCAAAATTCACTAATCCTAAAATGTCAACACTTAGATAACAAGAAAAATGAAAATGAAATGAAATGTTGATCACATGATCAAAATACATAATCTAATAATGAAACTTGATCCGAAACATGTCTTTTTGACCCCCAATTCAAACTAACTCTAATAATTCAAAAAATATCTTAATGTTAAGACCTTGAATTAGAAGACTTAAATGTGTCAAATATGGCTAAATCTCACATGTGACTTTCTGGGAGCCTACGACTAACGTTGATCCAAAGGGTTCTTAATTTCGAAGTGTTTACGAATCTTGTAAGGAACATGTCCTTGAGATGTTGGGATTTTAAAATACACCTTTACAAAACATAATGAAACTCAAATCAAACTTAATATACTAGGTTTTCGTTCCATCGACTTTATGGGGTTATAGCTCCCAAATGTTTATGTTTTGTATATGTATGTTTTTATTTCCGAGAATTGCTATGACAGTTAATCAAGGATATTTGAGTGTCTTAATGTTAATTATCAGAAATTTGCAACTTTCGATGGAGAGAGGTCCAAAGACATTTTTAATGAACCCTAACCCTCCTCGATATGCATATTTTTCATGCATACCATGTTTGCCACGGCAGTATATGTTAGCCAAAGATAATGAAAGGTCTAATCAAATGAATTTTCAAAGATATATTATGTATTTTTTATGACAAAAGGAAAAAAAATGTGGTTTCATAATGGGCCATTTCCACAGTTGTTGCATCTGACATCACTTTCTTGTATACTTAAATGTAAGCGCTTCTTTTTCTTTTTTGAAGCCTATAATGTGCACTACCGGATTACATTTGAATATCGAGTATTGAGAGATTGTTTTTATTTGTTTGATGTTCAGATCTGTCAATTTTAAACCTGTTTTGTTGGTGTTTAGGTATTTGCTGACGCTTTTGTCACTCTTGGTTCCTTGCCTATTCTCCAGTTGCCAATGCATTTCTATTAGGTACGTGGGATCCTAAAGTTGGAGAGAAGTGTTAGGCCCTTGGTAATGCTGATACCAAATGCTTCACTATCTTTGCTTATCTCATCTAGTCGAAGGTAAGGTATACATCAAACTTGTTTTTAGCATCACTTTATCTAATACGTGTAAATGAAGAAATAGTTTTTTTATATTGTGTTACTACATTTTAACTTCTGCTGGCAACAGCGTTTAGTGATAAGAATTAGAAGACTAAGTTGAGCATTTTCATTATATTACAAAATGGCACCTTAGACAAGTGTGGCACTAGTTTGGTCAGGAATCAGGATAACCACAATAGAAAACTTTACATGGTCATGTGTTTCATCGACCTACTTCTGCTAGACAATTAGATTAAAAATTATTGTATATTCAACTTAAGGAAAGTCCTTACAAATTGTATAACAATTTAACATGCAAACAAGTTTGTAGTGGCTATAGATAACTTATAGCACCACTTAATCAATTTGGCCGTTGTGTGAGAATTTGATTTACACGCATACATAAAAATGCCCATTCTGAAGATGCACAGGTCATATTCTGTCACCGTATTCCAGATCTTATAGATCTTTGAATTCCTCAATGGCTTAATATTAAGCTGAGAATTATGCTGATAAGAGCTGAATTCTATCAGCTTCTGAGATCTAGATTGTCATCCTCAGATACCAACGTTAAAAATCGAAGTACTTGGACTTAAATACAATGCCAGCTTGTAACAAAAAGACCCTCTGACATCGATTCTCTCTTTTTAATTCCCATCACCTTGTAGTCAAAGCCAACTCTTCTTTGTATCAACAATCCCAGTCAGGGACAAGGAAGAAATTTGTCCAAATAATATTGAGTACCACAATGTCAGAAAGGATGGCCCATGGTCTTAGGAAGACCATGGGAAACACAGCTAGTTTATTGACCTTTTGAGTCTGTTTATCAACCTTTTTGAGTCTGTTTGAAGCACTGCTGTTAGGCAGCCGCCTAGATGCCACTTATCAATGATTTTCTCAACCATGGTTTTTACAGATCAAGAAACTAGTATGCCTTAAATTCTTGGTATAGAATCAGTCGCCTTTTTCAGCAATTGATGTAATGAGATAACATTTAAGTTTTTAATGGTCCTTTTCCTTCACAACCGCCAGGTTTTCTAACATCCCAAAACTTAATTCAATGGGAAAAGCATCCGAGCTCTAGGATGAGTTGGATTCTGTGTCAAATATAGGCCTTGGTTTCCTCCTCAGAAAAGGACGAGCTAGCTCGTTTCTTCTTTTCCTAAAAGTCAGTCAAAGACTATGATTGATAGCTGTTCTCAAATCATTGAATGGTCTTCATCGAAGAAGATATTTTTGTATAAGTTATCAGTAGCATTTTTAATGTTCTTGGTACTTGTAAGCTTCCGTAGACATTTGTAATTCAATATAGCATGAAAAAAAGGAAGTGTTCTCATTTTCACCCTTGTTCATTTTTTGAGTGAGCCGTGTAGAAATGCCAACATAAGGGCATATTGCTTCTATCCAGCTGCTGGAGTTAGTTCTATGCCAATGGTTGATGATAAGATCCGCGGTTGGATACTAATTCCACGAGGTATGTGCTTTCTTTACTTATTACTCCGAATACATTTTCTGTGGTAATAAATGTTCCTTTTTAGTGATTTGTTGGAAAGGTGACGTTGGTGATTCTCATGGCAGCGACATCACTTCACTAGCAAAAGACAGCTTATGCTCGAAAGTTGAGTCCACCTTGATGAAATGAATATTCAGCCGGTACATGCTTTATTTCTCTAGTTTCTAGTTTCGCTATCATTGGTATAGACATATTTGGGATTTAGTAAAAACTACAGGAGTCTTGTCTTGAATCTTGTTGATTCGTTTATCTTTTTTCTGAAGTTTCCAGTCTCCTATGATATTGTATTTCTTGGCTTGGACTTAAGTATAATTTCTTGAGAGAGCAGGGGATGCAGATAAGGGTTAATTCCTTTTTGTCTTCTGTTTTTTTTTTGTTCAATGTCGTCTCCCTTTTGAAATTCAGGCGATAAAACATGGCCAGAATTTCAATTCATTGTTTGGTTTTTTTTCAATAGTCAAGAGATGCAGCATGTGTTTACGTTCCGATTCTCTGTAGAAGGTGATGGAACGGCTGGCAAATCCTGGTACGTGTCTGATAATTGGATGGTGCAGGTGTCCATTTGGGCCGGGACTTCGTTCCGGTCGAGTCGGTGGTCCGCCTTAGGGTGCTCGATAGCGGAGGCCGTCCTCCCGGGGGGGGATGTTCTCTTGATCGTCGGAGTAGACGACGGCGATGGTTGGAGATCCTCTTTCCGTCTGTTTAGGCGGGCATACTCGAGAAGCTTTGGCTTATCTTGAAGGTTCCTGAGGTTTTTCTTAGCTACAATAATCTCTACCTCTTTTTTCCGTTTTCCTTCATCTGTTCCTCTTCGACTCTTCTATTCATCTAAACTTCAGCTCTTGGTTTCTTTTCTATCCTGATTTTAGACTCGGGATTTATACCCTCGTAGTGATTTCTATTATGTTTATCCTTTGAGTCTCGTTTTAGGGTTTTGGTTTTACTCGCCTAGGGATGTGATGGGGACATATTTTGGTAATCTTTGATCTTTTCTTTTATTTGTGTCCCTACGAGGACAAGTCTGTAAATAGAAAATTAGATGGTCTTTTCTTTTAATTAGTCATCTCCTCCCTCTTTAAAAGAGGACCCATGTACATACGAAGGGAACAATCAATAGTGGAATTTTTGGAGCCTTCGGGTTGTCTCTCCCGCGTAGGGGGCTGCGGCCCCATTTCCTCTCCCACCTCCGGCAGTGAGGCCGGCTCCTCTTCACCCCCGGGAAGGACTCCCGGTCTCCCTTCCATCCTCCGGATCCGGCGAGGTGCGCCGATCTTCTCTCCCTCCTCATCCTCCGGCCTCCGCGCCGTTCTTCCCTCTTCTTCCCCCTTCTCAGTTCGATAGCCATCCAGCACCTCACCAGCCGGCGTCCTTCCCCGTCTTCCTTCGCGGCGGACTGCTTCCTCGATGAGGGTGGCAGAAATGTCCTCCGCGGATGCAGACGAAGGAGAAGAAGAAGCGGAAGAGAATGAAGGAGACAGAGCCGCGGGAGGGGAAGCTCTCCCCGGGTCCCCCTTCTCCTGCGGCTCCTGCGGCTGCATCCTGTCACCCCTCCCCCGCTCCACGCGGCCTCGGCTCCGTCCGGACGGGACGACGACGACGGCGTAGGCGCCGCGAGCTCCTTCCCCTGCCTCCTCTGCACCGTCGCTCGCCGCGGCTCCGTCCGGTCGGCCGGCGGCGACGACGATGTCGCGAGCGCGGCGAATCCGGGCGGCGAAGACGACGCGAGCGGGAGGGCGAGGGCGCGCTCGCCCGCGTTTTGTCGCGGTCTGCGCCCGCGTGGGCGCCCCGCGATGTCGCCACGGCAACGGGCTTCGGTGGCTGGATCGCGACCACGCGACCTCCGGAACCTTCACGAGCGGGCACCACGACCCCCATCCCGGCTACGCAGGCGAACGGCCCCGCGCGGCTCGCAGTCGACCGGTTCGGGGCCCAGACCGGCCAACCGGCCGGTTCGACCGGTTCTGACCGGGTTCAACCCCGGTTCAGGCCGGTTCAGCGCCTGAACCGCCCGGTTCAGGCCGGTTCAAGGTGTTTTGGGTCGGTTCAGGCCGATTCAGTCCATCTTGGGCCCGGTTTGGACCTGTTTGGACCGGTTCTAGGCCGGTTTAGGCCATTTTGGGTCCGTTTAGGTCTGTTTAGGGCGATTAGCGCCGGTTTAAGTCGCTTTCGGTCGATTTAGCCCGGATTAGCCGGCTCGTCTCGCATCAGGATGTCTTCTTTTCTGGTTTCATACTCTGTGTTCACCTTTACTCTTCCTATTTGTTCCTTGTACGTTTGTGTCTGGTTGATTTGCAGTTTTCCTGGGCAGCCTCCTCTTTTCTTTCTGATATTAGGTCACGGCTTTTCTTTTCTCTTCTCTATTTGTTTGTTCCCGTTACCTTGTGCAGTCGGTGTTTTCTTTCTTTTGTCTTTCTCAGCTTATATCACTTCTTTCGGATTGTAGCCTTTGTCCATTTATTTTATTTTAATATACCCTCTTTTAATATATATATGTATATATATTTCTAGCATCTGTCGGTGTAGGGTGGTTTTAGTATCTTTTCGAGGAGGCCTTTCTAGGGCATTCTAGGTCTTCTCTCATTTCATAATAGAGATCATGAGGGGGGGCTTTTCTAGAGTCTTCTGGGTCTTCTATCTATTTAGGAAAGTGTATATTGTGAGCCACGTTTTGTGTTTTATCGGAGTTCTGTCATACCAGAGCCATCTTTTTCGTCCGGGGCCTTCTTGTTTTTCCTAGTATGGAGGATTTTTCTTCTGATGATCAGAGATGGAAGCGAAGTATCGTTCTGAAGGTTCTATCTACTAGTAAGATCAGGCTGGCAGGTTTGAAGGAATGTGTGCGCAAGATGTGGAACCCACTGAACCCCTATTTTTTCTGGATTTTCCTAATGGTGCCTTTCTTCTCGTATTCCATACAGAGGATGAAGCGGTTAAGGTTTTTCGCCGGGCTCCTTGGCTTTTTAACAGTGATTTACTCCTTCTTGAAAGAGCTAGACCTCTCATTGCACCTTCGAAGTATATATACTTGTTTTTAGGGATCTTTGGATTCGAATTTACAACTTACCTCAAAAGTTGTTGACGAAAGAAGTTGTCATGCGGATTGTTTCTCAAATTGGAACCCCTTGGGATCCGGCGTCGGAAATAGTTGAATCATGGAGTTTATTGGCCCGTATTAAAGCCAGATTGAATATTTTGCATCCGCTTCCGACTGATGTGGCTGTGAGTTTTCCTGATGGGTCCTTGAACTCTTTTGAGCTTGCATATGAAAGAGTGGCAAGGTTTTGCTTCTTTTGTGGCCATCTAGGCCATGAGTATGGTGACTGTGGTCCACTGGAATAGTTGATATCTCTTATTACAGCTGATTTACCGCAAGATATTCAACTCATGTTAAAGAAGCAATTGGTTTTCAGGTTTGGTGACTGGTTATCTGTGGCTGGTAGGGAGGCTAGTGGTGGTAAGAGACCATGACCTTCTTCGATGGATGAAGTGACTTTATCTAGCACTGGATTGAGTAGCGGTTCTTCAGGCACACATTCTAATAGCTTACTGGCTCTTCCACCTCCCCTCCATAAGGTATTGGAGGATAAATCGTCGGCACTTGTTGATCATTCGAGGGAGGTTCAGGGTCAGGCACGGATGGTTTATGAAGATAGTACAGTAACTTCTTCCATTAACCCTGTTATTTTGTCTTCCTTACTTGGTAATTTCATATTGCCTGGAGAATTTACTTATCTCAGAGGTATGCAGAAGTCTGTGGGTGATTTGATTCATAACGCAAGTTTTTCTAGTAAAGATGCTGATAGTTTCCTGGGTAAGTCTGTGATTTCTCCTATCAAACCAGTTATGAAAAAATTTGGGGTTAGAGGTAAGTATAAATGGAAAGCCTTTAATCAGGCTTTTATGCAGGATTTCAGTTCTCAAAGTGCTGTTTCTTTATCGAAAAAAATGGATATTCTTTTTCATAAGGATTCTGGCGAGGAGGGTGTGGTAGCTGGCCCTACACAGCTGCCTCCACCCCAATGAAGATGGTGGCATGGAATTGTCGGGGAGGGAATGGGTCCCCGACAATTCGTCACGTGGATCGACTAGCCCATTCAATCAAACCACATATTTTCTTTCTGTCTGAAACTTAGTGCTTTCTATCAATTAGCCAAGAATTTTTCTATAAAAGAGACATCACTAATTTCTTTATTGTGCCTTCTCTTAATAGAAGAGGTGGACTATGACTCTGGTGGAAGGACTCCATTAATATCTAGGTTCTTTTTTATTACCGTTCTTGGATTGGTGCTATTGTTTTAGAGTCGGATATGGATCGACCTTGGTTTTTGATTGCGGTGTATGCTCTAAATTTGGATGCGGATAGGTTACATGTGGAACATGATGTCTAAAAGTATTAGGGACTTGTCTTTGCCGGTTTGTTTAATAGGGGACTGGAATTGTATTCGGTCCCATGTGGAGAAAAAATGGGGTGTTAAACCATTGAGATCTCACATGGAGCATTTTGAGAATTTTATACAACATAATAATTTGATGGAGGTACGTAATGAGGGTTTTATCTACGTTTGGAACAACATGAGGTCTTTAAATTTTAATGTAAGAGAGAAATTAGATAGATGCGTAGGATCGGGGTCTTGGTTCTCCTACTATCCAAATGTTCAACTACATATTCTTCTTTGTTGTTATAGTGACCATAATCCTCTTTATCTTAATACGAATCCTCCTTTAAGACAGAAGAGTAACTGGTTGAAATTTCCTTTATTTCATGAACATGTGGATATTTCTTGGAAGAAATCCCCCAGTTTGATTCACAATTATGCAGCCAAAATGAAGAAATTGGGACATGATGTCTTCTTAGAGAAGAAATGTGTTTGGTAACCTTAAAAATCAAATAACGAATACTAAACAGTAGCTACAATTCTTATAGACATTGGCTACTACTTACCGTGTGCTGGTAGAAGAAGCGAGGTTGGAGAAGCAGTTGCAATGGCTTCTAGATTTGGAAAGCTTGTATTGGAGACAAAGAGCTAAAGATTATTGACATTCATTAGGTGATCGATACACTAAATATTTTCATACAAAAGTTTTTAATCGTAGGAGATGGAATACAATTCTGGGAGTATACAAACATGATGGTTCTTGGTTTGCAAATTTTGATGATATTAAGAACGTGTTTGTAGCATATTTTAACAATCTTTTCCATGATGATGAATACTCTTGGGATTTTAATGTTTTTGCTTCACTACAGATACTTTTTATTACTCAAGATCAAGGTCTAATGTTGCTGGCTCCTCCTAGTGAAGAGATTAAAATGGTGATTTTCTTTTTGAAGGCTCATAAATCATCTAGTATAGATGGGTTTCCCCTCTTATTTTTTCAGCATTATTGGCCTTGAATCAATTTGGATTTAACATCTTTTATTCAGTTTCTGTTTTCATCTGCTAGTATTCTGAGTGCATTGAATCATACAATTGTGACCCTTATCCCAAAGAAGCAGAAGGCAGTTCTACCAGAACATTTCAGGCCGATTAGTCTTGTAATGTCCTATTCAAAGTGTTGAATAGCTAATAGGATAAAGTCCCTCTTGTCAGGTTTGGTGTCCGAGTTGCAATCAACATTTGTTCCTGGTAGGAAAGGAATTGATAATGTTATAATTATTCAAGAAATTCAGAGAGCTTTTAAATGGATGAGGGGCAAAACTGGGTACTTTATGGTAAAATTTGATATTCATTTGGCTTATGATAGACTCAGATGGAGTTTCTTAGAGTGCGTTTTGGAAAAGTTTAAATTCCCTATCCATCTTGTGAAATTGATTATGCATTGTACCGGTTCATTTTCATATTTTTTAAACTTGAATGGGTATCTTTCAGGTCCAATCTTTCCAAAAAGGGGTCTAAGGCAATGTTGTCCTTTATCCCCCTATCTATTTATCCTTTGTTCAGAAGTTTTATCTTATATGATCTCACAAGCAGTCAGAGATAAGTTGCTTTCAGGTGTTAGAACAGTAAGGGGAGGTCCTTTGATTTCTCATCTTATGTTTGCGGATGATCTTATTATTTGTGGTAAAGCTACGGAACAGGTGGTAAGAAATTTACTTTGCATTCTGCATTCGTACGAAAGCGTCTCAGGTCAGGCTATTAATTTTTAGAAATCCAAGATATTTTTTAGTAGAAATGTTCCATCTGCACTCTGTTCAGATATATGTGCTCTTTCAGGATTCCAATTAGCTTCAAAAGATGAGCTTTATTTAGGCATACCTTGGGATCCTAGAGGGGGTAGAACTTCTTATTTACATGAGGTTTTAAGTACGTGTCAGAACAAAATGGCTGATTGGAAATCAAATCTTCTCTTAACAAGGGGTAGGACTACGTTAATCAAGTCTACAATAGCTCACCTTCCTCTTTATGCTATGTCTGTGACAAAATTACCAGTGTATTTTCTGAATAAACTTGAGCAGATTTAGAGAGATTTCTGGTGGGCCCATAGCTCTTCTCATCCAAAGCAACTTCATTTTTCTAATTGGAAAGTTATTAAACAATCAAATATGTTGGATGGGATGGGTATTAAGGATCTGGTTACCCTGAACAAGGCTACGGGTATGAGACTCCTTTGGAATTTCTTAAGAAATCAGAATTCTCTTTGGGCTCGTGTACTTTCCCATAGATACTTAAGGTCTTCGGGTGTCTAGCAAATGAAGGTCAGGAAGATTGATTCTTCTATATGGCAGTTTCTTCTTCTCGCTCGGACCTTGCTGGCTAAGGTTGGGATATGGAAGGTGAAGGATGGGTCTGATATTGATACGTGGAATTATACTTGGATTATGGATGGTAAAGGTTCCTTAATTCCATGAGTTTCAGGTCTTCATTTTCTTGGGAAGGTCAGTGAGTTAATATTTGGGGGAGTCTGGGATTGCCATAAAATTTCTTACTGGTTTGATGAACCTTCAATTCAACGTATCTTGATGACACCTATCCATTTATATTTGTATAAAGACACTTCAGTTTGGTCGTTTACTCCAGATGGTAATTTTAATATGAAGTTTGCTTATCGTTTTCTTTTTGAAGCCGAGCTGCCTCCTGGTTCATCGAATCTGTCCATTTGGCATAAATTGTGGCATCCTAAGGTTGCAAAATTTCTTCCTCATCGAATTCTCATGTGTATCTGAAAAATTTTAACTGGCAATTTACCCACTAACCAGGCGATTCATCATAGATGTCCCCGTGTGAGCCCCTTATGTTACATTTGTGGATAGGATCTAAAGAGTATGGAGCATATTTTTATTCACTGCCCAAGAGCTTCCGCAGTTTGGTTGATTTCTCCCATTGGTAACAATACTGGTTGGCATTTTACCTCACTCAAAGACCTGTTTAATTGTTGGCTGGATTGGGTCCTAAATAAGTATGCTCATTTGCAGAAAATGGGAGTTCTCGCTATCTCAATCATCTGGCATTTATGGAAAGTTCGGTATCAAGCTTATTTTGATCATAAAGTGGAAAATCCTCACAAAATATTTCAGAATGTCATGCACACTGTGGATTTATGTTTTCATAGTGCTCCATCATCTGATGCTTCTCATCTACTTTGGTCCCTTCCCTCACTTCACCATCTAAAAGTTAATGTTGATGGAGCATTATCGGATATTGCAGGGGCTATTGGATTAGTGGTTAGAGATGAAGGAGGGGTCGTTGTTTATTGGAAGACCCGGATCTTCTCGACTCAACATTCTCAAATTATTGAAGCTTAAGCAATTTTTGAAACCTGCTGTTGGGTAGTTTCATCTTCTAAGAATGTCATCATTGAGAGTGATGCCAAGATGCCAAATTGGTTGTGGTACAATTAATAGTAAGGGACTTATGTTATGGAGATCGCAACATATTATCCTGTTATGTCAACATATTTTGCTTTAACACCCTATTATGTCTGTCTCCTTTGTACCGTGATCTTGTAATTATGTGGCCCATTCCCAGGTTAGATGGTCTGACCTCAAACACTGAAGATATGTTTTCTAGTCTTCTACCCGTTTCTGTTTCTTTGAAACTATGTAAAAATATGAGCATCATAATTATAGTTTGTTTGTGTTTGTTCAAAAAAAAAAGTTTCCATTTTGGGCCGTACTCTAATTTGGGTGTGTTCGCGGGCGTACGGCGCGTCATCATTGTGGAAACTAGAAGCAAGCACGCAGAAGGCATCATTTCGTTGAGTGATGTATTCCGTTTCTTACAGGGTTAGTAGCAGTTCCTTCCGGTGGGAGTGTGGCGATGCTGAAACTTGATCTGCCCCGCCTGCTGTCGCTATTTAAAGTATATTCATGATTCATCTATTATATAGTATAATGCTCAAGTACATCAAAATATATTTATTACAGTTATATTTTATTTATTTTATTTAATATAGTAGATCATTTTAAATTTTGTAAAAGAATTAGAATTATACGTATGCATACACAAATACACAGAAACGTAGACGCTCACACGCATAGGCATACATTTATGGATGTATACACTCAGAAACGTAGAGGGGTACTAGACCTGTAAATGGATCCTTCCTGGGTTCTCTCTCTCTCTCTCTCTCTCTCTCTCTCTCTCTCTCTTTGTGTGTAGGGGGCTCGTGCGTGGGGGGGGGGTTTGCGGAGGGGGCTCGATGTCGGTGGGTGGAAGGGGCACTAGCCACTTGCAAGGGGAAGGGGCTCACGAAGGGTGCTTGAAAGCAGAGGGGGCTCGCGGAGGGAAGCAGAAGATTATGAGAGATCAAGGAGGAGGTTGACAAAAGCTTTGAGTGGCTACACATCTTCTTTGGCACTGTCGGCATGCGGGTAGTCTGCCCCGTCAAACAACGTGGAGACATTGCTAGAGGCAATCTCCTCGGTTGACGAGTTGGTGAACTAGGACTCGCTTGTCTCTAGGTAGGGTGAGCTCGTCGTCTTTCTCCATGGCTGCTCAGATAGGTAGGGCTATTGTCGGAATGGCATTAAAAGATGGTGGATCTGGTCGGATGAGACCCCTACGGGGTGGCGACAACATGGGGGTAGGCGTCCTCGATCAGAGGAGATCTCGACAGCCTTTGGAGGATGGAAGCGGAGTGGATGAGGAGGTGGCAGACGCAATTGGGTCCTCAAATTTCTCATTGTGTTCTTAAATATAACTCAATATGTAACGTTCGGATCTCTTTCAAATCGGGCACATTAGAATCCAAAATTGAAACTTGCTAGAGGTGCCAAACGAACGTCCAAATTCTGTTTTCTTTTCAAAATTGGGTTCAAGCTTGATGACGAGTTTATCACATCCATTTATAGGTATAACGGATAGAAACAATCATGCACACAAAAAACACAGACGATCAAGCACATACCTCAAACACAAATATGTATGTATAGGCAAACATGTATGCACGTACATATACACATACACACGTATACGTATATATGCATACGCATAAATACCAAAATATTTACGTACATAGGGCAATAAATAAAAATATTCATATAAACATTTATATACACATTTATATATACATATATGCATAAATATGAGTTTGTATCTTCTTAGTTTTACGATGGAGGGAATTCTTGCACTGTCCAACTTGATGTCGATTTTGGAGCATTATGTTGCACCAACTCTATAGAAATTGCAAAAGTTAATGGTGTGTTGACCATGAAATTATATTGGTGGCCTTGTTACGTCACCATTAAAGTGAGTGACCTTGTTCATGACACGATTAAAAATAAAAAATGTAGTCGAATAACATGGCTTTTGATCGATAAGAAAGAGGGAGAAGGTTGACGTAGGAGAAGGAGAAATAGGCGACAAGAAGTAGATGAATGTAAGATGACGGCCACTACCTTCTTCGGCCATGAAGGTAATTGTTGTCTCCAGCGTCAAAGGCAATTGTAAGGGAAGAGAAGAAGATGTTGCTAAAATCCAATCAAGAAGATATCTCTAGCGAAATATATGGATTTCATTACCTCACTCGGTCGGCAAGCCTCCTAGACTTGACTACTCAAGCTACTTATTTCTTGTCCCATTTAGTTTCTCTGTAAGGGAAATTCAAGTCGATTTTGCTTTTTCTATTGGTGCATGTGACTTAATTTCATAAAGGAGACTTTTGATAAGAAGCTTTATAATTTTTGGCATACTTGAGAATACATGTTCAAGTTGTATATTCATTGCAACTCTTCTGACTATACACATCACTCATCTTGTTGTTTGATTATGCTAATTTTATGGTATTATTTTTGCTTAGTGGTATATGAATTGCTAATATGATATCATATTGGCACAGTTCTCCTCTCTCACTTAGTAGCTTATTAACACCATAATTACTATGTCAATGGTAATTGATGATGGAAAGGCTCAATGGATGTTATTTAACTCTCCAAAATCATTTGAGATCATAGGATGTTGCTTGTACCCTTTATAATCGAAATGTCATAAAAACTGTTATTGGATAATGATTTTGATTTAATTTAAAAAAATTATTCTTTTAAACTAATTAATAATTTAACCAAATTGACTATTGGGCCTAGTGGGTCACACACATTAAATATGGTTAATAAGATGAGGGCATGGGCGTAATTTTATAAAAGTTTTAGGTTTTTGTGAAAAATTACATCGTTTATAAATAAAAGGCTTATGAAGTCAAACACTAACAAACCATAGGGCTAGAGCATGTCCCAAGAAGCCTCTCTACCTCCTCTCTTCTCAAGAAGGTGATCTCTCATGGTCGAGGTTGGATCTGAAAGATTTTTGAAAGCTTGAAGGAAGGGAGAACTTGTCTATTGAAGCAGATCGTGTGGATACCGTTAGAGATCATACACTTGAACAATTGTTCAGCAAGGAAGAATATCCTCTCTTCATATATGATGAGAAATTTTGAAAATCTCATGAGTTGCTCTCATTTTACTTCATATTTAGTACCCGATTTTACTAATTCGGCATTGATCAAGACAAAGATCATGGTTTTAAGGAATTAAAAATTTTTCCTCTGTCATATATTGATTCCTTATTATGGTATGAAAGCCAAGTTGAAGCCTTGGTTGAAGTTGACATGAGATGCCTTGTTGGATGGCTATGCACCTCAGTCGGGCAGTGAGATTGCCATCTTCAATCCGATGCACATGATTCTCTATCGGAAGCCCATCTACGGTGGCAAATAATTTGACCGAATAGTATGAAACTAAGGTGATTGTTTCAGCATGGCCGCCCCCTTTCCCCATTGCCTAAATCTCTTCTCGCCATCTTCTATTTCTTTTAAATATCTTTAGGATCTGTTCCTTGTTCAGGGAATTTGTACCTATTTCTCCATTTCTTGGAATGAAAGAATTTGGGAGATTTTTGTTGGGGGGACCACTCACATCTTCGATCTCTTTTTCCAACATCTTGTTAGCAGCAACCACAAGGTTAGGTTTATGGAGGATGATATCCATTCCATGTCCCCTATTGTGGCATTGATCTGGTGATGCCATCATGTGCTATGGCGCACTGGATTGCTTTGTGCAACTTGGTGGGAGTTTTCAATCAACATCTTACATTTTAATTTGGTTAAGAGAGCAGTGTTGTAGCATTATAGGTGAGAGCTTGACAGGTGACTCGAAATAACACCTATGTCACTTATCTTAAACTCAAATAGGTCACGATGAAACTTTCAATTAATGGTCCATTTGGTTTCATGTAAAACCATAACCAAAGGAAATGTCTTTCCGAGGATATTAATTTCAAGGAAACCAAAATCACGTTGGCCATTTGGTTGTCTGTATTTGGTTTTCTAAAAATGTCATCAAATGCTTCAACAACAGTATAACAGTCATGGATAATTTAACTAATATTCATATAATTAAATTATTATTTACAACAAAATCTTGATATACAAATAAATTAAGTAAATTATTTGACATAAAGTTATTTTTCATTGAAATTGAACGTATAGTTTATTATTTAAATATTAGTCATTTTTTTGGAAAACAAAATCAATTATTTTGTTATTTTAATTATTTTCCTAAATTATTTTCAGAGGATATGTATAAATTATTTTCCTAAATTTCTTGTAAAGTTTTACTTTAGTATCCTCATTTATTTACTTGAATATTTATAAAGAAAAACTAATATCAAGTTTACATTTTCAAATTAAGTATATGGTAAAATATTTTTAAACTAAAATTTTTCATAAAAATTGGTTTATTCAAAATTATATTATGGAAATCTACAATACACTAAAATAAAATATATACTACGTAACTCAAATTTCAATTAAATTTTTATTAATAATTTATTAAATAATTAATTCTTATGATAAAATAACTTTTTAATGAAATTATATTATTTTTAAACGCATAAAAATAAAATAAAATATTTATCTACCTATATATGTCGTTAAAAAATTAATTTTAAAAATTAAGTTATTAAAATTAATAATATTTATTTAATAATAATTTATTTAATAAGTATAGACTTAAAGAAACACCACCGAAAATGGCATCCGCCGTAATCCAACGGATGCCAAAATTCAGGTCTACGTGAAGAGGTTGGGATTTTGTTTTACGTGAATTATGTTTTACCTGCAACCAAATAATTTGGTTGACAGCATTTTCCCGAAAACTAGCGCATGCGCCAAGTATTACGTACAAACAAACAGACCCTAAGCTAGAACTCTAAAAATATCAAAAATCATAATAATTAATAGTCTTTTCAAACGATCATTCTATCTTGAGACTATTCCAAGAAAAGTATTCTTTAACTTCAAATTTTTTTAAACCTTTGATAGTCTATTAATTTAAAATTTTAATGTATCCTCAAACTGCGCCCGTGTTACAATTCTAGCCTCGCAATGTGAAAAGCAGACTGATCTTGGAAATACCGTATAATCTTAGTAGACACTAATAGCTTCTCCAAGGGTGTGTACAAAGTGGTTCAAATCATCAAACCAAACGAATCTGTTTAGTTAAGTTCAACTGATTTGGGGATCTTCTCAATCGAACTAACCAACTAAGCTAAATAAAATAAAATATCATAAAACAAATACTATTTTATAAATAAAATAATATTTATAAATTTCTTATAACAGAATAACTTTATTTTAATTGTTTCTTGATTTCAAGCTGCATCAAATTGAATTGAAACCGTTCAGTTTGATTCTGTTTGGATACCTAGTTGTATTCAATTCTAAAAAGCAAAAATGAAAAGACTATAAAACGGAATCAAACGGAACCGTGCACACCCAGGCTGTCTCACGTCCACGTGTGAGAGCATCTGTGGGTGTGCAGGCGCAGCATTTGGACTGGGATAGCTTTCTGCAAGTGGAAAATGCATCTCAAAGAAATCACTCAGTAAAACAAGGTCGAAGCCCAAGAATTGATGAGAGTGGAGATGGACATGTATTAATTTATTATGTGAAGAATGCATAAACATGCCTTTATTTCGGCGGTAGCTAGCTATTGTACGTGTGTCATATGCTTTTCGATCTCTCCGGCAGGAGTGACTTCATATCTCTTTCTTTCCCCTTCAATATATATTCCCCTCCTTACCGATGTTATGTATGGATCAACCGGTTCAGACCTTGATCCACTCGGATCCATCGATGAAGCTGAGGGAGATGAAAGGCTTGGCTTCCTCGTCGGTGAGCTCCCTGGACCAGGCCACCCTCCCGGCAAAGCTCGCCCCAGGCCCCGTGCACTTGTACTGCCCATAGAACACAGTCCTGCCATTCAACCAACACAATTCAGAGCCATGAATGTGTAAGCATTATTCAAAAGGAATGCATAAGCGCGCGTGTGGACGTGGACGATGAGGAGGGTGTGTGTCTCTTTAGACTATGGGTTATAAATAGATGCGGATTGATTTCGCTCTAAATTTATTTATGTTTAGGTGAATAATATCTGATTTAATATATTCGTCTGAACAAATATTTAGATACATATATCGTCTGAATGTTAATTGAAACAGACACTGAAATATCCGTTCGGCTCTATTTAAGATCCGTTCCGAATTAATCTTCGATAATTTATACATAATATATATTAAAACTATTATATTTAAAAATATGATTAGATTTTTTTATTATATATTAGTATGTTAAGTTAACGTTAATAAATATATGACCAATTTTATATTTTATAATTTTATTTCTATATATTTTTATATTAAATATATCAATTAAATATAATTTAATTAACATTTTCAAACGAATATTATTCATAATCCGAAGATTATTCAATTTATAATATCTGATTCGTACTCGGATCCGCTTCGTATCCACTCCCTTCGCATCCCTACCGTGGACTCTTATCTCTCTTTATAACTGTATGTATGTATAGCTAGCACAGTGCTAACTCCAGTAATTTCACCGGACCAAGTAGATCGATCGGATCTGTATAGAGATCAGGGGAATAGACACGAGATTTTCAGGAGAGCTAATGGGCGGACGTGGGTGGAGCAGAGCAGAGGTTGATTCAGTTTACATACATCTCCCTGTTGGGGTCGCCCCAGTTGTACCATCCCCTGGGAAGGATGATGTCGTCCATGTAGGTGTAAGCGAAGACAACGCGGGAGAAGGTGCCCCAGGCCCTGCCCAGGTACATGGCACCCGAGCCCGTCACCCTGCAGTTCACGAAGGAGAAGCCCGTGTCCTCCAGCAGGTTCATCCTGTTCTGCGCCGTCAGGGCTCCGTAGTTGAGAGCTATCGCGTGCACATCGCAGCTCTGCGCCCGCCAGCCCAAGATTAATTAATTTGACGCCGCCGGACGGACATGGACTGTTTATTGTTAACGTTGCAATTGCATCACCAAGAACAAGAACGACGGACAATATTGTACCTAATAATTACCTCAAAGAGGGAGAGACCGTTGCCGAAGATGAAATCCACGGACCCTTCGATGTAGCAGTCCTTGTAGTAATGGCGGCCGAGATGATCGTAGAGCGTGTCTTGCGCGCCCAAGAACTTGCAGCCCCAAAAGGAGGCAGTGTCTCCCGATATCCTCAGAGCTACTGCTTGTTTTCCTACCGCCCCCGGCGGCGGAACAGGGGTCGTGTTCTGCATATATTGTTCCACATATAACCCAACCAAACAAGCAGCGAAAAAAGAAAAAAGAAGAAGCATATATTATTATCAAGTTTCGGCTATCAAAGAGCAATCTTAATTAATTAATTCCCGGCAAATTGCGCAACGCACGAACGGGAACGGATGCCACTACCCCTAGCTCCTTGGCGCGTCCTCCTAACTATACTACACTATACCGCTCCGATTGAACTGGCCGGCCGGCCGTATATACGTACAGACCTTGAAGGTGACGTTCTTTGCTATGAAATAGGGGGCGTTCACTGCGAATGTCGCCGAGTTGAAGGTGCCCAGAGGCTTCCCGTCAGAGCCCGGCGTTTGAGCCGTGTCTCCCCACTGGATGATGGTTCTATCCGCTCCCGCTCCCTCTATGGTTATGAATGATCGGAACGGGGAAATGTACACCTTCTCGCTGCAGCATGTGTAAGTAAGACACAAGAGAAGATAGACGATGATTTCTTATTGTACGACTCCTCTCCCAGCTAAATCCCTATTATTAGTCCCCAGTGAAAGGAGGAGGCAGCAGCGGCGACAAAAGGCACTCACGAGTACACGCCGCGATTGACCTTGATCACGACCCGGACGAGGTTGAGGTAGGGCACGGAATCGATGGCGGACTGTATGGTGGTGAAGTCGCCGGCGGTCGGGTTCTTGTCCACGACGAGCGTGTAGGAGGGGAAGAGCTTGTTCATCGCCGCGCCGAAAAGCGTGTGCCGGAGCCCCCCGATGAAGCGGACCCATCGCAGGAACTGCTTCTCCACCATCTGCATCTGAGACGTCACGTTCGTCCCTCGGTACCGACCGCCTTCGCCTTGGTGGCGGCCCGGCCGGAGCCCCTTGGTGTGGCACAGGACATCGCACGAGTTGAGCAGCAGCAGGAGCACCACGCACAGGGATGTGGACATGGGACGACGTCGAAGAACGAGGGAGAGCCGGCCGGCCGGAGACGTATGTGTGGAAATTGGCGACGGGACAACGCGGGAATGGGAAGGTGGGGGAGGGGGGGGGTCTGAAGAAGGCAGAAGGGGACAGCACGTTGAGCATGCTCTGCTATGGGGAGGGGAGGGCCTCGATCGAGGGCCTTGCCTTGAGAATTTAAGGGGACTGTCACTTCACGTCACGGGTCTCTTTTGTCTTTGCTGTTGCCTGCGTAACTGGCCTCTCTCTCTTCCGGGGCGACGCGACAAGTAGAAGCTCCAGTACACGTGCTCCCGTGAAGACCCCTCTCACTCTCTCTTCCTCTCTCGTACGTGCGTGCTCACCGTTCTCCCTCGGGCATTCGATCGGAGCTCGATGACGGAGACCTCGCTCCCCGCCGCAACTACCAACCACCTACGAATCTCTTGGCCATCGCCGCCTCCCTCGCTTCCTCTACTTCTGGCATGCTAGCTACTTCCCACCGTCCTCTTAAGTTGAGCGAGCATCCCATTTTAATTAGTTATCCGATGGATAGATGTATTGGACGCGTCTAATGCTTTGAAAAAGTTGTAGACTGCAGCTATATACGCGATTCCATATTCAACCGTAGGAGGGTAAATACAAAAAGGAAAAACACTGATGTCGCCTTGGTCCTGTTCCTTGCTTTGTTCTGTTCTGTTGTTCTTTGTTGCCCGTGACTCTCTGGGGGGTCGTCGGCCCGACCTCAACCCGTGCTGACTGCCGAACAGCGCTTTCGCGACTGCCGTCAGAGGCGGTGGGTTTCCCGAGCGCGCGGTACCAATATTTGCGCTACCACAGTGCGACCGTACCGTAACGATTCCGGCCAGCAGTATTCCTTGGAAAAAAAAAAATCCGGCCAGCAGTACACATCTAAATGCGCAGATTAACTACAGATACGTGGAGAAAGAGGAAGTAAGTCGGGCCAGAGACGTGCGCTGACGGTGATAGGGGGTGTAAATCAATATTCACCAAGTAGAGTATAGTGGGAATTTGACTTGTTTATCTAGGTTGATCTCAAACTACATACGTATATATATATATGCTGGATACTTGACTAACAACCTCGACCATAGTTCTACACGCTAATATATTTGAATATTCTATTTGTCAAGATCTTGATATTTTTCCGTTTTTAGGATTGAATTCAAACTCAAATATAAGAGAGTTCGTACGTTTGAGAAGGGGCAGAGACCCACATCATGTATGATTTGTGTTGGGCCGGTGAGCTTCCCAAGCTAGCTAGGACAAACGACCTTTAGGAAGGAATCTTACCGGTCAGCCTCCATCAAGCTATACATCTGGGCCACCACGCCCACCCCCATAAGCCTCCCTGTAGCCCTGTTGTGACGGAGGCCGACGCCACACGCGTCCATAATTAGGGGTGCAAACGAGCCGAGTCGAGCCGAGTAGTATGGTGTTCAAGCTCGACTCGTTTATTTTACACGAGTTCGAGTTCGAACTCGAGTATTAGCGAGTATGTGGAACCATTGTTCAAGCTTGGTTCGTTTATTAATCGAGCCGAGTCGAGCTCGAACTCGAGTAGTAGTTAGACTAAAATTCAATTCATATTCAAACTTAAGCTATATACAAACTTCTTTATAAAGTCAAAATCAATGAAAAGTCATCTGTGAAACATTATATTTAACTCATTTATGAAACTCAATCTAAGTTTAAATTCAATTTTTGAATTATTTAATATATTTAAGTGACAATATATAAATATTAATACTTAACATTTAATTTTTAAAAATAAATATATAATATAATATTTAATCGAGCTGCTCGCGAGCTTATCGAGCCGAGTAGGAGTCTGTTCAAGCTCGACTCGTTTAATGAGTCGATCTTTATTTTTTGTTCAAACTTGTTCATTTAACATAATAAATAAGCCGAGTCAAATTTTTATCTAGCCGAGTTTCGAGCTACTTGTCAAGTGTATTGGTTCGTTTGCACCCCTATCCATAATGGAATTAAGACGCAGGCAGGGCACGACGGGGAGCGGAGTGGGTTGCGCGTCAGAACCCATTCTCGTAGAAAAGCAAAGACCGAAGAAGGGGGTGCTCTCTCCACAACCGCGCGCGCATTAGTGGATCGGGTTATCCGTTATCCGGACCTGGACCGTCAGCCTGCACGTTAAATATATTTTATTCATGTGCACGTCGACATCCGGTGCGTGTACGTGTGTCGTCGATGCTGACAGCCGTTGGCTATACCATATGCGTAATTTACGGTCTCGTCGAAGAGGTGTCGACAAAGGTAGTGCAATGGCCTTTTGATATTCAAAATGCATACTCTATATGTATCCACTTCAACGTTAACGGACGCGTCTCTAGCTTAATTAGATGCTGTGATACATCCATGCGGAAGGAATTGGACTCAACATATACACAACGTTCGGGACCAAGGCGCGTAATCTTTCTGATCTTAGTTAGTAGCGCGAGCAAGGGAGCTTCAGATGACGACGACGACGCATGTATAATGATGCACATGATAAAAAAAAAAACAACACGCCGCGAGAAATTATCTGATGTGTATGTATATATTAGGTGACGAAAAGATGTTCAACTGCTAATTAATTCCCGGCCATTCCAAGCTAGCTAGGATCGATGAAGAGTTGCCTTAATTATTTCCTTTTGTGCGAGCGTATCGTGATCACGCAAGCAAGAGAGAAATAGGAAAGTGTTAATTAGGTGCTAAAAATGAAATGTGTGGGATATGTATGCTCCTTTTCGTGAAATCGAAAACCAACACGAGATTTGACCGTTAAATCTGCAATGTCGTCGCCGAGATGACCATGACAAAAAAAAATGACAATCACGCATACTACCGATAACATTAAATGAAGATGAGGAAGGGGAAAATGTGATTCAAAGAACTTACTTTGATTGATCTATTTCTGTTTAGAGGCGTAGGCGTGTGCGCAATATGCATGCTAATAGGTGGAGATCACATGCATCGAGCGATTTCTTTTTTCCACATAGCATATTTTCCCCACACTCAAGGTTACGAAAGCTCATGAGGTGTTTGGTTGCATTATAATGGAGGTTTTTATTTTAATTTTTTAAAAATTGCAAGAAAACTGGTTAAAAGAGGTGTTTGATAACCATGATAAATTTATGTTTTGAAAATGATTTTCTTCTTAAACAAAAAAAGAGGGTCTCACCTCTTTCTTTTTTATTGTGGTCCCCCACTTTGTTTGGTCATGAATAATAGTTACTATTTTTTGTTATCGCATCCCTCCAAACATGATAATTTTATGTCATGAGTTGGTTCACTTTTTATTTTAATATAAATTTTTATCATGAAAGTGTACAAAAAATTATCATACAACCAAACACCCCGTCAACCTTTTTCGTAGTTGATTAGTATATTCTTATAACTCACAAAACCTTCTAATCTATATTTACCGTTCTTTTATTTCTCACGTCGCTCTCAACTCTTAAGAACTGTTTGGTATTGGGTTAACTTGGAGATAAACTTGATTTATCTTCTAAATTTTGAGGATTAACCAAGTTTATCCCAAAAATATTATGGTGCCAAATGGGCCCTAATTATTGGGTGCGAGTGGTTGCATGATAAAAATATAATTTTTTCTAGATAAAAAGGATGTGAAATCTTTTTTCTTTTTTCTTGTGGTTTTCCCAACTAAAGTAAACGAAGCTTGTCTTCCTTCTCTCTGCTTGATCTCTCGCATCATCTCCTCATATCTTGATATCTTTTTTAATCTCTTAGCCCATGTTTGGTACGTAGCAATTTTTTTTAGGAATAAACTTGAATTATCCCCTAAATTTTGGGGTAAATCAAGTTTATCCCAAAGTTATCCCGATACCAAACAGCCCCTTAGTGCTCACTAGACAAACCTTCTTTGCCTCCCCTAGTTTTGTTTTTAGGTTCACTTTGACATTTGTGTCACAATATTGTTTGCTCGTTGCCCCCATTAGTCCCTTCCTCTCGCTCCCTGTGCTAGCTCCCTCTCTTTCTTCCATCTTCAACTAGTTAGGATACAAACTCTGTTGATTATGATACATAGAAGTATGATGCGCACAAACTATTGTATGATCGAGATGACGAAGTTGAGCCCGTTACATTAAAGAGTACACATTTCTTGCTCCATTAGCTCATAAGTTATTTGTTGACAAAAAACACCACAGTACAAGTCTAGCGTCTCCATGCATCATTAGAACTCTAACCCCCATTCCTAGTACTTAACCTAGAGTCCTGACTTCTCTCTCCCATTTAGACATTATTTCTCTAGCGTCTGTTCATAACTCACCCACCTCGTAGGCTGCCAGGGGTGTCAATGGGCCAGATTGACAACCACGTTATCCCCTTTTGCTAGTTTATGAAATTTTACCTTCCTGTTCAAAAAAAAAAAGACAACCACGTTATCGGTGGCTGTCCAACTTAGCCTTTGCCTTGTCGGGCCCAAGTCAAACCTTTCATCTCATAATTTTATCAACATCAGAATTAATTGATCGAATTATTAAATGTAATATTACAAGATTGTTAATTATTTAAATTATAATATATTGTCAATGAGTATAAATAATAGTTTAAATGAAATTATGTCAGGAGGGAACTTTAAGATTCGTTTGACCTATTTTAGCCCAAGAAGTGACCCGATTAAGAGACTGACGGACGGGAATTGTAGAAGCTGGAGCCTGGATGACATTGGAGTTGGGAGAGGCTGCCGGACGATGTGGGTACATACACCCTCCGCCGGTCTCCTTCTGAGGCGACCCGAACTCATGGTCAGGCAGATGTCGTCTAACCGAGATATCACCCCCACCTTGGGAAATCGTCTCAGCAGGGGCGGGAGGGTAGCAAGGTAAAATTAAGGAAACAGAGAGGATCGCTTGTTGTTTCGTTTTTTACCCTTTCGCGGTCTTGACTTTTAAAATTGATCGTCCGCTCCGGACTGCAGACCGGTCGTCGCCGAAAGTAACTCCCTTTCTCCGGCGCACAGGCACAGCACCGCACAGCGTCCCCATGCCCTGATCTCGGAGTCCTCTCCTCCTGAATCCCCTTTTTTGTTTATTCAATTACTCTCTCTCTCTCTCTCTCTCTCTCTCTCTCTCTCTCTCTCGCCCGCCATCATGAAGAACAAGAAGCCGCTGAAGAAGCTAGCCCTCGCCATCCCCGACCAGGAGGCGCCCGTATCCAATTTCTTGTTAGTTACCAACGATCGAAGAGAGCTGACACCCGATCCCCGCTTCTCTAGCTGCTTCCGTCCTCTCTAGTTACTTTATCACTCTGTCTAGGTTTTTCGATTTGGCTTTCAAGTGCACGGCTGCTCTCCTTGTGTCAGCCGGGAAGTCATTGTGGCTTTTCTTTATACCGGATCTTTCTTCCTCTTATTCGTTCACTTATCACCGCGCTGTTCGCATTTTCCAGGACGGCTAGCGGGACGTTCCAGGACGGTGACCTCCTGCTGAATCAGAAAGGTTTGAAGCTGATCTCTGAGGAAACTGCTAGTCAGGTATGCTTGTTTTCTGACGTTGTTCGACCTTCCGCCATTTCTTAACTCTGAACTTGCTTTCGATGAATTCGGATTGTGTACACCATCACCGTGGTTGCCTTCAATGGTTTAACTCGAGTGATTCGCTTCTTTCTGCAAGATATTTCTTGCCTTGATTTCTTCTCATTGTTCTTAAACGAAAGTTGGAAATAACGAGCCTAAACCGTTTTCCCCTTTCTGCTCAGTTAATTCGTGCTCTCCTCAGATATTTGAACGGTAAGCGTGAAGAATGTCTAATTTCTTTCCTTAAAAAATGGCTGATATAACCTCCTGCATTATTTCCTTAGATTCATTAATTTTTTTTCATATCATAAAGTGGAATACGAACATAAATGCTGAAGTTTTTATATCTTCTGAATCTTAATCCACTCACTTGGGAGATGCAATAAGTATGGAATGACGGATCAGGATCAGGTAGGGTAACCCAGTCAACAATTAGACAATCCGGCACAGTAGCTTTCCCCATGGTGAAATGGGCTGCAATTCTGCCGTGGGTGCCACGACAACAGTTATGATTTTTTATTTTTGTAATATTTTATAATAAATATCAATTATAATTTTTTAACTATTCAAGTATTTTTTTATTTATAATAAAAATTCTAATATATTATTATTTTGATATATCCTATATTTTTTAAAATATTAAAATTTTTTTAATCAGATCCAATCTTGACCGATCCAAGCCGATCACCCGATCTGATGCAGATCAGTCTAGACCGATCCAATCCTGAGCTTATTCCCCATCCTTCCTTCCTTGGCAATAAGTGCTTGCTTTAAATTGGCTGTATCAAACCTTTGCCTGTGCAAGAACCTGGCAGCATTTCTTCAGATCCCCAACGACATTTTTTGAGTGAGAATCTAGACATATTGTATTCACTAAAAATAAGTATCCAACATTTAATATGAGATAATAATTTGTTGTTTTCAGTCCAAAGTGTACCTGTGTCTGTGGACATCAAGGAACTCAATGTTTTGCACCAATCATATTTGTCAAGGTGACAAGGTGCCCAAGGCCCAAGGCCCAAGGCATTCAAAGGTTCCATCTTCTGTTCACAAAACAGAGAATCCCCTTGTCAAACAAATTGCATATTCTATCAAGCAGATGTGAGATGTCTGTGGACATCTCATGGTGACAAGGTGCCCAAGGCAAAGGTGCTATCTCCTGTTCACAAAACAGAGAATTCCCTTGTTAAACAAGTTGTATATTCTGTCAAGAAGATGTGTCTGAAGATATATTAGTGACAACTAATATATTAGTGCAAATGAACTAATACACTCAACAAGTAGTTTGAAACTCGATTAGATAAAAGATCGGCTTGGCTCATTTATTATGTTAAACAAATAAACTTGAACAAAACATTAAACTCGATTCATTAACTAGCCAACTTTGAACATATCCGTGCTCGACTCAATAAGCTTATGAGTAGCTTGATTAACTACTCGATTGAATGTTTATTTTTAAAAATTAAATTGTGAATATTAATAATTATATAGTGTCACTTAAATATATGAAATAAGTTTAAATAAAGTTTTATTTGAGTTTGAAGTTCGATCGAACTTCATAAATGATATAAAGTTTGAGTCCCACAAATGAGTTTAGGCTGATTTTGAGCTTTATAAATGAGTTCATATTGAGTTTGAACTCGAATGTTGACTAAACTTGAGTCGAGCTGTTATTCGAGTTCGAGCTCGAGCTCGGCTCAATTAAATAATGAGTCAAGCTTGAATAAGGGTTGAGCTTACCTGTAAGAACTCGAGCTAGAATTTGAACCCTCGTGTGAAATAGATGAGCTGCCCACCATTTTACTCAGCTCAACATATTACTCAACTCAGCTTGTTTGCACCCATCATTTTATATATATATTACATTGTTTAATTTGGATTTAACTATTCTCTCATTCTTTTATTCAACTCCTGCCCATGGTGACTTATCTTTGCTTTAGTGCTTGCAGTCTCAGGCACAACCACCAGATGACAAAAATTTGGACTTACAACTGGAAGATCTTGAGACAATTAAAGTTATTGGTAAAGGAAGCGGTGGTGTAGTTCAGCTTGTCCGTCATAAATGGATGGGAACACTTTTTGCACTAAAGGTTACACCATTAGAGGGCATCTTCTTTTTTGTTTAATCCTGATTTTTCTTTGTGATTGAACTGAAATTTAAGTTCTTGTCCTCAATGTTTCAAGTTGGCTCTTGAATTAATGCTTTCTTTATATGGAAGATCCGAAGATATAAATCTTTAAACAGATAAATCTCACCTGTTAATTTGAGAAGTTACTATGTTTTACTTACTTTTTTTGTCACATACAGGAATAATTTGTGATTTTAGCTTTTATTTTATCAAGAATAAAAAGAAACTTTATCAGGAACAATGAGGAATTAGGACTGAACCATCCTCTGTAGCAGCCAATGCCAATCCTGACCAAGATGGCACTTATTTTATCGAGATGACCATTTTAATTAAAGTATAAAGCTATGTTGGCATATTGGGATCTGGATTAGGTTTTCAAGATTAAACAGGAGTTTCAGATACAGCAGATGAAAATACAAACGGCATAGAGTCATGTCCTTCTATAGTTTTATGGTCAACTTAGTGATTGGAAAAAGTAAAATAAAACAAGAAAAAGATGTTAGCAAATAAGCAGGGTAAAGACGTAGACAATAGTATCTCAAGAAGAAACAGGGGCTTTAACTAGATGTGGGTTGGTCCACCTAATGGGACTGGAACGTTATGTTCAAAGATGTGGTTAGCCCATGCTCGTGTTTTTTTGTGGGCAAAAGTTATCTACTCAAGAAGAGGTTGAAGCTGACTGCTGGTGTGTTGCATACTCCAAATTGTGACTGCAAGGCAGATGTCATATATCTTGTGCATAATGGCTTCTAGTGGAAGCTTGATGTCTGGTAAGTAAATCATTTTTTATCCTTTCCCCTATTGTTATATTGTCAATTAGCATCTGTAGCTTTTCTTCATGTGTTTTTACTTTTCTTTTTTCATTCCAAAATCTCGTAGGATGATAGGTTTGTATGTAAATCAAGGAAATCTTTGTTTCCCCCCTTTTTGGAGGTGAATTAATTATTTTGCTTTCCAATCCTTTTCACCCATCAGATTTGTTACTGATTTCTGTTATATGGCATTTGAACCACACCGAAAGATCTAAACTCATAGTGAAATATAATCTATGTTCAGGGCATCCAGATGAATATCCAAGAGGCAATTCGGAAACAAATTGTTCAAGAGCTTAAAATAAATCAAGCATCTCAATGTCCACATATTGTTATTTGTTACCACTCTTTCTACCATAATGGAATTATATCAATGGTTCTGGAGTACATGGATTGTGGTTCTCTTGCAGATGTCATTCGTCAAGTCAAAACAATCCTGGAGCCATATCTTGCTGTTGTCTGTAAGCAAGTAATTTGTCTCTCAATTCTGCATTTGCATTTTCAAAGGATGCTTACTTCGGTTGGTAATTTCATGTGTCTGAATATTTTCTTCTGTTGTATCTTTTTCTTTACAGGTTCTGAAAGGTTTGGTTTACTTGCATAATGAAAGGCACGTGATCCATAGAGACATTAAGCCTTCCAATCTGTTAGTGAATCATAGAGGTGAAGTAAAGATTACAGATTTTGGCGTCAGTGCTGTCCTTGCTACATCCATGGGTCAGCGAGACACATTTGTTGGCACCTATAATTATATGTCGGTATGTTGAACATGCATATGCCAGTTATATTTTCAGTTGTGCTATGGAAGTATGTATAACCTAATTGATCATTTTGTTTGCAGCCTGAGAGGATAAGTGGAAGCAGTTATGACTATAAGAGTGACATCTGGAGCTTTGGTTTAGTGATACTTGAGTGTGCAATTGGTCATTTTCCTTATGTACCTATTGAGCAAGACGGTTGGCTGAGCTTCTACGAACTTCTTGAGGCTATTGTTGATCAACCACCACCTTCTGCCCCTTCAGACCAATTCTCGCCAGAGTTTTGTTCATTTATATCAGCTTGGTATGCACAATGTTTTTTAGTACACTGTATGTACGTTAGGTAATATATAACGTTACTTAATCAGTGCTCATGCTTGTTTCAACGTTCAGATGGAATCTCCAGGACTAGTCTTCAGTCAGTGTCTTCCTTGCAATTTCAGATTGTTAGTCATTGAACACATTGAAAATATTGTCTGCCAGGAGTCATTACTACTCGTTTGACTGGAAACTTTTACCGACATTTCAGTACATCATCAAGCATTCTTGTCTGAATGTCCAGCAGACACCCACAAATGATAAAATGATTACTTGGGATTATGTACGAAACAACAAAAAACAATTGTTGAATTCATATTAACAGCATTTTACTATTCTGCACAAAATGACTTGCCTAATTCACTTACTCTTGGAAAGATATTGAATTTTTGGATCTAACACTTGCAGCATAAACCCTGCAAGTTGTCTTCAGAAATGTACCTAGCAAGGAAACCTGAATCTGTGGTAAAAAAAATCCAATGTCAAACTGTATGCATTTCTTTTCATGCCGACTTCCAGTCATGGCATTTAAAGCTAAGTCTTGTTGTGGAGCTTTCACCTCCAGTCCACATCAGGTCGATAAATTTCTTTCTAAGTGAATTGATTTATCTTTAGTGTTCAAATCTGAATATTTGATATCATGTTGAATATACAATTGTTTACTTTTGTTGGCTTAATCTGATGAAGATGTGTTGTACCCACTACAGTGATAACTAAGATGAATCTTTTGTTTTAATTAGGATTCCAGCTATCTTTTGTTTTTTATAATTCTGTCCACCACTAAAGAAGGGAAGAATTCTTAATAGGAAGTAGATACTAGGAGTCGAGGATTTCCAGTAGCTTTATCCAGCGTGACCAAAAGTTGGAATAGTTGTCTTTATTTGACCTTTCCCGCTTGTTAAACCATGGTCATTCATTGAATTCGTGTTTACTGAAATTGGGCACTCGGTCTTGATGATTGTTCTCTGGTTACAGTGTACAGAAGGACCCTCAGCAGAGAATGTCAGCTCCTGAGCTACTGGTTAGGAACTATTATTCTTTTGACTCTCTTGTTCACCTCTTGGTACTTGTGGTCGTTTGCTTGACCTCCCTTTTTTCTGGTTACAGGATCATCCATTTATTAAAAAATTCGAGGACAAGGACATTGATCTTGGAATACTTGTGGGCAACTTAGAACCTCCTGAAAATGTCTCAAGATGATTTTATTTCTAATTTTTGGTTGCATGAAGCTGAGAGAAATCGGAGGTGTGGAATGTTCGCAATGTTCTATGATAGCATTTCCGTTTCCTTGTGCGATGCTTTTGTATGCAGCTCTATTTAGAGATGAAGTATTCACCTTGACTCGATTTTGCACAATTTGAGTAGCCAGGTTAGCGCTAATACTTGGAGGAAGCATGTTCATTATTTGTTATCTCTGCAAGTGCACGCAATTATGCTGAATTTGTTCTACTACAGATTAAGATCATTTAGACATGGGCCTAAATTTATCTTGACATAAACGTTTGTTTGATACCAAGCAAAGAGATGCAACCGAGTAATATCTTTTCAAGCTTGGCTTGTTTATTTTACTGAATTCAAGTTTGAACCTAAGCTCTTCTAACAAGCTCGATCTTTGTTCAAAGTTTAAGCCTGTTTTGGCCCACTTCGATGTTTTACCTTGATTATGACTCACTTAAGACCAGCGGATCAAGCTCGAACCACCCATGTCACCCCTACATCCACTTGTCCAACCAGTCTTCTCAACCTTTCATCCTAAACCCAAATCCCTAGCCTTTAGTTAGTGTTTTCAACCATAATGTTAGCTATCTACCGTCTTCCCTCTTAACTCACTCGCACTTGCCAAAAAAATTTATTTGCTTGTTATCTTGTGTTTCCTATCTCGTTTTTTTTTTTCCTTCTATAGTGTTATCCTCCTGAACCTACTGCCATATCTAATATGTTATCTGGGTGTTCTACATTTTCTCTACTATTCTCATGTTTCTTTCAAATATCTATTTAAGCTGTCATCATGTTACTTGTGATCTCATTTTGTGCATTGAGGGGGGGGTGCTTATTTTGCCTGTCTAACTTGATTTATACCTAGTTATAACTAGGGGTGTAAATGGATTCGGAATATCCATTAACCTGACCCGATTTCATGTATTTTATTGGGTTTAGGGTGGATTTCGGCGAACCTGACTAAGCAGTATTAGGTTCGGGCTCAAGTAATGGTATTTCGGGATAGACGTAATATTTGTCGGGCGTCCGATATCTTCCGACGGAAGCCGGAGCAGCTCACCGCACAGGTCCCTTGCCGCGCTCGCCGTGGGTGGAGAAGGAGGAGGAGATGGCGGAGAGACGAGGGCTGGGTGGCCGGCCGGTCGGCTTATACGTAAAAGCGCAGAGGCCTAAAATGCGGGCCGCCGTCGCTGGGGGGAGCGGACAACGTGGGGGACGGGGGGAGCACTGCTGCGGGGAGGGGCGGGGGGGCGCCGGGCGGGGGGAGCAACGCTGTGCGGCCGCTGCCGCCAGGGGGAGCGTTGCCGGGGGGGGGAGGGGAGTGCTGCCACGGGGGCGGGGGAGCACCGCTGCGGGGAGGGGTGGCAGGGGGCAGCGCTGCCGCAGAGGCAGGGTGGTGTGGGGGAGCGCCGCTGCGGGGAGGGGCAGGGGGAGCGCTGCCGCGGGGGCGGGGGGAGCGTCGCTGCGGGGGAGGGGGAGCGCTGGCGCTGGCGGGGGGAGCACCGCTGCGGGGAGGGGTGGCGGGGGGGCGCTGCCGCTGGCGGGGAGCATGCCCCCAATCTCACATTCGAGCATATCGGGGTTAATCCGAACCCGATGATTGTTTATTGTCAAATATAATTTCGGAGTCGGGACAAATGCTATCGAATCGGGTCAGATGCTTCTCTTATCAAATCTGGATTTGGATCGGGCAAGATCTGCCCCATTTACATCTCTAGTTATAACTTTTCTAGTCATCGCTCTATAGTCTTGTCTTGACATCTTCCGGCACTATCTCTTCCTATTCATGATTTTATTAATGAGGCCTATGGATAATATCCGCACATACATGATGTGATCATCTATTTTTCACGTCAATTGTCCGACTCTACGGAGAGTTTGAATCTTTCTTAAAGCTCATCAACAGTCAAAGCATGTAATTGTGGAAGTTCATCTAACTAGATAGTTATGTTCAACCGAGTTAAAGAAGAAGACTTTGAGCCGTTATGTTTAACTTCGTGCCCACTTATCTATAAATGTATATATTTATTTGTGCGTGCACTTTCCATCTAGTGCGTATATAGGCGACGTGCAGTTTAGTTTAACTTCGGTGTCCAAGTGTTATAACTATGAGTTTATGGTTCCCTTGCGCTAGCGGGGGACACCGTGTCAATATCAATGTCAAAACGATAGGGAATGAGATGCTTGTTAGCAAAGAGGGCACCTTCACTGGCTCAACTCAACTAATAAAATATTCATCTCTCACACCTCGGCGCAATCCGTGTTATACGCTCGGTTAAACGATACAATATGTAATAAAGATTTCACCGCCAAAAATATGCATTTATGATAACATTTGTAGAAAAACGTTTATCGACCATCATGACCCGCTTGAACACATTTTCAATCAAACGTCCATCACAACCAAAGTATCTCATTAGCCCTCTCGCTTGATTGATTGAGTGGGAGTGGAGAAGCTTCCGTGAAGTGAAGCCCCCCCCCCCCCCCCCCCCTCACCTTAGAATATCCACGACCGGCCGTCGTTGACCCCGAAGTCGGTTCCACCGCAGAATTTCTAAATCCATTACAACCCTGTGCGGCGTGATGCGCTGTCACCAACCATGACACGGCAGACGCAGCCTGCTGTAATTTCAAAATCTATATACATCAGTCTTGACCCCGAAGCCAAGGCCGATACTGTGTACTGTTTGGGCGTGCAAGAACTGGCCGCTTAATTATTTCCTCTGGCTAAGCGCTCCCCTCCCCCGGCGAGACGCGCACCAACCACCCACGACCCGATGGCCGCCCGCAGAGCAGCTTCCTCCTCTTCTTCTTCTTCCTCCGGCCTCGGCGTCTGCCTCCTCCTGATCCTCCTGAGCAACACGGTGGCAGTCCGGGTCGCCGTCGCCACAGAGGCCACATCGTTGTTGGGTGCCAACTGCGGCTCCATCGACGCGTGCCGGGCCGGGGTGGCCAACGACGCCTGCTGCAAGGCCCTCAACGCCGCCATCGACCAGGGCACCTGCGCCTGCGCCTGCAAGCAGCTCGCCATCTTTGGCCACGTGAATCTGACCGGCGCCTGCAGCCAGAAGGCCGGGTGCCCCAGGTGCAGAAACTGCCAGTGCTCCAAACTGATCTCGGACGAGCCGACGTCCGTCTCCCCCAGCATGTGAAACTGTGTGAAAGCCCCTCCCCCCCGCGCGCGCACCCTCTTACATTAATTCCAGGGACGATCTTTCCGTCCGTGTCGTGGTCTTCTCCTCCCCGTTTGCTCTCTTGCTGTGTTCGTTCTTGAGATTCTCCGGCTGTTCGTGTGGCAGAAATTGTCCGTTGCTGTCAATTTGTGTGATCGGTGTGTGCAGTTTTGCCTCAATTAATTGGCGGCGGTCTGCAGATCGCCTTCCCTTTCTACTCTCCTTTGTCGTCGCGACATTAACGGGAGTCGGCGAAGCCCGGTGTCAAAAACAATTATCATCAGTGTTCCAAGAGGAAGCTGCCAGTTCCGTTCGGGCAACGAGTGTGCTCGAACTTGTTGCGGTCCGAAGATCGGTCACCTGCCGCTGCCGAGCAGCAGGAGACAACTAGTCACTGAACGCGGATGACCTCAGAGAGCTGTGAGAGGTGACGACAGAGTCACGTAGGGTTCATCCGGATTCTGTAATAATTGGTTTTTCTTCGTATGCTACGACTGCCGTAAGAGAGGTTCACGTGCTCTCTTTTCACCCGACTCCGGCCACCTGGTGACGGCGGGTATCCAAGTTAGTCACTAGATCGTGGAGAGCCCATCTTTTACTCTTTTTTCTGAGAATATACTTACGATCTTAATCTACTCGAATCTATACCTGATAGATATCGAACAGAATATCTCCCCAGTAGAGTTTTCCTTTGATTTTGAGTTTACGCGAAGGCAAGTGAGCTCTAAAGTAGTGGTTTTAATTTGTTTTTGGTTTAATCCGAAACTAAGTACTTAATTTAACTAAGAAATTTGTATGCTAACTGATTTAGTGTTTTCTTCCCGCGAGGGAGCTCCTTTGTAGAAAGTAGTAAACCCTGTCCCTCCGCGGCTTAATGCGACAACCACCGTCACGTGGTCCGGCCCTGTTTGTGGGTCATCCATTAATGAAGCCCAGTCCCCCCCCCCCGTCTCTGTGTTAATTGGAACGTGGATGGGCTGACAACAGTAGGTGAACCATCCCATCAGTGGTCAATCAAAGATTTTAATTTAGTGAGGTCATTTTGATATTTTAGCGGGGTCACACCTTTATAATCCATTCTAATTAAGATTATATCTAATAAATATATCTAAATTTTTAATACAATTATGAACCATCCCATGTTGCACCAGTACTTTTCGATGATCAAGCATGGTGTGGTAAGAGCGCATTTCCTTCTCCATATAAATGGATCCCAACAGCGAATCCAAATGTGAATTTTGTATCTTAGTCCAGGGCATTTTGCAAATTAAAGTAAATCATTGTTAAAACGAAATTTATTCTAGATACACACATGCCACTTAATACTTTATATCTACTTATATATCAGTACTCCAAATTAACATTAACACCGATCACTTGCAAATTATATTGGATAACCAAGGTGATAAAGTTAAGGTCTGATCATTTTGGCCACGTACGCGTAATTATACATACATATAGATATATATATATATATATATATATCTACGTTGTGATGGATGCATTTTTCTATATATGTTATAGGTACCACACAGTAAAATTCTGCCAACTTAATTCAAGTAACAACATGCGGGGTTCACAGGGAATTGATTACATCGAACAACATTGTCATCTTGGAGATTACGGATTCAGCAGGCAAACAATATTGAATTAGCTAGTTTACATATATATATATATATATGTATGCATGAGACACAACTTTCTTATATATGCCCAATGGCAGATCGAGCGCACGAGGCCAAACTCTCCTGGGGGTTCAGTCATCTCATTTCATCCAATAATAATTAATTAAGTGGCTACCTATAGCTAGCTAGGTGGGACTCAATTTGCAGGCGCCGTACGTCTCCTCTTCAATTATTGAAGGTGATTGGAATTTGGGACCAATATCAATTATTGGTTGGAGGTGTTTGGTAGTGTGTGGTTGAAAACTATCTCTATCTATCTATCTACATATATATTGGAAGTGAATGATTGATGACCGCAGCCCATGCAGGAGCCTTCGGACACCTCAATTCTAGAGTTGAGAGAATAATCTCAGTTCTCAATAAAAATGACCACGATCCTAGCCACTTAACTGATAAGTAACGAATTAGTAAGGTATCGACGGTGATTCAACTCTGTCGGTAGAAGATTAATAAGTCAGTGAATCATTGTTGAATCACTACCCATGTCTTATTAACTCACTACGGAATGTAATATAACTCGTTACTGATACGTAGCGAGTTAGTAAGATGTCGATAATGGTACAACTCTTTTCGGTAGTGATTCACTGGTTTAAGTGACTTCCGTCGTGACCATTTTTGATTGAGGATTGAAGCTACTTCCTCCACTCAAGGATTGAGATCAACTGAACTTGAATTGTCAGCATCACGACACGTTGTGTGAATCGTCCATTGACTGGTCTCTTGCAAATGTGGTCCGAGCATCGGTCAAGATCGTATCATGTAAGTTAACGTATGCTTGTTTGTTTGAAGGAGATTTGTTTTTCACGTATAATTTTATGCATACTGAAACATGTATGAAATGCTGATCTGATCACGCCCATCACACACGCTCATTTGCAGAGTAGGACTTGGTATATGTTCTTTCTTTCTCTCTTTCTATCTATTTATCTTGCGTGGATATATAAATATATATATCATGCTCTTATCGTACAATTGAGACGGGCTAATTCATCGGACAAAAATCGTGCCGGAGGGCAAGTAGCTAGGCGGCCTGCGCACGTTGCATGCCGAAAGAAAGCGCATCTGGCGGTACATTTTGGAGGACAGACGAAGCCCTTCCCACGACCAGCGTACGATCTCTGGGTGGAGAGGGTGTCTAATAAAGTAGATTGTCATACACACATACTTTTATGTATATATTTGAAGTTCTTTCTAATCTTATTTGGTATTAGGAATCGATGGATGTTAGCAGGTGTTAATAAGATAGTGACACTATTATTTATAATCGTATATAGTGATTAAAATATATTTATCAAGAATCAATTAACATATCTATCTGTGAATTGCTTTGTGTTATCATTAGATCAATATTACATATGTAGATACTCTGTTTAGAATCATAGAATAGTCCAACGTTGTATAATTATTATTAGCATCATCAAAATCGTTTCAACATAAGGTTAAAATTAAAAATAAAATTACTCAAAAATAGGAGTCTTTTTTTTGAACAACAACAACGACACTAACATATTCATAACATAATAAAATTACTCTACAACAGGAGTCATTATCTAGATTATATAATTTGATTAAAGACAAAGTAATTGAATAACTACTGCATGCGCAGGTTTGATTTAAAGTGTAAAAGTGCACGCGTCTCTATACGTATCAGTGTTATAAATCAGTCAATATTGATATCATTAAAACTATCAGGAACTAATCTACATGTATATATCGAATAATTATTCCTTGACTAAAGAGAGTCAATTTATCGGTATCAGCTGGTATGTTTCAGTGCAAGGGAACTGTGTCTTCGTAAATAAATAAATAAATATATATATTAATCAGGTGCACATGAAGGCACACCTTCTTCGTCGGAATCGTTGAACGTGTGGCTGCCCGAGAGAGAGCGACGAGGCGAGAATACAAAAGTTGGGGACAGCATACGTAGCTGCATGCATGCTCAATCGGCCAACTCGCGAGGTTAATTGCTGCCTCGGTCCGGTTTATCTCGGAAGAGCTCTTACTCTCAGCTCTCCTCGCAAAAAAAATATTTAAATGACATAATTTGATATTATATAATAATGATTTGATGATATCACAAGAATTAAGAATTGGATTCTTCCTCGCCGGTCAACCGGTGTCAGACAAATGTGGCAGCTCCGCCTACGGCCTTTTTCTGCCGAGAGCAGATCACCTCAGTCCCACGGTGGAGGGAGAAGCCTCAGTCCCCAATCAGGGACGGCCACATACCCCCGTCACTTAAGTGACGGTTCAAGTTATGTTACTGAATCGGTTCGGTGAACCGCTACCGAAAAGGGCTGAACCGCTACCGAGCCCTTTGTAAATCACTACCCGTCGGTAGTGAGTTACAAATGGCTCGGTAGCGGTTCAGCCCTTTTCGGTAGCGGTTCAAGACTTTTAAGTTATGTTACTGAACCGGTTCGGTGAACCGCTACCGAAAAGGGCTGAACCGCTACCGAGCCATTGGCAGAAAAATCAATGTAGGGTTATCGCTACTAAACTTATAAGTGATGGCTGGGACAGATCGAAGTCCATCAACGATTTCGAGCGCCCACCCGATCGAAGTCCATCAACGATGAGCATTTTACTTCTAGCTTGTTTTATATATCTTAACGATTAAGAAATGCGCCCCAATATATGTATATATATCGATCATAGCTGGTCATTACATTTGTGAATTTTTGTACGCCGCAATCATCCGTCCGTGTCCACGAATATTTAAGATGTACGTTTTACACATACCCGCTGTACGTGGAGTTCGTAGGAGTGACAACGTTCGTCAGATGTGTCCGAAAAAAAAGAAAAAAAGACAACGTTCGTCAGATATACCTAATTCGGCAAAGAATACTTCATTATTGTCAGTATTATCTTAAAGAATTGGTCATATATAATTAAAACATCGAACAAGACAAAGATTGCGAAAGATATAACTGCCGAGGAGTCATGTAATTAAGCATCGTCAAACCGGAAGTGAAGCCTCTCTATGCACCAACGTACTTCACAGATAAACGTGAGGAAAACGTCAAGTATTGATTCCGGAGCTTCACCTTCTTAATCATTTAAGGTGTACTCGGGCTTGAAGGCAACTTCTCCCTCACATGAAATCAGATTTTACAATCCTTGAAATCTAGACGCGCTTTCTCATGGTACAGGAAAATCATAACCCTCAACAAATGGACTTTGTTGGCTTCATGTTTTGACGCCCATGTCGATACAAATACAGCTCACATCAACACTCCAAGGAGAAGCAAGTACGATAGAAGCAGTACCTAATTAAACAATCTCAATCAAAACTCTCCCTAAATAGGTTTAAGGGAAAGCCAACAGGTCGTAACTTTAAATTTTTTGATGCTGACAATAATGCTACAGACCGAAGTCTGGGAGTCCCCCGCTTGCCCTCGAGCCTGAAGGATAAGGGTAGGCTGATTTCCCATGACCTGGGGCCGCTCCTATTCCTCTTCCCGTGTATAATGCAGCGTGCCTCGTGTCATCGGATCCATCTATGTGACCACCAACAACTCCCACATCCGACAGAGCAACTTTCTTGGCTGCATGTTAGAAGGGACCAGATGCGGAAGAGTCAAGCAAGGAGGATAAACCAATCATAAAAGACGTTGCAATAGAGGGCTACTAGAGTCCGCGAATTGACATTCATATAGCAGCTAAGAAAACAGTCCTAGTTAAACGCAGGATTTAAAGAAGTAATGTCCTTTGGGATTCCGTTGTTATCCTGTGCCAGGAACAATTTCACTTTTATTTGTTGATATTCTGCATTTCATATATTGCTAAAGCCACTTCAAGGTAAAATAAATACTTGGAATCAGAATGTACAGATCATAAATTAAATCTGCTAACAACCAGTTAAATTGACTAATTGCATAGAGTCAAATTTCATTTGGAATGCCTAATCCTTTATTTTTCTCACAAAAATATGCATCAGATTTCCTTGTAAAAATCAGATCGCCAATAGCCAGTTACAACGTAAATTGGCTTATCCATACAAGAATTGGGCAGTAAGCATCCCATGTTCCTGGTATGGCATACATTTCTGATTCAGTGGCCTCAAAATCTTGGACCACTCTAAATATACATTCCATAGGCATTATAAAAAAAAAGGGAAATCAAATAAAGGATGGGTGAAAAGATTACTTACGGGCAGTAAGATTCAGATCAATGAGTCCACGACTGAGTGAATCAGCCCATATACCAGATTTTACTTGAAAGCCTTCTTTCTTTTGTCCAGGCTTCGACAATATTGTGGAATTCAGGTTCCCTGGACCTTGACCATGGCTTCCACTCTCAAGTTGTTCCAGGCTTGCTGAATCAGTATTGGAGGTGAATGCACCATACAAGTCGGATTCTTCAGATGGGTTCAGCGGTACTGCCGCAAAAGGATCAAAATGCTCACCGCTTGACATCACAGGCATAGAAGTCTTTTCTCCAGTTAATATACCAGAATCCGGTATAGAAAACAAGTCCATCTTTGCTCCATTTGCAGCACAAGAATCTGGTGTAGAAAATAAGTCCGTCTTTGCTCCAGATGAAACACCAGAATCTGGTGTAGAAAACAAGTCCACACTCGCCGAAGAAGCGACCACCGAAGGCTGCTCTGAAAAGAAATCAGACTGGTCCTGAAATGAAAAGGATAAAAGACATTGTAATAGAAAACATATTCATGTACAGGTATAACAGTAAGCTGCTGCACCGGACCACTGAAACACCCCTGCAACGTGAATCATAAAGGCTTAAGAACATTAACCATCAGAGAGGTCATCAACCTGCTAGGTGATTGAACATAAAAATTCTGATATAAAACAAGGCTACGATACTCAAATTCTTCCTTCCATTAGAAGAGCATATCCTATCATTAATTTTACAGAACTTGATTCTATACGGCTACAAATTATTTCGGCGAATGGAGGGCCATCGCTACTAAACTTATAAGTGATGGCTGGGACAGCCATTGGCAATTAACGTATAAGTGACGGCTGGGACAGCCATTTAACCGTTAACGCATATGATTCTAATGTAAAAAATCAAACACTACAAGAAAGATGGTTAATGACAACAGCTGAAAGTTGTCGTCACTAAGTCAAAAGCCATCACAAAAACACATTGGCACCATCATATGATTCAAAGCCGTCGCTACACCGTCACAAAATAGCCCATCACCAATGGCATTGGTAACGGTTAAATGGAGGGCCATCGCTACTAAACTTATAAGTGATGGCTGGGACAGCCATTGGCAATTAACGTATAAGTGACGGCTTTAAAGCCGTCGTTAATAATGTATAAGCAATGACTTTGTTATAGTGATGGCTTTCTTTGACACCAAAACATATCAGAAAACCTCGTGCGGGGTTTTATAATATGGTTTAGCAATGGCTCATAGTTGTTGCCAATACTTTTAGGAGATGATTCCAGTGGTGGCCGACAATGGCGACTCTAGTGGTTCGAAGGAAGACACCTCAGGTGGAGACTTCGGGCGCAAGAGACAGAGAAGCCAGCGGTGGTAGTGGCAGCAGCCAGTGGCAACGGAGCCTTTCACGAGAGTGGAAGCGAGCGAAGAAAGAAGTAGGAGGAGGGGGAAAGGGGGGCACGTAGACTAAAAGCAGAGAGAACCATTAGTGATGGCACCTCAGCCATTGCCAATGGTACCTTTAAGGCCATTGGCGACATGTTAACGCCATCACCAATAAGAGTTGACCGTTGAACGGCTGATTAGCGGTCACTAGAGATAACTTAAGCCGTCACTATTAACCTTAAGCTCCTTCTGAAATAAATCTCCCAGATTTTCCTGACTGGTTAAGCGACGGCTGAGCCCATTGCTAATACTTTTATCGGTGACGAATCTATTAGTCATCGCCAGTACTTGAACAATTGCGATGGCTTCCTTCCAGCCATTGTTGGTAAGTAAACATTGGCAACAGCTGCCATTCAGCCATCGCCAATACGCTTATTAGAGACAGCTTTGAGAAGCCGTCGCCATTAACCCATCGCCCGTAACCCTTTTTCTTGTAATGAAACTAGGTTACATGTTATAAACATGTCACAATTGTGGATTTCTTTATCATAATCAATCAATCAACTCAGATGAAAAATATCAACCAAAACAACAGAAAACGTACTTACAGGAGAAAAAGAACAAACGGACAAGAAGAAAGATATTTGAATGTGGCTAAGTTTGAAGCTTGATACTTCACTTTTCACATGGGAGACACATTGACAACTATACAAGGTACTCAAATCAAGTATGGGAGCCTTGATCCCAATAATATAGGTCTGATGTGTGTTCTGTCCCCACTCTAATTAACTTCACCTACCTTTAGAAAAAGGTTAAACCCTCTAAATCATATGGAACTACCTTCCTCAGAGCTAATCTAAGTCTCCCTTCTTTTCCCTTCCACTATCTTAGCATACACCACTTTTCTAACTAGAGCAGCAGAATATTTCAAGTATCATTGGTGAATAAAGTATTTAGTGTTTGATAATGAACAATTAATCTTGTTCATATTCTAAAAGATGAAAGTTTATGCGCAAAACTTATTTCCATATACTGCAATGATTCGGTAAAAGAAGAAGGCTAAACAAGTCAATTCTCTATTTTTTTTTGCATTAAGATGTCTCTGTCTGGTATCTTGGTCCCAAAACAAGTCAATAATTTCGAACTCAAGACCATTAGCAGTTGACACGTCAACAAGCATTGAACTGAACAGGTCAAAAAAATCATACACTTATACACGTAATATAACTACAAGAGACAAGGTACAAGTCATCTGTTCAATCACCATCTCTGACACCTATCCTAAATCTTCATATCTGGTAATCAAGTGAGAAATTGAAAAATAATCAAATGACCTCTGAAGAAGAAATTTGAGCAATTCCAATCCTAGGAAAATGAACAAGACTTCAAAGTTCAAATCATTAAAGCAGAGGCTCACATGCTTACAGACCTAAAGGAAATATAACCGCCATGAGAAAAATTAATATGAATAGATAAACGGGAGCAACCAGGATGGAATGAACAAGTTATTTAAACCGTACATTTTGGCCACCTGTTTTATGGGAACTTGCTGATACAAATGTTGCACCTGCAAACAGATCAAACTCCTCTGCAGAGCCAGCATTCATGTTTGTTGGTTCACTTGATACGGTACTTGGTACATCCATCAGGTCACCTATCAGACTATCTCCGAAGAGATCCACTTGTTTGACATTTGTGGTAGCCGCTTCTGTGAAGAAATGAAAAATATATGGTTGAACAACAAGAATTTAATCTTTGTGATAGCCAATGGTTTAATATTCACGGACAGCAATAATCATCTACAAAAGATAATAGAGATTTTCACAGATTAGTCCTCATAATTATTTGCATATCTAAATGTACCTAGAAAAATAAAAAAATAAACCAAGAAAAGTCCTTCAAAACCTGAGTTTTTGAAAAAAAATAATTATCTCCATCTGAAAACACCCCAAAAATCCCTTCATTCAAGTGTTTTTTATTTTTTTTCTTGAAAAAAATGCCCTCGTTTCTCAAGAGAAATGAGTGTCAATAAGAGAGATGGGAGAGGTACATTATAGAGGGGCATGTTTATCATAAAAGAATTAAAAATATTTAACTAATATTATTATCAAGTTCAGGTGACATGGGCTTATTTTAAGAAACAAAAGGTTTTAGGAACTTTTTTAGGATTTTCAATTTTTATGAAGATATATTAAAAAATATAAATAATTATAGGGACAAATATCTAAAAATTCCAATCTAGATAAAACGATTTTATATCTATTATTTGCTACAAATTCAAATATTGTACAAATATGAGAAACTAGAGTGAGGACATGTAAATAGCAAGGATACATCTAGTAATATCTAGTCTGGTGTTTTTGTTATTGGAAACTCCCATTTTCAGCTTTAGTGCATTGTAGAGTAGATTAGTATCTAATACAACCTTCCAAAACTCATAAACCAATACAAGATGAAAAGGAATCTTGTCATTGGGTCAGGACTGTATGAAATTTATTAAAATGTTCAATTTTCTAGCTAAGCAGCTACGCACACTTGTACTATGCTGGTACTGTTCTCATGATTCACTGTTCTCTAAAATGTGGGATCATCAACTCTCGTTGGAAAACATTGTTCAGGAGCTGGAAGATTCAATGACACTCTTCATATGATATAAAGCTTGGTCCAGTTTGAACCCTTGGGCCTCAGATGTGAAACTTTAAAGTCTAGTTCTTCCTGCAATGCGATGGGATATTTGGCACACAAAGAATAGATGAACATTTGAAGACCATTTTGATAACCCTAGATCGATCCTTCATTTGATGACATCTTATGTTAAGGATTAATCACTTGCCCATACAGGCAACAGATTGGACAACACCATTTTCAGGTACAAACTACTACGATTCAGAGCTTTCTTTTTGTAATTTTGATGCACCTTTACCATCTCGGTAGTTAGTGTTTTCTTTCCTCATTTTTTTCTGCTTTAATAAAAACCGCTTGTACTTCTTTTCATATTAATAAAATTTGGCTTTTAAGCCTACTAAAAAATGATTTACTGAAGTGGCTAATCTGGAATAGAATCAACTACTATGCATCCAAATATAAGAAACAATAACAAATAAATAAATAATGCCTACGACCAACATAATTGGTCAGGATCACTACAGATTTGGCTGAGCCAGACAAAATTCAGCCAATTCTTCCTGTCAGTTACAAGCCAACGCAGTTCAGTTCTGGGGTATTTTCCAACAAAATTCAAAGTTAATAGGATCTTCAAACTGAACTGAACACAAGTTAAACTTATGCACACGCGAAACTGAATTCAAGTTAAAATGCTAACATTCTCATATTTTGCAAAAGATAAAGATGTCACTATTATTAATCATATAACAAGAAAAACCAGGCTTTTAGGTTTTGATAGATTTATCAAACTGAACCAAAATACTGGTTCAAACTAAACTAACTTTAGGCAAATAATTCATGACCCTAGCATTGATATGGTCCTAAAATACAAACGATGCAGACCAACCTGAATAGGCAATTTGTCAATCCAGCTCGACAAAGACCTATGCCCGTGAGCTTGATGCCACCAGAGCATGCCTAAGCATCGTTGTTGCACCATCTAGAACTTTGTGACGAGCAGTGGGATTTTCTTTTTAACATTTTATGCCTTTTCTAACTTTTGTTTTTGATTTCAAAGTTTATTTTTATTTTTATTACATTTTACCTGGCAATTGCAGGATCAACCTAGGTTCATGGGATCACCCAATCAGATGGGAATCAGGCCCAACAAAACTCAGATACAAATCCGAACTCAGATAAATTAGATAAAGCTCAATGAAAAACAATAAATACTCTTTTTGTGGAAGTGAATAATACTCGTTAAAGAAAAGGGTAGGAAACTGTTTCAAAGTGTGACAAACAGTCAGAAGTTAAAATTTAAAAGTGTGGGAACTTAAGGTGCATGACACCTAGGAAACATGCAAACAAAAAAAAATCTAACCACAATTTTTTACATTCTGCAGATAACACACTTAAATATTTACCAGCACTAGTAGAATCTCTAGGGTCAAAATCATCAAAATCGTCAGCACTGGTGTTCTTCTCAGAGCTTGAGCTTTTAAAAGTGCCATGATCCGCAGTTGGCTTCAATTCACTGCATGCACAAGATATTACAAAAGAATTTCACATCCAGTGTCAGAAATAAATGTCAAACATCAATTCAGAATAAAATGACCCCACACCAAAGAGCCAGGAAGGATAATAAATAAGGGATACTTTTCAAGGGTTTAGATAAGTTCTTTTCATAAGGTGGCATGCTCATATTCATCTAGGTGAAGATAAGTAGCTTGCCATTAATAAATATCTGATTACTTCTCACCATACATATTTTTTTGAAGCTAGATCATTCTACTCTTTTTGTAGCATGCTCATACTCCTTAACTTGCTTAACTCACTGTTGAACAAAAAAAATCTCTCAAACATAAAGGAGGGGGAGGAGAAGCATTGCCACCGCCATTCCCCTCTGTTGTTGTTGTCGCCAAGCCAAGCAGCCGTCGATGTCATCAACAGATTGAGCAACCACAGCCACCAAGGCCACTGGGGGAAGAAAGACTTGTTGCCTTCGCAGGCCAATGTCGTCGGGTCCACCTCCACCATGAAGCTCCGCCGGAAAGGTCGCCACTGTGAACCTCCCGTTGCACGAGGGAGGAGGTCAGGGAGAGAGAAGGGGAAGAGGTCGTCGGAAGCTCTACTAGGAGGGGGGATCGCCGTGAGGAGGTGCCACCACAGTCGCCTCCGCCGCCATCCTCCTCCGTCGTTGTGGCCACCGGACCGAGCAACCACGGCCACCATCTCCTTCGAAGCCTGCCATCGGGTGCTTCCGTCACGAGAGAGAAAAGCAACGGGATAGGAAGAAGCTGTCGTCGCCTTCGCAGTCTCCGGAGGAAGCCGCCGTCGAGGTCTGCCATGACCGTAGAAGCCATCGCGGGCTCTGTGTTCGTCGCGGTGAGAGAGAAGACAGAAAAGGGGGGAGCTCCTCCCGCCACCGCCATCCTCTTGCACCAACGCCGCCATCGCCGGAGCCCATTGTCGCCGTCGCCGAGTAAAGGATGGCCGAGGGGAGCCGCCGCGAGCCCTCGCGGGCTCCTGTGTTCGTTGGGGAGAGAGAGAGAGAGAGTTGAACCGAAAGGAGAGAGGGGACAGCGGCCGTGGCTGACGCAGCCAAAAAAAAAAGAAAAAGGGGCCCGCGCGGGCGCGACCGACCAGGGAGGCTATTCAAAAAAAGAAAAAAGAGAAAAGGGACCGCCCGAGTGGGCAGTCGTGGCCCACGTGCACGCCCACGCGTGGGCGTCCACGGGTAAAGACCCGGTCTTCGACTGGTCTGTCAACTGGGGGGTGAACTTATCCCCCCCCCCAGTTTGACCTTAGTCAAACAGCCACCGAAAAAGCAAAAAAAAGGGGGGGAAGGTAGGTAACTCCACCCCATTCTAGTCACCCCCCACTCCCACGAAAATGGACTTAGTAATGTGACTTTTTGGGACCAAAATATCCCTGAAAATCCTCTATAAAAGAGCTTGACATGCTGTACGTACAAGAAGTTGGGCATTGGTAAGAAAGAGAGTTGAGAAGAGAGAGAAACTCTGAATTCTCACTTCTTAGAAGATAAGAAATACCTCGGTTTTGTGCTACCTTTCCATAAAAAGGGACCGAAAATAGTGAACTATTTTGGATAGAAAAAAGCCAACCCAACTTCGGTCTAGCCGAAATGCTGCCGAAATTAAGTGATTTTGCGCTACATTTCCATTAAAAGGGGCACAAAATAGCTTGTTATTTTGGATAGAAATAGAAAGTCCAAATCGGTAAAACCGAAATGCCGGTCAAACAGAACGAGAATTCTAAATGAAAGCCCAAATCGGTAAAACCGAAATGCCGGTCAAATCGAACAGAAATTCTAAATGAAAACTCAAGTCGATAAAGCCATAATGCTGGCTAAACCGAATAAGTTATGACATGTATTGAGAAGAAAGGTTTGAATGTCCTATCATTTGTTGTATTTCTATGTACTCAGATCGATATGAAATAAAAATTCAAGTTCGATTGATTGTTATGTTACTCCAAAAGTGAGATCAAATCCCCATGGACTCCAATAGATGGATAAAATTAAAAAAGTTATTTAAATAAATTTTCAACTTAACCAAATAATCAAATTTGATTAAATCAAATCAAATAATTACTTATTTATTAACAAAAATGCCATCATAATAAAATTACATTTATGTCATAAAATCATACATAAAAAATAACTCCAAACGGTTACAAAACATATTAAGTTTGAATCCGACTTAACCATGAAAAATTAAATCAACCCAAATGGATAATGCTACTTAAGTAATTAAATGTGCATAACAAAATCCAAATCAAATAAATAATCAAAACGTTAATAAAATGTTAACATAATCCAACCAAAATTATGTCATTAAATAATGCATAAAAATGTCAACCAATGACTACAAAAACAAGTTATGTTGGATTAAAATCAACCATGAAAAATTAAAGTGACCAATATTATTAAGAACAAATCTTAATAATAATAAGAAATTCACTTAAATCAAGTAAAAAATGCTTACAAACACACCAAAAAAATGAAAATCAATTCCAACAAACAAATGAAAAGAAAAGAGATCAACTCAAAATTGTCTAAGTCAACAAATGACCAAAAACAAAACAAAGCAAATCAAATCTTAAATAAAAAAGAAAACCAATGAACCCATACTTAAAAGTTTGAATTAAGTTCAACCAAATTCTATCTCATAAGGTCATGGGGATATATCTTCCAGCTTTGTGTTTATGTGGATGAATGACTTCCGTTCAATATGTTGCTGTGACGGTCAATCAAGGGTGTTCGAGTGTTCGCTCGATGTAATTAACACCAGAATATCGCAAGTCCGGTGGAGAGAAGTCAAATTTTATTTTCAAAGAACTCAGAAAACCTCATAAATTAAATTGTGGTTCAGATCATCTAAGTAGTGGGTGATACCCATGTCGACACTTAGCAAATCTGTGGAACTATTGGTGTTTCTATAAAATAATACCACATTAAATTAGCCAATACTCCTATGAATACCACATATTTTCATAGTAGTCAATGCCAGCCTAAAGCAAAAGAATTTTCTAAAAAAAAAGAATTCTAATCAGAAAAACGAGATCTCAACACTCACTCATCTAGGTAAATATGAGGTACTGGGCCCCCCACTGGGTGGAGTGCCAGGTGACAGGCATTCAAGGAACCATTTCAGCCTAGGTGCTAAGGTTGAGGTTTAAGACTATCAGCGGTGAGGAAGGGGGTGAGGAGAAGCTAGAGAAGATAAGCAATAGATTAAAAGCACCAAGTACACAACTACATTTATAAGTGCAATAAGATTGACAGATTGAGGAGAGGCGGAGGAAGATATACAGAGGGTAGGAAGAGAAATTTAAAAGCATTTTTAAGTGTCTATACTCATTTAATAATGAAAGAGGCAGAGGAAGAGATACAGAGGGTAGGGAGAGGAGTTTAGAAGCATTTTAAGTGTCTATACTCATTTAATAATAAAAAGTTTTAAACATGAATAATACAAGTGACAAGAGAAGATTATAATAACTCTTTTGGTATTTTGAACAGAAGAGCTCTTTTTGTGACCTACGTGGTGGCTAGACGTTATATGGCTAACAGTGCAGGCACCCAATCTATCTGAGCTGCCAAGGAAAGTACCTACTACCTAGTTACTCTTTTGGACCAACAAAAAGTACCCTGTCTGCCTTGGTGCACAAAGATGCCTGGGCAGCATCTTAAGAGCATTAAACGATGTTAAGGGGTGAGATTAACAGACTGAGGTGGGGGTGAAGACAAAGGAAGAGAGTAAAAAAAGTATTTTGGAAATATCAACACAAGTGACACATCATTTCTTCTAAAAACATTGATCAGCAATAGCAAAATTATCAAAAAAATAATAAAAATGTAACATCTAGGAAATGTCAATATGACTGGCTCATGATTTTTTCTAACATCATAGAACAACAATAGCAAAATTATCAACAAAAGAATAATAAAGCAGATGACATTTGGGGATACCTCTGTGTCCGTGATGTTCCCATCTTCAACTTGGTCCCTTTTGTCACATTGGTGTAGCTTTTCTTCATCTTTGCCTGGTCGTCTCTATATTGATCATCAGTGTCCTTGTAACCACCTCTGAAAGTGTCATCCTCTTTAGCATCAGTGAAGCCCCCATACTTGTCATTCTTCAGAAAACTGCTACTACCATATGCAGCTTGACTTGATTTATACGTAATCCCAGTGGAAGATAAACCAAAATACCTGTATGTTGTACAAACATGATCACAATTGTCGAAGAAAGATTTTTTTATACTATCAGTGGATGTCTCTTTCAAATATGTATCAACATTAATTAAGTGCTTATGGAACTTCAATCAAGACTCACTTATCTCGGTTTGCAGAAGCTTTATTTCTAACTGCCTGTATCTTTTCGTTGTCATTTACAAGAGCCAAAATAGTCTCTACCTTCTTTCTGACATTAAGCCCAACATCCTTTCCACTTGGTTCAACATACTCAAAGCTTGACAGTGACTTCAATTGTGAAAGGTAAAGGCAGCAGTCGTCAAGTTAAAGACATTACTTATTCACTTGAAAACACATATTGCTAGAATAAGATATAATCTGTAAAAGTGGTTTTCTGGAAGAGATCATACCGAGATTTGGAAAGTATGCTCCAAAATGTCATCAACTGCTCGTTCAGAACCATTAGCCACTAAGTATTCAATAACAGATAATGCCTGCCTCCTCAGAAACAAACGCATGACACAAATGCCAGGAAGCAAAAAACAATAAAACCTAGAAATCCTGGAACTTTACCTTGTATACATGGCGCCAGTTCGGCCCAGTATCAGTCAGTCTTGTCCATAGAACATTCATAATCATCTGACACTCAGTGCTTCAAGAGAAGAAAAATGGATTCCAGATGCAACAAACAGACTTAAAAGATGTATGCTATAAAATGGGAAGAAAAACTCGTGGAAACTAATAAAGTACAAAGCATGGATAAAGAAATAGAAGATTACAATTTTTTTGTAGCCTGAGCAATCTCTGCTAAAGCAGACCCATGAGGACCCCATGGTTCATCATTAGTTGCATCCAAGACCTGGAATTTAATGTTGAATTAATTAAACAAATGGCAGCAAGTAGAACTAAAAAAGAAAACAAAAGTGAAAAGTAAAAGAAAAACACAAATCAAAATTTAGGCTAACTTCCCATATCGCGTCTAGAATGTTTGCAGAATTGGCCAATCCAAAGAGGAATCAACCGATTCTTGGATTGAATCAGCCCATATCTATTCAATCCAAAGTCTGGACAATTGATCCAGGATCGATTCGCATAGGAATCGGCATGAATCAAAGGATCGGCCGATTATCCAGAACTAGATCAAGAATTGGCCTATTCTCCGGGAGTTCGTAAGTTATGGATCTTCTCAGAATCAAGTCTGATTCCGAACCCGATTCCGATCTGATTTCTCCCCGATAAGAAGAAAATTGGACCAGTTCTCTCTCCCCACCCCGATTCCTCTCCCCTCCTGACCAATCCTAGGGTTACCTTCCCCAATTCCCATCCCTTCCCCTCCAGCACCCCCTCTGGTGAAGGGGAAGATCCCCCTTTGGAGGTATGTTTCCCACCCTCCCCTCTTCTCCCTCGCCCTTAAATGTCTCTGGTGAAGATGGCTCCCCCCTGCACAGCCGATCTTTCGGGAGTACCCCCTGTGATCCCCCCCCAGTCTGCACATTTCAAACCTCCTTGGGGGGGATCACGGGTGTCTACCACCCCTTAAGATTATTGTCGGAGGTGAGGGGGTGGGGGGACCGGCACCAAAATGGAGGTGGCTAGTGGCTTGTTCGTTTCCGTTCTGGACAATCCGATTGTCCAGACCATCCAATTGTCGGATATATTTTTTTAAATAAGAACTATTTTTTTGTGTAGAAAAAATGTCAAATAAGGAGTAACGTGTCCCTAGACATCGTGAGATTGGATGACAACATAGGCATATATTAGATGCGGACAAGAGTGTTAAATATAAATAATATAAAGAGGAGACGAACAAAGGTGTCTATCACCTCAAACAACACATATGTGAGGTAAGTGAGAACACGAAGAAATGTGACAAGATACCAACGGAGCTCAAAGAAGAAATAAGTGCATACTTAAACGAAAAAGCAACACAAAGGGGAATTTGAATTGAGCAGAGATAGAACTTATGAAAAGAAGTAAAAACAAAGGAAAGTCGGCCGCGCAAGTTGAGGTGTCTTCATCAAATTTCGATGATAAAGAGGCACAAATGATAAAAGCAATGCATGCAAGTAGGGCTCGTGCCTGCAAGGATGAGGAGAGAAGGGGACAAAAGGATCATCCACTAGACGTTTAAATGTGGATCCTACCAACTTTCTTACACCTTAGGTAAGCCAAGAGAGTGAGATTTGTCAATCACACACAATTCAGCTACCAACCAACACTGCCATATATAAGCAGAGTGATCAAAAGTAAAGAAATATCAAGCAAGCCTTCAAAAAAGTTAAAACTTCAACAGGGGTTACAAAGAAGACGGTGAAACACATATACAAATGATGATTTTTATATGTAGGTATATACAATATTTCATTTATTTTGAATGTCTATTTATGTTGTTGAAATTTGAAACAAATATCGACAACATTATCTTATGTTGACTTGAAATGAGTATAACTGCACATACAACTAAGCATTCATATTTTCAAACGATTGTTGATGCTATAACTGAGGTTGGATCGAGATTATAAGTCCTAAATTCGAAATACATCTACAGGGTGGATTGGATGATGAGGTTGATAAGCTAATCTTGTGGATAGATGAGTTCATGGCAATATGAAATAAGAGGGACTACACTAAAATGTACAACGAATTGACAAAAATCACCATAACATAAATAATAAACTTTCTCATTTATTGTTCTGAGAGCACCACATTTTTAAAATGTGTTGATACATCTAGGCAAATCAAAAATGCAGAGTACTTGTTTGGTCTCACAAACGATATTGTCAAAGAAATAAATGAAGACAATATTATTTAGTTTGTCACTGACAATGAAACTTCTTATAAGGTTGCAATCCCACCCTCTCTAATGTCTTTACACACATGGTAAGCAATGTATTGTTCATTATCTCCAACAGCATAAGAGCAACCCCACCCTCCTAGATGTCTTTGCACACATGATTTTATTTTACATGATAAAGGCCTTTCTTCCTTCCTTGCCTTTCTAAAAGAATCTCTACTTTGATACTCTCTAGCTTCCTGCAAACACCTTTTGGGATCTTTAGTATGAAGAAATAGCACAAAGGTATGGTACAAAGAACCACCTTTGACAAAATCCCATACTAACAACATCTTATTCTTCTAACCTTGAAATTTGTTCACTTTGAAACTAAAACTTGACAATCTTTCTTTTTCGTGCCTTTATCCAATGGTGGAAGACCCAAGTAACTAAGTGAAAAGAAAGACTTAGAGCATGTCTAACTTCTTTTACATTTGAGCCATCTTAAATTCTTATACATTTAAACCTATCACCTTGCACTTCTCCTTATTGATTTTCAAATCCGTGACAACTTCTAATAAATATAAGAGCACTCTCAAATTGACGCACTTCCTCTCATCTTATGTTGTGAACGGATTGTGTCATCCGCAAACTGCAAATGCGTTACATGCCCCCTATTCGAACCAACATGGATCCCCTCAAGCAAACCTTCTTGCAAGGCCTTGTCCCACATGATGCTTAACACTTGACCTACCAAAACAAAGAGTAATGGAGATAATGGGCCTCTATCTTAAGCCCCCTCAACACCCAAAGAAGTCATGTTCAACTCCGGTGAGAATTTAGCCGAGTTGATGCAATTCATTGACTAGTAGACAAATGAATTGCAGAAACCTATAAGATATAATATTGAGTACACTTTTATTTCACTCTATCAGATACGTTTTTTCAAAATCAAATTTCAACACTAAACCTTCCTTTTTCCTGCTCTTCAGATCATGAATGCATTCACGTGCTGTCATCAAATTATCTAAGATGTTGAACAAATGCCAATTGAGAGGTTTATCAATCTATCAACATGTTGAATAAGCCAGCTTGGTAGAACCTTCATCTCTATTTTGGCATGCACGCCATTCAGATTTGGCTCCAAACGCTTTCTCAAATCTTTATCACATTGCAACAAACCAAGACTATCTTGTTGTTGATTGTTGCTAGGGGTTGTGCGTTATTCAGCTAAAACTTCAAACCACCAAACTTCGGTTTGGTTTTAAGGGATGGCTCAGTTCAACCAGTTTGGAGAACTCCCAAACCAAACCAAATTGGTTATACCAAATTACTTAAAGTATGATTAAAATATTACTATATTATTAATAAAAATGATAACTATATAATGATTATAATAAAATAAAAATTATTTTATTTTCTATAACGAGACATTGAGTAATTATGTATAAAAATAATTATTTAAATTATTTTATTTTGGTCTTAAATCAAACTAGACTAAATTGAAGTAGTTCGGCTTGGTTTGAGTGGCAACTTAGGTGTAGTTTGGTTTCGAAAAAAAAGAAGAAGAAATGGTCCCAGACTATGGTGTCACTAGGTTGGGCCCGGCCCCACTTGATTAAGGTCCAATCCAAAATATATTGGGTGGCATGACCCAGTTCCAATTGTTGGCCCAAGCTGCAAAAAATTTTAACATGACCCAACCTGTAAATATATTATTATCGAATTCAATAAACTTAATGATTTAAGACAACACTATAAAACTAATATTAAATTAAATTAAAATATATTTTCAATGAGTAGAAGTGATATTTTCAATTAAGTTATGCCATAAAAAATGAGGCATGTTTGACCTATTTCAGCCCACTTTGACTAGATTGACAGCCTGGGACCCACGGCCAGTCTCCTATAGGTGATGGTATTGCCTAATCAACAAGGGTCATATACATAATCAAGCTATTTCTTTGGAGTAGATACTCAACTCAATCAATCACTTCACTTTACATACTGATTTGCAGGATTTGAGAAGGTAAAATCGGGCTCTACTCTATGAACTCTTTAACAACCAAATCCATCGTGAAGATCTTAAGCTTGAGTGGTATGAAGGTTCAGTGGACATTGGCACTGATAGTTTAAATGAAAAGGTTGCCTCTAATATTCAAAATTTTCCTTTGAAAGATTGCACGACAAAAGACTTCCCACCTTAGAAAAGATATCATGGTTGAATAAGAACTCGAGTTGATTATGCATCTTTTTTGGCATGTATCTAAATGATCAAGGTCTTCTTTTCCTAACATGTGGTATGATTAACTATCTATGGCAAGTCTGTCCAAGGTGCTTGAAGATATCACTAGGCTGTGAGACAAGTCTGATTGATTTGCTGAGTACCTGGCCATTCAAGCACCCCTCGGGGGTTGACATACAGGTTTTGAAAGCCTCCACGCCATTATTGTTATACAGCATTTGGACCATGAGAAACAAAGGAAGAATCAGAAAATTTTTTACTCAATCTGCCAAGATGCTATACCAAGCCATCCAACTGTTGTAAGATTGGGCAGCAGAAGAAGACTAGAATGATCGACACCTCCACAACTTTATCCTATATTTTGTCAATCTGGCAAACTGTTTTGCATAAGCAGTTATCTGGTACCGTACCGTAACACTGCACCTGTAAAGGGTTTGTTGGGTTTAACTACTGTGTTCACTTCTAGAGAAGCAGTTCTAGAAAGGCAGTTCCTTTTAGAGATCTTTAATGGTCTGTACAAATTGATCTAGCATCTTGATTATATCTTTCGCTCCCTACCTTTTGTAACCTCTTACGCATACTAAATGAAATGCCCCTGTTCTCAATGGTAGGTTGCCTTCAAAAAAAACGGACATAAAACTAAGATGGGTTCATCCTGTAAAAAAATACTTGCTACTTGCAATCTACAAAATCCTTAAAAATAGCAGGTAGTTATCTTTTATTTATTGACTTCAGTACCACATTGCATGAGCTATAATGATGGGAACCTTAATCTCCGGAGTGAGTCATGAGAGTTTCTAGCTAAACGCACGTGTAAAAGTGCCTAATGAAAAAAGTTGCGTAAAAATCCCTCTTTTCAGCTCTCAAAGAAACATAGGCAACTAAAGTTAGCTTGGCATGACCTACCATAGGGTTAATCCCACTTAATCTAGCACCAGTTAACTGTGACACCTAGGGACCAAGAAAACCATGTTCTAATGCCTTTGATAACAGGTATAAGACAAATTTCGAATAATTTAGATGCAGACAACAAGCTCGGTAGCGATTCGAGAACAAAGAAAAACGATCTCAGACGCCTCGAATCCAACGGAGAAGAAATCATTACTCGTCCAAAATAAAGCAAAACTCTAAAGTCGGCACCTTCTGCTCCATCTCCGGAACCTTGAGGACCTTCAAATTGACCTCTCTCTTTCTGAAAATATAACCGGAGATGAATCAAAGCGAACCCAAAGGACGTCAGGGTTAATCTGAACGCCGTACCAATAGAAGCGGATAAGATTACAAGGGTTAAAGAACTCACATCTCCCGGACTGCCTGATCAAAAACCTTCATGAAATCCATGATAACAATTAGAGATCTTCAGTTTCAGCCTGCAGGATGAGAATAGGCATCAAAACTACGCAGATAAACTAAACTGGCAAGAGTACAAGAATTACGTCTTCCCTGATACACACCGGCTGAACAGATCTGAGAGGGAGAACGCAGACAACCTTGCTTCGGTGTCTCCAGATCAGGAGGACGGAGGAGAGTGGAAACCTTTTGGTGGATTTGGATTTTCACCGGACCGAAGGAGTTCGCGTCTGATGTGAGCAGTCCAACCAAACGAAAGGACGGGGCGCCCTACGGACCCACGGAAGAATAAACCTAAGGGTGTGTCGTCGTTAATGGGCCGGAAGTCGGGGTAAATCGGATCCGAGCAACTTGGAGCAAGACTAAATAGTTACTCTGAAATTGAAAAAAAAAAAATTTTTTTTGAAGAAAACAAACTGCCTACTTCATACTGAACCTAAAAAAGAACTAACAAACTAGGAAAATCCAGCTCGAAATCTTCACCGACGCCAGTCGAACATAACCACTTAACCACATGTTTGGAATGACCTGCACGTAAAGGTGCAAAGATGATCAATGTGCAGAGATTTAAAATCTGATAGAAAAGATCCAAGTCATATTTTTGACGTCTTTTTATTGAACCTGTATGATATCATTATATGAGGAGTCACCTGGTGCTTATATAAAGAGAAGAGATTACTCCATGTTTAACTAACATTAGGATCTTGTACTCAATAAGTGATAAGACCTAATAAGATATTATTCATCTTTTAGATCTGATGTGTTTGTCAAGTCTATTAAATAAATGGATGCCATAAAATATTAGGTTTAACTCTAACACCTACAACATCATGTGATTTCCTCTTCGATAACATGAAAATTGACAGAGTAAAACGCTCAAATATATGCGCGGAAGAAGATCATTTTTCTTTAAATTTTGGGTGTTAATTATTCTGTAGAAGAAATCTTAAATATTAAATCATTTGTGTCAAGTGAATATGTGAAATAAATGTTTCGATGGTGGCGGAGGCAAAAAGTGTGTCGTCGTGGTCAAATTTATTTTTCACTTGGGATAATAAAAAGATAATTCTTCTTAAGCTTATTTGTAAAATTGCATATGCAATTTTTAAGCTTGATGCAGCATAAACTATTTATTACTGAAGCAAATTACATCATTTGTTTTGGACTAATGTACAATTTATCTATTTAGAAATAACTCTATTAATCAAAGAATATATGCTAGTTATGTATAAGTTTATAAAGATACCGCAACACGAATAGCTGATAAAAAATAAGGAAATAATTATTTCTTACATTTTATCTATTTAGATAACTATAAATTTGCTAAAGTTGTTTTAACCGAAAGAACTTATTTTCACGAAAATAATGTTTGAGTACAACGTTGTTCATGGAATGCCAATCCCAACCGGGTTGGGCTGGGGGTTGAGTTTTGACTGACTGTTCAGGGTGCAAACGAATCAATACACTCACGAGTAATTCGAAACACGACTCAATAAAAATTTGACTTAACTTATATATTATGTTAAAAGAATTTGAGCAGACTCTTACTTCACTCGATAAATTTGAGAGTAATTCGATAAAATATTACATTGAATATTTATTTTTAAAAATTAAAATATAAGTATTAATAATTATATATTGTCACTTAAATATATTAAATACTTTAAAATATAAAATTAAAATTAGATCTAAGTTTCATAAATGAGTTAAATCCAGAGTTTCACAACTAACTTTTTAATAATTTTGGATCTATAAATAAGTTTGTATATAACTTAAATTTACATGTGGATTGAACTTTAGCCTGGTTACTACTCAAGCTCAAGTTCAATTTAACTTGATTGATGAATGAACCAAGCTCGAACAAGAGTTCAATATATTCGTTAAAATTTGAGCTCGAACTCAAACTTATGTAAAATAAACGAGACCAGTTTAAACATGGCATTTGTTTTTGTTTTATTTTTTATTATTTTCTTATTATGACTTGGCCAACCCAGCCGATTCTTGACTCTGGTTGGCCGACCGGCTGCAGGCCGGTTGGCACCAGCCCTGTCCCGAGGGCGGGTGGACAGGGATCGAAGGGCGCCAAGCGCCCTCCTTCCCCAGGGGGGAAGGTTCAGGTGGGATCGAGCTGGGGGCTCGATCCTCGCTCGCGTGCATGCGCAGCACGCTCTTGGCCATTCGGCCACGGTGATAAAAAAAAAAGACTCTGGTTGACTTATGTCTATTTTTGTGCCTATTGAACCGCTCCTGACCCTACCACACCTACCTTTGGCATCTATAGTTGCACGTATATTATTGAAAATATCAAGTGTGTGTAAATATCTTTCCACAGATCTGAGAATATGCTCGATGAGATGGAATTGCGTGAAACAAAGAAACTCATCCTTTAAAAGTGCATATTATATTTTTTGATTAAGAACAATTATCAAAACACATTCAATTACACTGTCTTAATATATTTTAGAACTTTTTTCACTGCACGTTAAGTGATTATATGTCAAATTAAGATGTTAAACATTTATATTAAGTCAAATCAAATGCCTCATAAGTATATTTTGATTAATATATTTTATATCTTCAATGTGTATCCATTTTTACTGACACTCTATTCTTTAAAAATATTAATATTGAAATTGATGTAATATCAATTTTTATGATACAACAAATAAATCCCTTTTAGGTGGAATAACATTTTTAACATTGATGTGTCTAATGTCAATTTCAGAATTAATACTGTATTAAATCCAATATAAGAATAACAAGGGTTGGAGCTTGTGAGATCGCGAGTGGCATTGATAGAAGTAGAGATTATCAGTTTGACAACTACCATGAGACTGGATGATTACATTAGAAGGACATGGATATCACTCGTACTAACAGTCTTAAATAAAGAATGTGACTATGATGATGACATGGAAAAACAACATGACAAAACACAACCATAAGACAACAGAAGATAACAGAGAACCATTGACAATCCATTCATAAATAAGTTGGGCTCCATGACTCTAGCACAACAAAAGGAGACAAAACATTTAAAAGCATATTCAGGTGAAATGCTGGAATAGGAGCCACACAAGGTTGATCTTCTTCTCTCCCTAATCAAATAGTAGCTTAAAAAAATAAGAAACGAACTTTGTGATGAAGGTTCCTAGTTGAGGGTGAGCGACATGGGAGACGCAATGTACAAAGTGAGGGCTGCCACGATAGGTCTTGTGGACAGGGCTCCATTCGAGGAGGAGAGTCGGGGGTTTAGGCGGCAGGTTTAGGAAGGGAGGGTTTTAATTGGTGGAGGATGGAGGAAGGGGTGCAGCCAAAGGGGGGATCAACTACGAGGAAGAGTAGCAAAGGAGAGGAGGGGGTGGATTTGCCATAACGGGGCCACGAGGAGCAAAGGCGAGCGAGGGGGCGAGTGGGAGAGGAGAGCCATGGGGTGGATATGATAAAAATATATGCCTTACAAGCTAATGATATATGATATGATTCGACATTTTTAAAAATATCTCATTAAATTAATTAGGTAAAATTCCATTACAAGTTCATATTAGATGTGAATATCATAAAGAAGTCCTTATTCACATGCAATGATAATTAAATCACGATGACACCATGATAATGAGATTGATCATCTAGAGGTGTGCGATCTAAATGTTCATAGACATAGGATTCTTGAGATGAGATATCAAAGGTCGGGATAAACTAGTGTATGTGATATCTTCTCATGTGATGAAGATGACCGATCTCATTGGTCATTAGTGTGGAGACATTGAGATACGTATACAAGTGCTCATTAGTTGAATAAGTTCACTGAACTGATCGAATTAGAAACATTGAATGGTATCTTACCTAACTGTCGATCAGGATTTTTTTATCATCATAGTTGCATGATTGGGCCTTTGACTTGAGTCGCCAAAGATGTCTTGTTGGGTGAAACTTGTACTTTGACCATTGTCTTATAGATCACCGTATAGATCGTCCAATATAGTGATGGATCGGGTACAAGGAAAACCCAATAGAGGTAATTGGATGGACAATAAGAGATCATCCACTCTCGATAAATAAGAGTGAATATTCTTTGGGATAGTACTCTAAATCCTTGGCTATAGTAGATAGGATGATTAGAAAATGAGTTTTTCAATTGATCCAATTTCGAATATAGGATCCTATAGAGTTGATATACTAAGGAGTTGATAGTCGATACTGTACTCCTTTCCGACTAGGATAGTGAATGGATGAGGGTTTATATCCATATGGTAACTGATTATAGAAAGGCTCATTTGGAGATAAGATTATCTCTATAGCCATTTGAGACCATGAGATGTGTGGTTTGTACCCTTCATGATTGGTAGGTCAATTAATCTTTTATCGGATAACAGGTTTAATTAGATTAAATAGAATTTTTCTATTTTAATTAGACCTCAACAAAATACATTATTGGGCCTAGTGGGTCACATACATAAGGACTTAACCATAACTACAGGGACAAGGGTGTAATTTATAGAGATTTTAGATTTTTATGAAAAATTTTAAAATTCTCTATAAATACTAATTATTTTAGCCAAATCCTATCAAGTAAGAGTGTAAACCACGTCCTCAGCCTCCTCCCTATCTCTTTCTCTATTTAGAAGGCATCCAAGGGCGATGGAGCTCCGTTCGGGAACAGTTCTCGATGTCAATGCAAAGGGAGAATCGACATTGAATGAAGTTCGTGTAGATACTGCTGGAGACTAGACTATTTAATGATTTGAAGAGTTTGAGAAGCTCATATCCTTCCTCTTCACAGGATTAGATGAATCCCAATCAGGTATATTCGAATTCGTATTGATCGATTTTTGATTTTCGTCGTTCGATTTCGATTGAGACAAATTATAAAGGAACCCATAAGAATCGTCGCTTTTGTTACACCAAATTATGTAGGACTATTTCTTACATGATCTACTAGAAGGGGTGCAGCGAGAGGAGTGATTGGGAGCACAGGTGTGAGTGAGGGATGGAGGAGGTGGTGCAACTGAAGGGGGGGAGGAGCCACGAGGGGGAGGAGCAAGGAAGAGTGTGGGGGTGAGTGAGAGGGGGGAAGCCGGAGGGGCAAATTTGCCAGAGGGGGACTACGTGGAGCTTTCGAGAGCATCGAGGCGAATGGAAGGTAGTGAAGTGCACATCTCAACCCAAATCCTATCTTCTTATTGTACAACAAAGACACAACATAGGTGGGCTACCTCACAATTAGAAAACGATTTAATTGTATGTTTACTTGGAAGATCGGCGGCAACCTGCTAGTTAAACATACGGGATTTTAATGAATTAATATGTTAATTAGCGAAAGCTGGCTAGCTAGGTTGACTCAGGACATGGCAACCAAAGTCTACGAGTTAATAGTGCATGACTATTTTGTTCTTACGACCTAAAGAACTGCACACAACCTTGATTCATCGAGTTGAACTTTTCAACCATATGAGGGATTACTACTCTCGTGTGGTTTCGATTTTCTTTTTCGTCTTCTTCTTTTGGGTTATTCAAATTAACTATTAATATCAAATTTGAAACTCATAATGCAATTCACAAGATATATATATCCTAATGTACTTGCACACTTGTATCAATTTTGTTATTAATACTCTATTTATAGAAACATCGATATCAAAAGTGATATTATTATTTTATTAAGGCATATATAGGAGATCGAAGGCCTAATATAGAAATATCGATATCAAAATTGATATATTATTATTAATTTTTAAGACGTGTATATTAGAGAGCAAAGCCCTAATATTGATTCTTAATTAACATACCTCTTGTGTGGTGCCATCTCTGCTCACATGCAAGTTCTTAGCAAAACGAAAGCCTTCAGACTTCAATGTTGGGGCCACACATGTATGCCTTCTATATCCTCCTCTAGCTAGCTATTCTCAGTACTAGCTACCACCATGGTTCGCCGGGTCGGCGACTCGATCGGCCGGGTCGCCCGACCCGGTCGCTTTTTGGGCCGACCGACCCCGACCCCCCGACCCGGTTATTATTTTAAATTAAATTTTTTATTATATTTTTTCTCGACCCCGACCCGACCCCGACCCGACCCGACCCGGGTCGCGACCCCAACCGACCCGGGTCGGTTTTGGGGCCGACCAACCCGGGGACGACCCCCGACTATTCCTTCCTTGGCTACCACACTAGCTAGGCTGCATCCATATATATATAATTTGGAGGAGGTAATCGGTCAGAAGAGCAAAGCCCTCAATGAATATTATTGTTCGGTTCTTAGTTTAGTTACTTAATCTCCGGAGGAAAACCCTGTTCTCTCTCTCTCTCTCTCTCTCTCTCTCTCTATATATATATATATATATATATCAATCAAAGAGTGTTCTTCAAAGCCTTGAAGACCACCCGATCAATTTTTGTTTCTTGTTATTCTCCATGTCCAACGGGTGCGAATGTGTAGCGATCGAGATAGCAATCATGATCAACCAAAAAAAAGAGAGAGATAATGATGTTGATGGTGTCTATAATTAAGTAGTTATGAGTTACAAGTCCTCATTGGAGTAGAACAGCTTAATTAATTAGATTAATGGTAGCTACAAGGATGAGGATGTTAATCGGTTAGATTAGGCTTGTTCACTGTTCGGTTCAACTCGAAAAACTAAAGCAAACCAGTAATTTGGTTCGATTTAATTTGGTTTGAACTACTGATCGGTTTGATTTGATTTCTAGAACCCTTTGAACCAAAGTAAATTGGTAAACTGAATAATCCGAATTAGATTAAATAATTTAGTTTAAGTTATATATAAGATAATATTTATGTATCTTTTTTTATAAAATTAATTTGCTTCAAGAATTTTTGAGACAAAATTAATGTAATTTATAAATATATACACAAGATTTTAATAGAATATGGTTTAAAACAAACAAAATAATACTATATATTGATATATTTACTAATATCTTAATAAAATATGGTTGGAACTAAATCAAACCAAATCAAATTAGTTTGGTTCAGTTTAATTTGGTATAATTTGGGAGATAGTTTGGTTTGGTTTGATTAGAGAAAGAATATTTAAAAATCAAACTAAATCAAATCATGTAACTCGTTCCTTCTGGTTCGTGCGGTTGGTGTACCCCGAAGGTTTCGTCATGTCCTTGAGTACTGATAATCATATGCCAAAATGAGGATTGCCATGACTATATGCCAACCCGTCACTTTCTTCTTCTTCTTTTTTTGAAAACATAGAAGAGTACAAATATGTTAATACAATGATAAGTCTAAACAAGAAAAGTGTTAGAATTGTGGGGATAGTCCCATATTGACTATTTGAGACTTGATATAGTGCTTATATATCATGGGCCCTTCTACCTCAACACCATGATTTTGGGGTTTGTAAGAAAAAGGCACACCAACAAATTAGAGAGAATTAAAGTTGTGTTGAAAATTATTTTTTCTAAGAAAGTCAAACATAATCACAAATGAATCATGGGCCCTTCTACCTCAACACCATGATTTTGGGGTTTGTAAGAAAAAGGCACACCAACCAATTAGAGAGAATTAAAGTTGTGTTGAAAATTATTTTTTCTAAGAAAGTCAAACATAATCACAAATGAACTAGCACATTTGAATGATTATAAGGTAGAACAATAGATATGGAGAATCCATCGAAAGAGTTGGATAATTGTCACAAGATCCGATAATTATACCCCAAAAATGTGAATATCACCTAACCTAACCAGTAATGAGGCTGGGCTTTCGTCGGACTTTGGAGTACTGTTTGGTATGTCAGTGACCGCTGCGACGAGGGAAAGAAATTGAAGGATCTCGTCTCATGTTTTCCGACCGATCGCGATTGATGGAAGCAAGCTTGCTAGTTACACGCCAACTAATTCTCCTCGGCCAGTCGTCCTTACGGCAGGTCATAACACAAAATTGGTAGGATCAAAGGCGGGCGAGCGAGGGAGCGGCCTGACAGCTACTTCTCCAGCACACAAAAATTAATATATTGTACTCCCCAGACTGATCGCCATCCTCCCTGCACGCCGCCGCAGAGCGATGTGTCCTGTCCATTCTGTGCGTATAGGTATTAATTAGGAGGAACAGCCAACGACTGCATTGCAGCTGGAGAGAGGGTTTTGATCGACCTTTCATCTTTCAATAATTGGGGAACATGCGTGCTTAATTGTCCGTTTCTCTAGCTAATTGCCACTTGGCTAGCTACTTGTATATATGTGTTCCAGCCTTCGGCGTGCACACTACTTTCGGACATACGAAACCCAGATGTATATATTATTATTATTGCTATATATGCCAACGGTACTTTAACTAATTTGGGAAACCCAACAACATCATCAATGGGCAAGCCTGCAGGGCCAAGCTGGATGGCAATTAGTTAGTAGGTATTTCGTCGTCAAACCCCTACGGTCGAGAGTCATTAGAGTGTAAAAGCAACTCATTAATTAATGCATGTAAATTAACCCAAATATTGACTTCGTCTGAAATACAAGGATCTATCTATATATATATATATGAATGTCTCGTTAATTAATTACTTTTGAGACAAAGAAACCAAAACAATCATCGTGTAATTAATTAAGCCTACGATATATATATGTATGTCGGGCCGGATACCATCTACGCTAGCTACGTACGACTCAAGTGTTTAATTAAAGCCGAGACGAAAATCTTCCTCTTTATATACAGCGTATATCCACCCTTTATATATACTATAATTATAATTATTCTACGGGCTCTAGATGCATGGAGTTCTTTCTCCTTTTTTCCAGTTTTAGTACCTCTCTCGCTAATCAGCCATTCTACGTACTGAAGAACCTCCACGGGGGAGAAGATCCTCTGGCTGCCACTCTTCTCAAATTAACTGCTCAAGATATTTTGTCTACGCACGCACGTCTAATTACGACGACTTTCTTAGTGTGTGTGACGTGAAATTAGAAGCACACCAAGAGTGCATGCAATGTGTTTATGGGTATCTCCAAGAGTGATCTGATGGTCAATTTAGATCAACATATATAGTTAAGCGACTAACTGAGGGAAAATATTATTGAATAAAAATAGTCATATATTTCTTGTAACTTAGCTTTAACTAAGAATATTCAAGTGGTAGGTAGGTACGTAGCTAGCTTGGTTGGCTATTTTTTTCTCTCCTATATATAGGAAAGACTTTGGGGGCACAACGATGTAAATAAAAAGGCTCGATGGAATAATTAGAGAATTGATTCGCTGAATTCAATCGAAGAGGAATAACCCTAGCTAGCTAGACAGTACTAGAAACAAACTCTTGATCGATCAGGAGGGAGAGTTCCGAATCTTCTGATCATACTGATCTACAAAGTCTTGAGAGGATCGGAATCCGAAATCTTTACCGACGAGGACTTGAGTGCAAAACAATCTCGCGGGGACTTTGACATCCTGCCCAACTCGACGGGCTCTAGCTTCTTGAATTTCAAGACAACATTATTGTGCTGCGTCGAGAAGCGAGAATCTGCTTTCAAACAGCCCGTGGAAATGTGCGGCAAGTACGACTTGGAGGTGCTTCCAAACGGATTCCCCGACATGTTCAAACCTCCACGTGTCCAGTCCACAGATAGAGAGAGAGAGAGAAAGAGATCAGGGGGGTGACGAGGGAACAGACTCATGGAACCTCTCGGCTTAATTAATTAAAGAGCTAGACCTTGGGTACGTGTTCACTGTTCGTTCAACTCGAGAAACCAAACTAAAGTGGTAGGCTGGTTAAATTTGATTTCTCTTTTTGAATTGATACGTTTGTACTATTCGTTTATAAGATCTTTCAAACGATACGCAATCTGTAAAATCAAACAATCCAAATCAAATTAAACACTAATTTTAATTTATATATATTATTTGCATTTATATATCCTTTCTAGTAAAATTAAATTTGTTTTAAGAGTTTTTAAGATGAAACTAATAAAGTGTATCAACATAAATATATATATATATCAAATTTTAATAAAAATTAATTTAAAACAAATCGAATAAAATTATACATCGACATATATAGTATGCTATAATAGAATATGGTTTGAACCGGATCAAACTAAACTAAATTGAATTAATTTGATTTGGAAAGTTGTTTGATTTGGTTTCCTCCTAGAAAAGATAATCCTCAAAAATCAAACCAAATACTAAGTAAATATTTTGACAAGTTTCTCATGATTACGGTGCTGCAAATAGGTGTGTGCTTCAAAAAAGGTGATAATACATTTGCCTTTTGCCTTTCGAAGCAATAAAACCAAAATTTCATGAGGCATTGTTAACATCGATCGTTTACAACAAACAAACTTAAGAGTCCAGACTTCTAAATATATTTACTTTTCGGTTTCTATCTCCTTCTCTAAAAGGCGATAACATAAGTAGTCTATTACGTACAAAGAATTAAGTGTAATTACAACACGTGGTGGATATATAGTGTTATACAAGTACCATCTGCCCTCCAAATCGACATAGTTGGATAGGTAAAATTTTACCGGACAGACTTGGAAAGGGTTTAACCATCTTTTGCACGAATCATTGACAAGCAATACGTCAGTTCCGCAGCACATGCATGTGTAGAAGAAGAGAAATTATAAAGAAATATTCAACACGTCTTGAATGATTTGATGGCCTGAAGTCAGATGAAACCGAAGTTCGGGTACAACCTGTGCTTCATGTACAGGGAATCGATTTAGATATACACTAGAAAAACCTACTATATATATAAAGAGAGATCAGAGATCAGAAGAACAGAAACTGAACAATCTTTAATAATCACCAGTGTCTCCCCCCCCCCCCCCCCCACCTCCAGCGCCGACCCTCTTCGGCTGTCATGACACCTCTCATTGGTGTCGAACTCCTGCTTCTAGCTATCGGCGCTCGGCCACGCACCTGCCAAGGTCACAGCTGGGAAGGAACCGATCACTTCGCCCATCTTATCGAAGAGACCGTAGCCACCGACGCCGAGGAAGTCCATCTGCCCAAATCCCAATTCCATGAGGAAAGCATCGAATCCGGCGCTGCAGTTGTCCGCCCGCGGGACGTAGCCGCGGCTGGTGTGATCCGTGGCGAGGGAGGAGGAGGCGGCCGAGACGTCCTCCGGAGGGGACACCACGAAGCCCTTGGAGCTGCCGCCGTTGTTGGGTAGTTGGGTGTTTACGGGCGAGGGGAACGCCGACGCGGGTTCAGCCACCTGCAGCCCGCGGAAATGAGGGTTGAACACGAAAGCGCCATCCATGGACGTCAACGTGGACGGGGAACAGCTGTGATCGATGGACTCGGAGAAGGAGCCGAAACTCTGTTTGTCGGACTTGTCGACGGGAACGGAGACGCCGGCGAGGGGTGAAGAAGATGTACTGCTGTCACGGGCATGCTTGCTGCTTTTGCCCCCGCCGGCGACGCTGTTGTTGGAAGAAGGTTGATTCATGTTGGCCTGGGCCGTCACAAGTTTCTTCTTCAGCTTGGTGTTCCAGTAGTTCTTCACGTCGTTGTCCGTTCTTCCAGGGAGATGAGAAGCAATTACGGACCACCTAATTCAACAAAACCGAAGGCATTAATCTAGCGAAATTACTTGTCGGAAACAAAATTTTCTGAGCCGACAAGGCAAAAATATTAAACAAAAAGGAAAAAAAAAGATTAGAGGCTTTACCTGCTTCCTATGTTCTTGTACAAAGAGCATATGATGTTGTCTTCTTCTTCTGTGAAGCCACCGTGTTTGATACCGGGACGCAGATAGTTCAGCCATCTCAGACGACAGCTCTTGCCGCAGCGCCTAAGGCCTGACAGATCAGGCGCACAAATTAATTCGGGGATGCGACTGATGAGTTAAGCCACACACAGAAAATTAATGAATACTGTGACGACTGTTCCGAGTTCACCATTTCAGACCGAAAAGAAGACTTTTTTTTTACCGCAAAACAAATTAAAGCGGGTTAAAGATGGAAGACTTTTCTTCGTTTCCCGGAAAGAAGAAAATTTTCGATTCATTATTGTAAGAATCGAGATAGATACAAGGTGCAAAAAAAAGACGCGTTATCGGAGACGCAGCAGAGACCAGCTTTCTGAGGCAAAGCAATCCAATTGCCGCCAGTGCCATGCTTCTCGACGTAGTTCCTGAGGGCGATGTCCTCCTCGGGAGACCACGGCCCCCTCTTCACGATCGCCTTGTCGCAGCAAGGCGCCCTTCCCATCGCCGCGCTGCCCCCGCAACACGAGCCAGGAAGAAAAGGGGGGCGCTCTGCTCGTGGTCTTGGTGTGTTTCCCGGCGAGAGAGAGGATAGAAGGAAATTAGGAACAACGGTGAACGGCGCTCGGCCTGCAGCCTTTTTAAAGAGGAAAGGGGATGGGTAGATACAGCCCGAAGATGAAGGGGACGTCGCTTGGACCTTGCTGCTTCTGAACCCTAAAACTAAAATCTCTCTCTCTCTCTCTCTCTCTCTCTGCCACCAGCTCCGACTTTCGGGACGCTGGCTGGCTCGGCCCCGGCCCCGGCCTTAATCCTAGTATCTAGGTTTGGTCCGCCCATCGAGCATCCACCATGCTGCTGCAGCCTGCAGTGGTATACAATTAAGTAGAGAAATATTTCTTTATGTATCGGTCTTCTTCCCATGTGGATATCGATAGAGACGGACATTGCTGAGCGTAGGTGGGCCACCGGCCCGCGGGTCGTTCCAAATCAACGTGTGGAAAGATTTGCTTACTCGCCGCGAATAAAATACTGCAACACCCTGCAGGAACCGTCGCACCGCGGCCGGCGGGGCGGCCGGGCCCCTCTTTGTCCCGGCCGTCTCTCTTTTCAGTCCGAAGTTTCTTTGCGGGAAGAGGCTTGCTTGATCACGTCAAGTCGGAAGGGCGATGCGCGGTCTGTCAAAGATCATCAATGCGCGCGATTTTGGGCTTGTAAGTATTATATACATACTTAGTTCCGATTAATCCGTACGCGCTCAGGGGATCGATGTGGTATATATTGTACGTACGTAGTTTGGGCATCAACGGCCGGTGAGGAGGAGGATCGACGTACGCGGCTGGTGTGGCTGCAGACTCGTTCCACTCATCGATCGGGGGGGCGCAGAAGCAGACGATCGAAAGGCGAAAAAGCTCCCCCCATCCTCCGCCGTCGGCAATTTCCCACGCCGGTGGCGGTGGTGGGGTAGGCGACGCGAGAACGGCCATCCCGGTGGCCGTTTCTGCCCCAGCAGACACGACCGGTCAAACCGCCCTTCTTTTCGCAACCCTCGGCGGTATACCTGGATAAAGAAAAAGCGGCGGGCGGACGGGCGGGGGGGGGAGGGGGGCAACTTTGGCTCTCTCTCTCTCTCGCCTCTCCTCCTCCAGCCTTAACCTCCTCGCCAGGTTCTCTGTTCTGAGTCTGACTCTGCCAAGGCTGTTCTTCTTTTTCTGACCCACGTTGTTGTCATGTGATGGAGTGTGGGTGAACCAACCAGGCGCGGCCCATCCATGACAGACGGCTAATCAGTCGAACCACGGCGCTGGCTTCCGTTATATTCAAAATCACCTCATGAAATTAGCTAGGTTACAATTAGCATATTGTCGATCTCCCTAATTCTGATTATTTCTGGTCGTCGTCCGCGCAGATTACCTCAGGAGGCGGATGTTGACAGACACATCACACTCGAGCTGTCACACACTGGTGGCGCTCATATATATAAGAAGAGGTCTTCTTCATCGATCATTGTTTTTTCGGCAGCACCAAACGGTGTAGCGTATATATTACGACTCCACATTGTGGCCTGCCTTTGCGAGGGAAGAAAATGACCAGATGGAAGATTCTGAGACCCCCCCCCCCCGGCGCTGTGCCGTCGATCCGGAACACCTCCGTTCGTTGATTTCTGGCTCCGACCACCGCGACGGTACACTTGCGCGCCGGTGAACTTGCGACACATTAATTAGTACCAACGGTTGTCTGAATTTAACTTCCAGCCGGAGGCCCACGAAGTGCCTTTGAAGCCCTTCCGAAGAACCGGAATGCTTTAAATTAATAGCATTCGCACATGGACGCGAGGAGTCCGAGAGTTTTTTTTTTTTTTTGGTTCACGAAAGGACGACCTAAGTTATATTACTTACGAAAAGTCAACAAGCTTACACCGGCGAGTCTACGATGATCTGGTCCGTTAGATCATCGGGTAACAAAATAAAAGAAGAGGACCAACATGCATTGCCGGGCTCGGTCTTCCTCGATCGGGGAATAATACGCCAACATGCATTGCTTGCGGTCCGCCTCCTCCACGAGCCGCTCTCTTCTGGTCGCGCGTTCGTCGAAGGATCGATCCATCGAGAGACGTGCGTCCAAAGCTGTTCAAAAGTTGACTGGTTTAAACGTCCAGGTCCGACGTGGAGCCAACGGGGCTCTTGGTCTTGAGATTGTTATTCGTTTCCCCCTCTCGCCTGCCGAAGAATCAGTCAAAGCGGGAGTCGATCATATCTGATGTTGTCTTCCTTCGCACAATTTTTTCTTTTACAAAACTAACCCATTTTTGTGAAAGTAAGTATCACAACAATTTTCTAAGCAAAAATTTAGAGTTTGGAGTAAACATGTCAATGGATTGATCGAATCCCATCACCCAACTTGAATCCATAATTATCGTCGGATCTTAAGAAGATATTGAGGATAGCTGGGAACCCAAAAAAAGATATTGAGGATCTCAAAAATCATCTTTTGGGTTGCCTCGATGTCAATCCTCAACATCTTTTTGAGTTTGGATCACCTAAGTGGAATTTTCGCAGTCTTCACTGGGATGATGTCACGTGGTGTAACAGAGTACGTGACAGGGATTGACTTTAACGATATGTGAAATGGCAGACGAAATAGTCTGACATTATTTCAACTTCTTACATAATGATAATAGGCCCGCTATCGAGTCTCTACTGACTTGCTACTGAGCTTGTGATGACTTGTTACCGAGACACCAAAACCCACTGTCGAGGCTCCGATGACCTACTACCGAGACTCTGAAGACCCACTAATGAGGTTTGGATGCTACCAAGACTCTGAAGATCCATTATCAAGGTTCTGATAACTTGTTACCGAGTCTCTACGGACCTGCTACCTAGACTCCAAAGACACATTACTGACCCTTTATGGACGCACTACTGAGGCTCTAAGCCTTTGATGATTTGCTATTAAACATCTACGGACCCCTATGAAGGCTCTGAAGACCTTTTACTAACCCTTTATTGACCTGCTATTGAGACTTTGAAGACCCGCTACCGACTTTCTACTGACTTGCTACCAAAATGATCTCGTCTGCCATTTCACGTCATCATCAAACGTACTCTTACCTCATCTTTCAGTACACCACATGGTGTCACCCCATTCAGGAGTGCGAGAGTTCTCTCCACCGAGGAACTGAGGTTATCCGAACTCCATCTTTTTCAGGTACTCTCCATGGCTCAAACAACTTCATCAAACAAAATGACATAGGAGAAGATGGATGAGCATACGAGAAAGATAATGTTGAACTTGTAGATGGCGTCAAATGAGGGCAACAAAGAGCAAACCAAGGGTAATGCCAAGGACCAGCATTGTCCGGGAGGGTCATGATGTCAATGTTGAAATGAAGGTTGCCAATTTGAAGATGCACTGGGAACACTGGAACTGGAAAGGGCCTCAGCCTCCTCAAGTTCATTTGCACCTTCATGGCGGCCACCATCACCATTAAGGATGAGGAGGAGGTTATCTTTCTTATTCATTTGGTTTCCTTCTTTGTAGCACTGGCTAGTTCTAGACATAGTCGGTCATTGTTCTTCACCCTATGTGACACCACTGAGGGCATTGCAATGCCGGTTAGGTTGCGTCCACAGTAAGATGGAGATGATCTCAACCATTTGAAGAGCAAGTAGGTAGGCCTGCAGCGCTTCTCTTCTTCTCCCTAACCTTCCTCTGCCTCCAATTATGCCCACTATGGATTGCCTCTCCCTCTATTTCATTCTTGTTGTCCTTCTTATGTATGGCAACTCCGGAGAGTTACATAGACAAGGACAGTGATGGCATGGCCTAGAGCTTTAGCATAGAGACAATAGTCTGACACATGTCTCTGCTTCGAGCTATCCCTCAACCACACCACACAACTAGCGGCAAAGTACTTGATGCCGAAAGTGCTGCCCACCTAGTCAAGTGATCAATAGGTTATCAAGTAGATCTTAATCCGAAGGTGTGAAAGGAATCCGGGCCCGAACATTAAAATATTATGGGCTATGGTTTATATTTGGCTCAAGTTTATCAAATTCAAGTTTGGATCTTTATGGATTCGACCCGGTTCCGACAAGGGTGTTCACGGGTCGGCTCGGTTTGGTTTATAGTGATTTTTTCTCAACCCAAATCGAACCGAAGAGACCACTCAAACCGAACCAAACTGTGTCGGGTTGGTTCGGATTGAACCAAAAATTATTATTATTTATTTATTTAAAGATAAGATTAAATTATCAAGCCTAATATGTTATTTATTTAAGGATAAGATTAACTTATCGAACATGAATAACATAGTACTAATACATCCATCGAGCCATGAAAAGTTTAATATTATAACAACTTTCAACTCTCTTTCCATTGAGACTAGCGATGTGGGACTAAAGTTGAGCTGTTGGAGTGAGGATAGCCATGGACAGTTGGTGCCAGTTGGAGGGCACTACAGCACAGGGGGGCACGTGAGCAGCTGTAGTTGGAGTGCTCCAGCCTCCATTTAGTCCCACATTGTATAGGTTAGAAGAACAATCATGTTTATATTCTTGTCAAAGTAGGATCCTCACAAAAATCTTCCAAAGCAAGCGTGCTATGCTGGGTTATTTTGGTTTTGCCTTTTGAACCCGAATGACCCGTGCATGAGAGATGACCCGAACCAACCCAACAGTTTTGGGCTGGTTCGGTTCGGGTCATCGGGTTACCCGACGAGGAAACACCCCTAGGTTCTGATCCATGACAAGTATAACTGCAACTTTACAAAGCGAAGTTATATACTTAGACTTTGTTTGATATAAAGGGGGGTGGCAAACCCAAATAAGTTGTGGGGTATGATACTCTAATTTTTAAAGGTAGATTAAGAATGTCCAGTTTATACAACGATTAATTAAACCCCGTGTCTTTTTATAAGGTCGGAGATGTCTGATCAAACTTATATGATTTTATGTGTCAGTGTCTATTACACTTACTCGTGATTTTTAATTGACATTAGACGGTGACTATAACATGTTTAATAGGTTGATACAGTATACACCAACCTTAATGTTAAAGTTGGACTATCTCCAGTCGAAGTCCATGTTGCCAACACAGATTTTTAAAAAAAGTGGGTTAGTTTTGTATCTTTCTAGTGTGTTAGTCTTATAATATTAAAAAGAAAGTGTCAGTTAAAAAAAATTTATGTGATCCGAAAAGTAGCACGGTGTAAAAGATGATGGTCTATTGTACCCCTGCGGCTAGACCTGTAAATGGATATAGAGTATCCAATATGCAGCCTGAATCCAAAATTTAATTTTTCCTATTGATACTTGTTGACGGTTCGGCGTACATGTTATTTTGGATTCAGGATATGCCTGATTTTCCGGAGACCCGAAGCAAACTTTTCGGGTGCATACGAAAACCCTATCGGGGCGGCCGGACCCGATTGTTCCCTCTCTGCCTTACAAGCTCACACAGTCACACAGCAGCGCGGCTTCTCAGCTCCCGCGGTGGCGACCGGCAACATCGACCATCTTGCGCTGCGCCTAGTGCCCAGGGTGCCTCTTGCACCTTCCGGCACACTGGGGTTCTCCTCCTACGGCCCATTCGTACTCTCCAGCTTCTCAGCTACTGCGGCAGCGACCGGCGACCTGTACAAGCCTAGGGTTCCTCTTGGGGTGACCGGCGACTGGGGAGTGGCAACCTCTACATTGCCCGGTAACAGAGTCCTCTGTTCCTAGCTAGCTTGTGGGGCGGCCGGACCTGATTGTTTCCTCTCTGCCTCACAAGCTCACACGGCATCATGGCTTCTCAGCTCCCGTGGTGGCGACCGGCGACATACTTGAGGATTGTCCAATCCATATAGGGACCCAGCTGGAAGCCGGCACTTCTGCCCCAACACCCATCCGCGTCGTGTCATCTTGATTCCCACCCGAAGGAACCCCCGCTCCGGAGCCAAGCTTTTACGAATCCAGCGGAGGATCGCCTATCCGAGGGTGCTACGCCCCTCCGCACCGCCGAGGGAACCCGCCACCGCGGTGCCGCCGGGCCACGCCGATCTCTCCCTCCTTCCGCGAGCGTGTTCTCTTCCTCTATCTCTTGCTATCGCCGTGGGTCGCATTACCGCCGCTGCCGGAAAGTGGGGGTGGGTCACGGGGAACATTTCCCTGATAAATCAATCTTCTGTCATGGCTTATGCTGTGTGGTCTATATTGCAGGTGTGGCCGCTCTATCATCTACAGACAATTTTTTGCAGATAGTGTGCATTTTATTTTGAACACATAGAGTTGATCCATCAAGTTCAAATTTCTTGGAACCATCAAGTTATTCAAATTTTGTGGACTTTGATCATACCTCATCTTCTGGTAATTCCTACGAGGAAGAAATTTACGTTAGGTAATCATCTGTTCCCTAGTTGCAGAAAAACTCTTCCATCCCTCTCATTTCTCGTTGGCTTTAAAATTTCAAGGTTCAAGCTTTATTTCTTACTTTTGTATTTTCTTTGTATTTCACTTTGTTTTCCATGTTGGTTTTGTTGGTATGTTCTTCGCGGTTTCCTCCTAATTGAAATGGGATAATATGGTCATTAATGGTGTTTTGTCAATACATAGGTTTTCTTTTTTTCTGCAATGTTTGTGAATCACATCTTTTAAATTGTGTTTATAACTTGCAACCATTGTGAAGTAGTTGAATAAATACTTTATTTTTGTTCTCTTCACATGATTTGCAAGAATTATATCGGTTATCATGTTTATTTCTCTGAAATATAATCAATCTGGATCTACACCCTCTAGAAGATCATTGTTTTATGTATCCTTACTTTTTTTAGTGGCTGAATGTTCGATTAATATTAAAAAAAATAAAATGATTACATGATTGAGAGAGAAAGAAACGTAAAAAAAGAGACTATTACCAAGATGGTAATAGTCAAAATAATGCCATAAAAAGAATTACATCCAGGTGAGGAATTTCTTCCCATATGAAGCCCAAAAAGTATAGGAGCCCGAAGATGCAAATTTTCAGTCTTTGACCAAAAAACTTATCCAACGTGTATCTATAAAATTCTCGAAATGTTAGTATTAATATGTCTGTTTACTTTTGTCCATTTTTTGTACTTTTGTGTATATATGCATTTTTTCTGGTTATACTATAAAAATACAAGGCTAGACATGGAATTCTATAAAATATAATGTCATGAGGTGTATTGACATTTTACTTCAAGGGCATAGCCATGGCACCAAAAATTTCAAGGGCACAATCAGGCATGTAAATGCAAAATGACTATTCTGCAACTACCCCCATGTACATTCATTAATTTACAACTCCAGATTAATTGATTCAATTGGGCTCAAATGATTGATTCCAACTACCCCCATGCACATTCTGCAAAACTCCGGAAGTTTGTTGTTTGATCACGATTTATTTATTTATTTATAATTTATTTACTTTTTTTTGCTGAGGTCAGCATTATTTCAGCCAGTCTGCTAGTTTGGTCAACCCGATCCAATCAGAATCTGGTCTGGCCTATCCAACACCTGATTCTAACCATGAAATCCTTGTCTGTAATTGCCATCTCTTTATTATTTTCATCAGTGTGAAGCATAATAGATGTAACTCTTCTTCTGTCACTTATGCATATTAATATATATTTTCTATTGATAATGTACCTAATATTGATGCAAACTTTTTGGCGTTGTTTATTGCGTTTGTTCTAATGGATTTATTTACACAATTATTTCTGATTTTTTTAGGTGAACAATTTTGTGTCATTTTTATCATTGACTATATCTATGGCTAGTGTTTCAGATAGCACAGATCATCATGATATGGATAATCCAGAAACAAGTGCTACACAAGCACGTAGAGGAAGAAAGCTTAGATCGAAGGTTTTGTTGGATTTTGAGAGAGTGACTAATGATGATGGTAGTATGTCAGCAGTTTGTAAATATTGTGAGAAACGTTTAGTTGGGGGTAGTACAAGTTGTTCCAAACATTTAGCAAATCATACCACAAAATGTGCCAATGCTCAAAGAATAATACAAGCAAGAGAAGCAGAACTTATGGATAATACAACAAATGAAGGAAATAATACTTTTGTTTTTGACAATGAGAAAAGTAGAGAAGATTTTGTTAAGATGGTCATTGTTCATCACTATCCATTCTCCATAAGTGAACATGCATTTTTTAGGCATTACATGAAAAATGTCCGTCCAGAAATTACACTGTTGTTTCGTAACACAGTTAAATCTAATTGCATGAAATTATATATGAAGGAAAAAGATAAAATTTTGTTATTGTTCAAAAATCTTGATTGTAGAGTGAGTCTTACCTCAGACATGTGGACATCAATTGGTAATGTGGGTTATTTATGTTTGACATCCCATTATATTGATGATGAATGGAAATTGAGGAAAAAGATAATCAATTTTGAGCATGTTGAAGCACCACATGGTCATAGAGAAATTAGAGATGTGTTACTTGACAAGTTGTTTGAATGGAATATACAAAGAAAATTGTTCTCAATTGTGTTGGATAATGCAAGTGCTAACAATAAGGCGGTGAAAGAACTGATAAGTGATATAACATTTAGAAAATTGTTAGTTCTTGATGGGTCTTTCTTTCATGTTCGTTGCAGTGCTCACATTCTGAACTTGATTGTCCAAAGTGGTCTAAAAGATATTGATGGCGCCATTTTGAAAGTACGGGAAAGTATAAAATATGTCAAATCTTCTCAGCTAAGGAAAGAGACTTTCAAAAAAGTAGTTAGAAGAGAAAATGGTCCTAAAAAGTCTTTACTTCTTGATGTGCCTACTAGATGGAATTCCACATATTTGATGTTAGAAACAGCAATGGAGTTTAAAGATGTTTTCTCTGTTCTACACTTATATGATACTTCTTATGTGTATACACCATCTGATGATGATTGGGAAAATGCCAAGCATATTTTGGAGTGTCTAGTTGTATTTTATGAAGTTACTGAGAGACTGTCAGGAAGTAAATTTACAACAACAAATCTTTGCTTTGGAGATATTTGTATCATTCATTTGACTTTAAAGCATTGGTGTTCTAATTCATTATCAATTATTTCTTTGATGGCTTCAAAGATGCTTGTAAAATTTGAAAAATATTGGAAGAAGACAAATACTTTGCTTGCAATTGGAGCTATTTTAGATCCAAGGTTCAAATTAATTATGGTCAAATATTTTTTTGGAAAATTATATGATGACCAAGCTCAAGAGAAGATAGAAGATGTGAGAATTGGATTACAAAATTTGTATGAAACATATGCAACTTCCAATGTAGAAACTTGCAATAAGTCTGATTTATTGATATCCAAAAACAGAAGATCTAGTTTAACTACCTTGGTTGCCGGGTCAAAAAGAAAGGCGGGGGCATCTTCACAAAGCACATTAACTACCTTATATATGGAATTTGATAGTTTTCTTCAAGAATCCTCTATGTTTCAGTCTGAAAAAAATGATTTGCAATCATATCTCGAGGAACCCCCAATTCAAGAAGGTGATTTAGATATATTAAGTTGGTGGAAGGTTAACTCTTCAAAGTATCCAGTTCTTTCACGCATGGCGCGTGATGTATTAGCTATCCCAATGTCTATTGTGGCATCAGAATCTGCTTTTAGTGTTGGAGGTAGAGTAAGTATAGAAGCTCATTGGATTCAACAACTGTTCAAGCATTAATCTGCACGGAGAGTTGACTACGTGATGACACACGTAATATTGATGTAACGGAAGAAGATGCACTTGCTACTATCTTTGCAAGTAGCAAGATAAATGAAGAGAATGAGGAATTAATACCAGAGATAGTGCATGTTGGTGATTCATCCACGGCATCTTCATCTTCTGATTAGGTAAGTTAATTTTTATCATGTAGTTTCTATTTTTTTCTCTTAGACTCAATGTAGTGCATAAGTTCAACGATTTCATATTTGATGTGTTATACATATGAACACTTTTGGTTTAGGTGGCACATGCATGATCATGGCATTGGTAACATACAAAAGCATCATCATGAAGATTGAAGAGTAATTACATTCTCATTCCCTGCAAGATTTTTTCTATAGGACTATCAATTTTTGGTAAGGATTACTTCTGTCAATTGCATTCTGGTTTTCATTTTATATTTCTTGGTAAGGATTACTTCCGGCAACTGTATAATGTAGTTCTACACTGTTTTGTATCTTGACATCAAGAGGCTTATAGAATCGTGTGAGCGCAGGAAGTAATCTTGATTGTTAAAGAGAGTAGTCATCTGTTTTGTATGTTGACATTAAGACATTTATTTTTATTGATTGTTAAAAAGAGTAGTCATTATCTTGATCGCATAACGAAGCTTCTGTACAATTTGTTCACTACTGAAAACTAGAGGTAACATTTGAAGAACTCTGATTTTCTTGACGCAATGAACATTTGAGGTAACTTTTGTACAGTTCACTGTTGATCTTGTCTTGTATTAACTAGATCTTTCTTTTTAGTTGTTTTCTTGTCCATCTTGGGGCTTTAAATTTTTTATCATTAAATTTCACTCTTTAGTTGAAAGACATTTGCTGTTTACGTAACATTTTTTTTTCTTTGAAACAGTCTAAAGAAGAAACTGCTGAAAGTGAGGAAAGAGATCAGGATTCAGGTGGTTATGAAATCTTGTACTTTTCGTTAAGTGCAGAGATGAGAATCTTTTAATTTTATTTTGATTTGAGAACGTGATATTTCATATTTCTATTTATTATGTAATTTTTATTTTGAAAATGTTAATGGTGAATGCTAAGCGGACATAATTTTTTATGTAATTTTTAATGGTGAATGCTCACGGTAGTGGATGTAATTTTAATGGTGAATGGTGAATGCTCACGGTAGCTGATGTAAATTTTTTTTATTGGTGAATGCCCAGTTGCACTATACTTCGTTGCGGACGTTATATAGCAGCCGTTGTAGGTCCTGTAGCGAAATGTAATAGCCAGATATTTCTTTCGGATACAGGTGTAAAAAAAATCCTGTTGCACGACGGTCGGTGTAACAGATGATCCGGATCCGAAATTACTTTCGGATTCAAGTATAAATCCAAACCCGAAATCCAATAGCCTATGTCTGCTATTGGATTCGGATCTATGTTGTCGGATTCAAGTTTGGATCTTGAAAGACCTGTCCTGTTAATAACCCGTTGACAGGTCTACCTGCGGCCATTTGATCAGTAGTGGCCGCGAGATTAGACCGATAAATTGGTCAGTCGTGATCAGCTGATCCCGGGAACGACGTTCCAGCAGGAGAAGTCTCCCGCTGCACTAGCTAGATGATCAGTTTCTCACACAAGGTCTATGTAACCCCGGTGATTCGACCAGTTGCTTGGGTTAACTGATAATTATTCCATAAGATAAGAGTTTGACATGACAGTACTTCTGATAATAATTTAACATCACTCGTAACCAATTATATAGAAATAAACACATCTCGAATATATCAATCAAAGTGGTCGTTAACTGATAACTCTCTATCCGTTAATTAAAACGTACGTGTCATCAAACGATTTAATCAATTATATCTTAGAGAACATCGATCAACACCCGTGAACACCTAATTAGTTTAACTTTATCCCCTTGTGTAAAATAAATCCAACAAATTAATATTTCCAGCGTTCGACAATTCTGTCACCTCAATTAATTTGGTCTCATCATCGCTCAAGCCACTTTTTTAGAGGTCCAATATATATATGTTGGAAGATTAATATATACAAGATGCATGGTATGTTTTCTCCATATTAATTCTTCTTCTATATATGAAGGCACTCGTGGGTCGTGGCGCCCCTTAATTAAGGATGGGTTAATTCCGTTGTTCGTGGTGAAGTTGAAGCATATTTGAAATCTCAGCGTGAAGAACTTTGGACAGGTGGAAAATTGCGTCAGGACACGAGATTGAAAAGGATTTATGCAGAGATCTTATATATATACTTGTGGTGTGTGAGAAATCAAACTGTGTGTATCTCCGTTACCTACTTAAAAAATTTGTATAATAATTAACTTAATTACCATTTTAAGCTATATAATATGTGTACAGATGTTAGTTATATCTATTATAAGCACTAAAACAGCTAATGTCTTGAAACAAAAGACTAATTAATAAGATGTTTGGTTGCGTGATGAATCGAGTTTTTGTTATAATTTTATGTTTTGTAATAAAATTTGTAAAGAAAAATGTTTGACAAGTATTACAATGTTATATTTTTAAAGTGATTTTATTGTTGGGCAAAATAAGAAGATCTCATCTCTCTCTCTCTTTTTATCTTGTGATCTCTTACTTTGTTTGATCATATATATATATATATATATATGTACTCACTCTTTTTTGTTATCCCATCCTTCCAAATATAAAAAAATTATGTTATAGGTTAGTTCGTATTTTATTTTAATGTAACTTTTTATCATGTAAATGTACAAAAATGTATCGTGCAACTTAATACCTTATAAGATGCCATTTTTTTATTATTAGGCCTCTAATCTCTGATTTGATCGGAAGTTGGGGGGGAAACACTCGTAGTTATATTTTAAAAAAAAAATAAAATATACAGTGTGCCGTACTTAAAACTTCGTACAGATTTATTGAAGCATAAATACGCGACATTGATTGGCTATGTTTACAGCGAAACTGTCTCCAATTTACCAAACTTGGTTAAAATAGACTTTGTGGATAGAAACGGGCCGGAGTTGGGCCGGACGAAACCTTAAACGTGAACAAGGTAAAAACCAAAGAGAGAGAGAGGGAGAGAGAAGAGCCGGTGGGCCAGATCCTTCGGCAACAGATTACCGGCATCATATCTTTCGCGGACGCGGGTGCCACGCTGGAACGTAGCGACCGTCTTTTGTCGGGCACGCGCGTCCACGCCGGGAAGAGCGGAGAGAGAAATTTGGAAGATCACCGTCAAATACGACAAACCTCCTCCTCCTCGTCTGGGGCGTATGCGCATACACGTCGACGGGAAGTCTTCTTTGCTTTTGGAGCACCTCATATAATCCCTCCGGAGTCGGAGTCGGAGAGACGTCGACACAACGCGACGCCCCGCGCACGAGAGAGAGAGAGAGAGACAGAGTACACAGTTCGTCGAGGAGATCAAGGATGAGCGTGATCGACATCCGGACGCGGCTCGACGTGATCTGCAAGAGGTACGAGAAGTACGATGTCGAGAAGCACAGGGAGCTCCACGTCGCCGGAGACGACGCCTTCGCCCGCCTCTTCACCGACGTCGAGAACGACATCGAGGCCGCCCTCCGGGTCCTCTCCTATATCAATCCCTCCCCCTCGATTCCCATCCCCTTTTATTTCCGAGAGTCCGGATTCCCACGGATCGCTGGCTCACCGTGTACGTACCGTCGTGATCTTAATTAGAAAGCGGAGTTGGCGTCCGAGGAGAAGAACCGGGCGACCGTGGTCGCGCTGAACGCCGAGATCCGGCGGACCAAGGCTCGCTTGCTCGAGGAGGTCCCCAGGCTGCAGAGGCTTGCCCTCAAGAAGGTCCGCGATGAGTTGTATTTGTTCTTCCTGCTCTGAGATATATATAAATATATATATAATTGCCTGCTTGCTGTTGGTGCGTAGGCTCTCGGCCTAATTTCTAGCTAGCTAATTTATCCCATCGACCTGTGATCACAGTTCTTATTAAATTTAATCAACGCGCAGTTGATTCGAGAGCGGTGGAGAGATATCGAGACCTTGGAAGAGCATTATGAACCAAAACGTTTAGTTGATTTATCCTGTAAAGAAAAACACATGTATGGAACCAAGTATCCATAATTAAGTACCAGGATATATATAGTTATTCTTTGGCGAATTTAACTGGAGACCCAGTTTACAAATATCAGTTTAGTGATAAGTCCAGAGACTGAAATGTTTTAATAAAAAACCCAATGTATGAAATTTTTATAACTTCCGCCCCAACTTGGATGATAAGTGTTAGATAGAGGATAAAAAAGTCGCTTATACCCTTGGTCCATCATTTGGATGGTTGTCCACCGTTTGGACGGGGACTCCGGCTCCGCGGGGGGGCTCTCCGCAGCGGGGGGCGACGGGGTCTCCGGCGGGGAAGTGGTTCTCGATCCGAAATAACCCCCGCTGTGGCGCTGGTCCGCGCAAAGATTTTGGGGATTTCCACCGTCTTACCCTCTTCGATGGCGGCTTTCCCGACGATGGCCCTCCAGGCGACGGTGCTCGCGAAGGACGACAGCGTCTTGCTCATGTCGACGGCGCCGCCCGCGGAGGACAGCTCCAACACCTTGTTAACTAGGCTCGTCACCTCCTCTTCTCTCGCCGGCCGGAAAGCATGGACCCGAATGGAGCTGAGGAGGTGGACGGCGGCGATCTTCCGTACCTGCCTCCAGTAGTCGCCGTAGGGCGCAAAGCCGATTCCTTTCTCGCCCCTAAGCATCTCCGAGAACTTCAGGCGGGGACGGCTCGCGAAGGCGAGGTCGCCGACCTTGAGGATCTCCTCGGCCGCCGCCGCGGAGGAGGCCACCAAGAGGAGGAGGCCCCCTGAAGCGGGGGCGACGGGGTCTCCGGCGGGGGGTCCTCTTCGCAGCGGGGGGGCTTCGGGGGACTCTGGCGCTGCGGGGGGGCGACGGGGTCTCCGGCAGGGGGGTTCTCGGGGGCGACGGGGGGGGGGGGGGAGGCTCCGGCGGATCCTCTGTCGGGTGAGGGGTAGAAGGGGAAAAAAAAAGAGAGGAGACAGTCACTTAACGGCGGACTCGACGGACAGGGCTTTACATTATAAATTTTTTGTTGACTGGGTTTATCACAAAGGATATTGGGTCAATGGGTTTTTGATTTAACTCATATTTATAATTGGGTCTGTAATTAATTTTCCCTTATTCTTTTGTACTCTTAATTAATTTGTTCTTGGCTAATTGTGTCGTCGTCACCCGAGATCGTATATATGAAAGTCGATCGGTCTGAGAGTCATATATATATATTCACATCTCTCAACAATATATATATGATCTTGAGTAGGTGAAAGGACTTTCGAAGGAACAGCTTGGGACTCGGGGTGATTTAGTGCTCGCACTACCGGAAAGAATTCACTCCATACCTGACGGGACGACGACGACTGCTGCAAAACAAACCGGCTCTTGGACTGCCTCAGCTTCGCGGAAGCAAATCAGATTTGACTCAGGTGATCACTGATATTTTCAACATCATTGATCAAAAATGCATGTCTGTTAAAAGAAAATCGAATCGGGCCATTCTTTTCTTCGTCCTCCTCCAATATATTAATTATCAGCCTTTCGTCCACTCCCTTTTTTCTCTCAAACCAATAAAGACATCAATACGTAGTACGCAGCTAGAGATGTCGCGTCGGAGCTAAATTAAAGCCACGAAAGTAAGTCCCTTTGCCTGATGAACGAGGCCAAGTTTCGGCAGAAGTCATCACGCAGCAACGGAGAAATTGCTGTAGTGAAATATGAATAGCAAGGAATATCTTCTAGTACTCAACTAGCATCCTGAAACCTGTATATATACATTGCCATCCACTGTTGCCTCCCGTCTCTTCTCAGTCACGTCCTAATTTTAAGAGACTTTTAGTTCTTCTGTTTGATGACACTATTGAAGGTCTGATGTCTGATTCTGTCGGGCATCAAATTTTGTAGTGTTTGGGAAAAAAAACTCGTATGCCCTCTTTGATTAGAGTTTTATTTTTGGTACTATATCAATATTGATACTAATATTTTCAAATGTTGGAGTATCAATATCAAAAGTTACATAATATGTTTTGTTTGTACTATGAATTTTAAAATTGATACAATTAATCAAACACCTTTTAATGATTCTTATCAATATCAATTTTAAAATCGATAGTGATAGAGGTACTTAATAATGTTATCAAACATAGTGTTAAATATTATCTAAATGAAACTCTTTTATCTGTAAACACATCTTAAAAATAAGTAAAATGAAATATCTTTTTCTCTTTAGATGTTGAGGGGTTTAACAAGTCTTTTCATTGTATCTAATATGTTTTTAGGTGAAATTATCAACTAGTAATGGTTAACATATTAATGAAATTAAGTATTTAATTTTACTACAAATTAAGAGATTAGGTGTGAAATAAAGAGTTTAAGTTTTCATATTAAGAACAATCAAGCGTCATCATGCAAGTCAAAATTAACATACACAGCTGATGAATGGATAGGAAGATTATACTTTTCCATGAATAATTTGGAAAATATATGATGTAAGAATATTTTAATATGGCTTGTGTAGGCTGGTTCTGATATTTGATATGGCAATAAAAAAGAGATGCGCACGTGAAACCATGGGTTTTGAATATCATATCGAAGTCATTAATCAACTTAGCTAACCCAAAAAAAAACTGAAGGAATATTTGGAGAGGGCTTCTATCTTATGCTCTCCTGCCCTTTTCTCAAACTAAACACCTTTTAGAAAATCCATGTTTCACTTAATCTATTTATAAATATTTAATAATTAATCCATTCATCTATCTTAACAATTTTACTGGCTGATTGACTTTCTAATGAAGTAAGTGCTCAAAGAATTACTCCCTGCAATCTATGGTATTTGAGTTATTTTCCTGTCAAGGTACATCTGAAACTAGTTAGATGGTGTCACTGCGCCTTCATCTTCATCATATATATAGTACCTAGCTGTTGAGAACCAACAAACACTTCTAGGATACATCTTTTGCCTCGAAGCATACGTACGTAAATGTATGTTTTATTTGTATTCAAAATTGAGAACAATCTCTTAAAAATGGGGAAAAATTTAGGTGAACCGAGATCCCACTAGTGAAGCTTCAATTTTTTTTCAGGTGTCTAGGTGTGTCTTCTACCTTAGGCTAGTGGGATCTTTGAACTCAAGGTCAAAAAGTGATTCAATTAAAACTTAAAAAGCGTGCATGATAGAGACTGAATGCGAACAGATTATTACTTGATTCCTAACACCTCTTTATCCATTCTTGCTTTTCTCTTCTAACTTCCTAAATGTATGTGAAAAGTTTTCGAGAAAATTCACAACCGGTCTAGTTCAAAGAGGGGTCTTTAACAGATAGTCCCATGTCAAAAATGGTATAACCAGTGGTCCTCTTTACCGAAACGTTACAATTCCTCCCCCAATCTTCACTCTTCTCAGTTACTACAGTGTTTCAAGAAATATTTATGATATTTGATGAAATATACATTATATATCAGAGAATATATAATTATTAAATATTATTTTTATTATATTTAAATCTTGGTTGTAAGTCAAGTATGATAATTTGTTGCTCCAAAGTTCAATCATATTGATATTTTGTAGTCATAAATAAGATACGATAAATGTGATGTAATAAATAGGGTTGTTCGTGCTATATTCTTTTTTTAATTAAATAATGCAATAATATATAATTAAAGTGATAAAATAAATTAATTAATTTTAATAAATTGTATTAGATTTGAATTTTTATATAAATAAAGTATGATAAATTTTATTCCATAATAATATTTTCATGTAATATAATAAACTAATTAATATTTACTAACGCCATAGTAGTGTTGACAAGATCTATCATAAAAATATAATCTTATTTTTATGACAGGCCATCATGCTACTTCCATGTAGTGATAAATAAGATATAAATAAATTTAATATGTTTATACTTTATATAATATTTAAAGGTTTGATATAAATCAAATCTAATATTTTTACTGTTAAAAATTAATATTTCAATCATAATCAGATATAATTAATAAATATATTTGTAGTCCTATCTCAAATCGAAATAAAATTTGTAATCACAAGTTAAATACAAGCAACAAAACATAATAAATAATTTTAAAATTAAATATTTATATTATATTTTAATTTTAAGATAACTTTGATATGATTTTTTTATTATAATAATAATTTTAATCATTATTAAGTCACAGAAGAAACAAGTTACACTTTCATCCGTGAGAAACGGAATGTTCACTATTTATGAAGGGTAATTATGTGATTTTCAATTTTATGTGACGGTGAAACAATGGAGGGGAGCATGCGTTAAGGAATTTCTCATTGTTGGATTGTTGACGAAGTAAATTTGGTCAACGGAGTTGTAGTTAAACTCATTTTGTTAGTTGGATCGGGAATCAATTTTTTCAAAATTTTCGGATAAAATGTAGAACATGGAAGAAAGATAAAATACTATGCCACTGTCAAATTACATACACAAGTGGTTACCTAACTACAATTGTTAGGTACGCATGGGTTAATCCTCAAGTGCGATAAGGATCCAGTAGTTGTTAATCGAATAAACATCAGGGGATATCTAAGTTGATCAAGACTATAGATAAAGATTAAGAGAGTCCTAGTCGGGATAGGTTTTCTGAGTTGTTCTCCCTATAAATAACTTAGGTCGGGTGTCAAGAGAGTCACCGAGGGAGAGGTTGTACATTTGCGGTTTAGTAGAGTTCGACTTCTCCGAAATCTCGTCGTTTTCGTAGTCTGTGATCTTGCTCCGTGAGTGATGGATCGCCAAGTTTTCTTAACAACAAACAACAACTAGCCTTCAAAATTGTTGTTGATATGGTCGTCGTCGTCATCATAACAACCACATTGACATCATCACAGTTATGAAAACCAGCAGACGTGTGTGAAGTGAGATATACACCATTCTCATGAAAACTTAGCTGAAGGTATCTAGAAAATAGAACATCATGCGCAGGTAATAGGTAGATAAATGGCTGCTGTTTCTGGCACTTAGTTTGGACTTGGTTACACATTCAAGAAATTAACCGTTCTCTGTGAAATATTTTATAAAAGTTGTAAGGAATGATCTCAATGACACGGTTAATACTGCTTGGAGTCATATTAACATGTAGATAGCTTCTTCTAGTGCTTCTCTACTGCAATTTTCTTTCGCTGGTGATATTTCTGTATGTGAATATGGTGTTGATTTTAACTTATGGCATAAGCTCACTCTGTTCAATGATTTTACTACCTCTCAACTAATTACAGATGGTACCGGTACATTCGAGAGTGAATACTTCCACCAAACAGAGGAATCGAATCAGTTCAGGCAGGAATATGAATTGCGAAGGGTAAAACAGGCAAGTGCCTCTAAGGATACATATAAAAAGCTTATTCTTTATTGACAACCATGAAACAAGTGTTTTTTTTCTCTTCCCTTGTATTGCCTCTGCATTCTAATTTTTCTTGTCTTTTTTTTTTCGAACAAGCAACATCAACTAACTTCATTTATGACAAAAAGAAAACCTAACCGGACACAACATTACCACGAAAATCACCGAAACTATGCCTAAAGTCATCGTCACCAAAGTATGACATAATTATAAAGTGACCAGCACAATAATATGCTTAGACAGTCTCTATAGAGACTCAACTATAGAAATTTCACGTTGCCACGAGATTTGATGAATATACTAAAAAGGTGTGATTAGTGTCTAGACTAACAGCCTGGTACGAAAAATAAAAGCTAAGTCAAAGACCAAAGAAGATAACCAGACAGGAGTACCCCATGACGTACGACACTAGTAGAATGCACGAACAACACCCAGATAAATACCAAACGACGACTTCGACATATATAGGAAGACAAAACAAAAATACCGAAAAAGTGAACAAATCTACAAAAACAGAACATAAGGGAGGCCTCACCTAAATTTACCTCAAAATAAGAAGTGAGGGACGCTAGGAAGCCGAGAGCACTGAAGATGGGACGCCGAAGATGCAGATGGAAACGGTAAGGTTGTCGCCAAGGAGAACAACAAGACAATTTTAGTCAAGGGGCTGTGGGTCAGTTGCGATGGTGGAGTGAGGATATGTGGGTCAGGTGAGAGGGAGGGGTTTCTGCAAGATATGGACGGGGAAAGACGAAGAGGTGGTGGAACAGGAGGCCGACGGTTTGATAGGGGAAGACGGTGGAGAAAAGGGGAAGGAAACCGGAGGGCGAGGGAAACAACGAGGGGGCGGTGGAAGAAACACAGCGATGGGGGCGAGGGAGCCGCCTATGGGGGCGAGGGTTCCGCCGATGGAAGGGTGAGGGAGCTGCCGAGGGGAAAGAGAGCCGCGGAGCACTGCGGGGAACCGCTGATGGGGTCGAGGGTTCCGCCAGTGGAAGGGTGAGGGAGCTGCGGAGCACTGCCCCCATTCTTATTGTTCTTGTCGTGTGGAACGAAGCAAAGATGTTGGAAGACACTACTCTTGCATAAAAAACATAATGTCATTCTTCCCGAACCGTAGAGTACTATGTACTTTTATCGTGTTGTAAAACAAAACCAAGGAAGCCACAGCGAAACCAGTCACAAAAGCATACACCATGAGACGTTTTAAAAGCTTCTGTTTTTTTTCTGCCATCTGAATGCTTCTATTTTGGAACACACGCATTTGGGACCATAGCTACTTGGAACCATGTGGATGTCCGACCATCTCCTCTGCCCTTGCCTTCTAGTGCCAAAAAAAAGGAGCTATACATGTGTGAGAATTAAATCTTTTTTTTTCTGTTCTTATAACTTTCAATTATGAGTAGTAAAGAAAAAGATCTTCACAAACTTATTCTTGTTCGACAAGAATCTGAAAGAGGTTTTAGTCATCCAAAATTTACTCTTGTTAGTTGTTCCCGTAAATATAGGATCAAGGTCTGGACATCATATCTGAAGGCCTGGACACACTAAAGAATTTGGCGCACGACATGAACGAGGTTAGTTCACTTAATTCTACAAAATTCTAATCAAAGGGGAAAGAAAAACAGTGTTCTGACATGTCTTTTTCATTTTGCAGGAACTTGACAGGCAAGTTCCCTTGATGGATGAAATCGACACCAAAGTAATTCTTTAGACTTCACCATGCATGCACGCTTCTCTTTCATACGGATCTGAACTCCTAATCGTGCTGCCACAGGTTGACAGGGCCAATGCAGACCTGAGGAATACAAACGTACGACTCAAGGAAACAATTCATCAGGTAATTTACTAACGTGAAAGGTCCTAACAAACAAAGTGAAACGAATTCAACCTGCATATTGTTGTATTGTAACCCATTGCAATCTCTCTGTTAAAAACATATAGGATAAGAGATTAAATCAGTGGAACACAAATCATTTTAACCGGCATCCCTTACTTCGAAGTTTTACTTAAATAAGTTGTGAAATATATGTTGTATTGAGAGTGGTGTAAAGAAAGACTATCAATTAGCATATATAATAATCAGCCGGGCCGGTGAACTCTCTCTAGTTTAGTTGTTGCATAACATAAACGTGTTTCGAATGTTCTAACATTAACGATCTATACGTCTCTTTTTCAGTTTAGATCTAGTCGTAACTTCTTCATCGACATCATCCTCATATGCATTATCCTGGGAATCGCATCGTATCTCTACAAGTGGGTTATCATATTATATACCGGTTAATTACACATTTCTCGGACAACCAACATCAACTGACCTTGGCATTTAACATGTATGCAGCGTGTTGAATTAAGACAGCCGAGATTCTGCTTCCCTCTTCTCTTCGACGAACCATGACGCGGTTATGCGCACCGCCTATTTCTTTAATCTAGCTTCTTCTTGCGATGTGCAAACAACGAAACATTCACCGTGCAAGCAGCTGCAAATGATGGGCATACAAAGCTCATGCGACCTAGGAGTAAGGACTTCGGTATGCACGAATAAATGTAAGGTTCCCAGTTTACATATCCATGTATTTTGATCGTCGAGTGTTCTCCGCCGACAAAAGCAAGACAGAATGGCTCACCTACAACTACAAGGCGGGTGCAGCACCAACCTTTCCCTCACAAGGTGGATCGGTCTTCTTCTTAAAGACCATCCGCCTCCCGTGCCATCCCCGGGACTTCTTTAAGATCAGACGAGTGCGACACGCCGCGGCAGCCGGCGGCATCATCACCGCCGTACGACTGTGGGACTCCACCACTTGTGCAGTCCAGTGATCCCGTCGCCGACGCCTTCTCTTCCTCACCGGCCTCCACCAGGTAGCGTTCAATACTTGTGACCCCCCCAGCATCGGTCCATGAGCGCGCTCCAGCCCCCATTACTCCGCCTGACCCCCATCGACGGCGGAAAACACCCCAGCGCCCCCCGGAAGCGCGACAGCCTACGCCGCCCGCTCCGACGAAGCCACGAAAACGTACATTAATGGCATATGCATCCCCGCGTTCCGGCGATTTGCCCTTTTTGGCTCAACAGGAAAATGAATCGATCGATCGTCGATCGATCAGAGAGAACAATCGGGAGCCAATAAATAATTACATTACAAGATTAATCGGGCGGACGACAGTGGACCGGAAATACATTACAACGAGTGACACGAGGTTCAATAGGATGATGACATACATAGAACAAGCAGATAACAAAAGAGAAACTTAAAAATACACAAACTTAGGATGTAATTACATACGTATGCAGTCCCCATTCAAGCGACTTGCCAGCCCTTCGCTCAATAATACATATAATCTAATAATATAAATCTACCAGAGAGAACAATCGTGGTTCAGCCGATAAGGCAGGTAGCATTGCAATATGTTACAACTGAATTACATGACGTTCTATATATATATATATAGGATCGACATCATTTGGAATTCAAGCAGATAACAAAAGAGGAACTTACGGGATACACAAATGGCTGGACGATGTATGTCGCGGGTTGCCAAAAGAGTTCCACATCTTCTGCTCGGGATACACACATCACCAGCCCCAAATCCAACCAACTAAAGATATAAACGCCCGGCTTTGCTTTCTGTCGGGTATATGCCAACTACCACATTCGAATACCCAAAATGGAGCACACCCAACGCTTCACCCAAAACGCGCCTTCCATTAATATCCACAGTTCCGGCAGCGCAGCTCCTCCCCCTCCTCCGATCTAATCCACACAAGAGAAGTGAAGTTAACAGGAACAAATGTCAAATGCTTGAGCAACCGGCTCCCAATCTTTACATTCCCATAATAGTTTAACTCTATATAGATAGCAATATAAGGCCTTCTTCTGCGACGTCGGCCACAAAACACAAGTTACCCATCGCCGCCCAGGATTCGCTCATTTCACCAGCTCCGAGACCCAATCCACATCGGGGGCAGGGGCCGTGCCCGCATCCACGTTCTCCTTGTCCGGCAGGTTCTCTTTGCTCAGCCTCTCGTAGATCTTAGCCCTCAGATCCCTCCCCGACTCCACCCTCTCCGTCGGCTCCTCCCATCCCTCCAGTAGTGCACCGGCGGTGACCATGGCTGCGTGGGTGGGTGTGGCCGGTAGACTGCAGAAACCCGATGTCGTGCTCACGCCACGGGGGGAGCCCAGATTGCAGGCGAAGGGGAGACTCCAGGAGCACGGGGAGGACCTCGCCTTACCCAGCTGGAGCTGCCTTAGAGAGGCCAGCACATCACTCACCGGAGAGCCGACCGCGAGGGAAGATCGTCGTACGGCAGGGGAGTGGGTGCTGGGCGAGAGGGGCGGCGAGTCGGCAGGCGGGGAGATGGGCGGGGAGAGGAGGGTCGAAGTCGGGGAGGATGAGAACAGATTCTTGGGGTAGAAGGCCTCGGCAGCGTGGTGATGGCGCAAAGGGGAGCCGTCGTACGACTCCGGCGCCGCCCGGGGGCTCAGATGCAGCTGCTGCTGTGACTGGGAGAGCACGCGCAGCTGCTCCGGGGTGTGAGCGAAGAAGCAGACACGGCGGCGACAGTTGACCCCGTCTTTGCAAGGCTGGGTACGGTACCTTGCGGGGTGCAGCCAGCACTCGAAGACGCCGTGCGCGAACTCGCAGGCGTCGCCCCTCTTGCAGGTACCCTTGCGGAAGTCGGGACAAGCGGCGCCGGAATAGTGGAACTTGCGGGGATCCCGGCGCCGAGCCTTCTCCCCCGGATGGGCGTATGGGCACTCGGTCCAATCGTGCGATCGGCCCCGCGCGCAGCGACGCACCTTGAACTCATACATGCGGAACTCGTCGCAGGCGTAGGCGTTCACCGGCGGATCGGCCAAATCCGATTCGTCCCCTCCTCCATCCGACAAATAGAGCTCGTTCGACGGGAGGAAGCGCTGCGAGGCCGCCAGAGTGCCCTCGCCGAGCAGATAGGGCGAGCAGTCTCCGGCGGTGCCGCCGTTACCGGACGCAGAGAGCGCATCGACATAGCCCGGCCACGGCGGGACCTGGATCGTCGGGGCGGGACGGAGCCCTTCTCCGATCATCATCTCGCTTCTCCTCCCCCCCTTCCCTCTCTCTCTCTTTCTCTCGCTCGCCGCGCAGCTGGTACCGTAGTCTTTCACCGCCGGTACTGCATCGACGGGAGTGGGTGTGAAGGCGGGGGAGGCGGTGAAGTAACCATGGTTAGGCCGGAAGGGTTAAAACTTTCGATTGCTGAGGGGGGGAGAGAGAAAGAAAACCGGCACAAAGTTAAAGTGGGCGGAGATTTTGACCGCGCGGTTATCGTGACGTCGGTGGGAGAGGGACATTCGCGAGACGGAGGGGGTTCGTGTCGTGGCGGAGGAGTACGTGGGGGACGGGTAGGGGAGGCGACGCATGCGCGACGACACGTCTCTCTCTCTCTCTCTCGATGGATCGAATATATTATCTTATCATATACAGAATTGGGGTGCCAGCCATCGAATTGATAAACCTTCCATATAAATAAAACGACCCTCCAAGATACATCTACAAGGAGGAGTTTGTTTTCGCTTCACATTCTACGTTACCTCTTTTTTTTTCTTTTTTTATTCCCCCCCCCCCTCAGGATTATTCCGACCTCTTGAAACCGGTAACCAAATAGTTACCCACACAAGCACTCCACGGGGCGGTGAGCCGAGCTGGCTCGCACCACGCAACACCCTATCGGGGCATGCCGACGCCCGCGGGCAAATCAGTTGCCGCCTTTGGGAAGGAGTCGCTGACGTGGTGAATCCCCGTTGGTCCTAGGTATGTCCGCCGAGAGAGGAACAGCGTGCAGCGCTCCCCGCGCGGCGGCATGATTCCCCCGTCGCCTCTTCTCCCCGCCACGCGTCGGCTTCTGGCTGCCGCGGCGCACTTGGGGGCGGTGCGCTTGGTGAGGTGGGCCCCCCCCGACACGGACTGGCATTTCCACCGTCCGGACGTCTCTCGGGGGGTAACTCTCACCCTCCGATCCTCCGGCCGGGCCTCACCACATATCCTTCGGCTGTGAAAGGAGTCAAATTCACGGCCGTGCCTTGTTCAAAAAGAAAAGAAATAAGATTAAAGGCTGTTTAAATATCTGATCCGATCATGATCTCCCGATTGTTTATTTTTTTTATCTTTTGGATGCGGCTCTCGCATTAGGAGATATTGCCGGATGTCATGTGATCTCCCCGCCCAACAACAACCTTCTTCACCGTGGTCCTCCCTTCTTTCATCTCGCTCGTGCCACGTGCCGTCTGCGTGCGTGGATGTTTGCCGTGTGGTGTTCGTCCATCATCGCCGCCGTTCAGTACTCCACGGGACCCCACTTTCCAGATATGTCACGTCTGACACGCCAGCATAGAATTTTCTTAATAGAGAAAAGAAACTGGTGTTCCCATACTCGTGAAGCAGTTTTGGATATTTTTTTGGTGTTCCTCCGCCCCCCCCCCGCACAGTTGCTGCGTATGTAGCTCGTGTAGCAGCGACAGCACGTATCAAACGCGTACGATAATTGTCGCGGCGTCTACTCGGGTGGGTACCCGATACCCAGATCCGCTATTCGATCCGACCCGAACGCGAATTAACCTAATCGAGATGTGGCCTCGTGTCCGCCCGGATAAGGAACCGCGTCTCTGACTCGAGAAAAAGGACGGTGGGGGCCGATGGTGGTACGGCGCGGATTCAATGCCCACTTGCTTGGGTGCCCCACCCACCACGCTGCTGCTCGATCGGATCCGACCCGAACGCTCGCTCGCTCGCTTATTATTAACAAGATTGGGACGAGGCCTCATGTCCGAAAAGAAGAACCATCTCGGACTCGATGAAAAGATCTGACGGGGTCCCCGATAGCGTACGGTACGGAGCCCACAAGGAAGGACGGCATCCCGTCCCCCGAGTGAGTGCCTCGTTGTTTTCTGACCGTCCTGATCCTGATCCCGACTGGCTTCATTTCTGGCACCCCGGGGCGGATGTACGCCTGGCTATCGAACCCGGCGCCCGAACAAAACAAGAGTTAGGCAGCCAAAGATCCGACTCCTTGACATATATAGTAGAAGAATATTTTAATCTTCCAGTTTAATGATTCGGAGAAATAAAACATACCAACTACGACTTCACAACCATGATAAGAGCTGACAACGTCCTAATCTGGCAGCGACAAGTAAATGTAGTAATTAAGTCTCACAAGTAGAATCAGATGAAATCCAAATAATTAACCAACCCGCATTCTATTATTACTGCACTTTGGTTTAATAGTTTAGTAAAAATAATATTGGACGTGTCTCGACAACATTCTTGCTTTTGTTATTGTCGTGAAAGATAGTTGTGTCGTGTCTCCGTCCATGCAGTCATAAGATTTATTGAATAATACAAAGAAGAAGAAGAAAAACACGTGATGTGATGTCTTTTTATATAACAAAATTTATATGCAGCACATAATAGAGATAGAATACACGATCAAATGTATAGATCGATAAAAGTTTTCTCGACTCTTTCACTCAATAAAAGCAGCTCATCCGATTTTTAAAAATGGGGAAGACCGTTTCAAACATCCTTATCTCGATATCTCGGTTCATTTTTAAAACTAAAAGAATATATATATAAAAGAGTGGAAGCAAATCCTCGCTCGCAATATTCTCTGGGCAGCGAGCGGCGGTGAAGACGAGAAGGTGCCCGTTATGGGCAGGCATGGTGCTCCCACGCCGCTTCGCATGGGCGGGGCAGGCACCCGCGTGGTGTTCGACGAAACGGACGAAGGCACCGCCGCCTGTTGGCCTCCTCCGTCGTTCTCGTTCCGGCCAGCGCGGCGCCCCTCGTCGCTCTAGTCTCAGCCCAAGAGTGGGGGGGTTGGGCCGGGGCATCATGCATTCATGCTTGTCGACGATGACAGGACTTATCAGCCTTTTGCCGTCGCGTGCCGTGTGTGTGTGGCTATGGATGCGAGAAGAAATGAATGGATGGGGGGGGGGGGGGGAAGCGGCAACACACTCCGTCTCGTCTGGCGGGCACATCAGGTTGAGGACCACAGTCAGCCGATGACGGACGTGTTTCTTCTTCCTCTTCGTGCTGTCTCATGAACGCTCCTCCGCCCGTGACAACTCCGCATCCACAGAGATTTTCAGCGCGCCATCTCTCCGTCTCGCATGGCGGACGCATCGGGTTGAGGACCACAGCCAGCCGATGACGGACAACTCCAGGCGGCAAGAAATGATCTTATTGTTTAAGATTTTTAATTTTCATGGAGACGTATTCTCGAGACAACAAATTGCTAGCAGTTCTATACGTGGTATGAAGCAGAAAATCTGATAGGCAGGTGGACCAGCAGAACCGATTGGATTATGATTCTGACCAAGGACAGTCGGTGGGTGCTCGTTCATGCCAGCAAAGTACGTACCCGAATGGGAAATTCTTAGGTAGGGAGATGTCAGCACCCAATCTGAAAGATACCCCAAGCTGTAATTCCATGTTGCGGTTAGAAAACCCAACAAAACTGAACAACATGTGCAACTAGAAGAAATGAAATTAGTAGCACTCTTGCGGCGTCATTAGTAAAAAAAAAGAAAAGAAAAAGGGAATGCCAACGTATTCCCGGCAAAGAATACGTAGACCGTAAGGCCTCGTAGTCCTGGCGGGAAGGACAGTGGAGGAATAACAAAAACAATACCTGCTGTTTCTCTCTCTCTTTCTCATATAACAGTTTGTCTGACACACCGACATTTTGCAAGCTAGCTATGACCCGAAGATGGAACCAAATTATTCAAATATATGATACACAAGGGACCATGGAACAGATGACAACCCTCAATAATGGTCACCGTAGCACGGAGAGCATAACACGGAACCGTGGCATGTTTTATCTGACTGCCCACCAGTTCGTGTGTTTGCAAATTCCACGACGACCAGGTTGAAAAGAATCGCGAATAGATTTGATCATAGCAAGTACAGCAGGAATGCTAGCCATGCCACCCTCTTGTTCCTGTGAACATCAGACAGTTAAGTAGGATACCCGTTGACTTTTGAGAAGACAAGAAATTTAGTTACCACTTCAGTTAGACGGTCCTCAACTGACTCTGGACTTCCTTCGGTAGGCATAAAGATCCTACGATATGCCCTCTTTATACCTTGAATCTTAAATTGCCAACAGAACGTCGATCAGTCGGTAGTTTAACTAAAATCAAACAGGATATAGACAACATATTGATTTATATCTGGCGAGTAATCCATCTCCATGCACACAAACAGCAAAACGTACGAACATACATTCTTTTGTATGATCATAATGCCAACACACAGAGTCAACAGAATAACACTTGAGGGAAAACTCCAGGACAGAAGATGCGTTTATGACAGTGATATATCAAAAACTCTTTAGATGCAACAAGAGATTCTTACACACATTTCAGTCATGTAGACGATTATATTCAAATGCCTTTTGACTGCCACAAAGCATGAAACCACACCACTTGCAACAGACAAGTTACCTGCCGATATTTTCTTTTGAAATTTAAATGAAGTGCAATGCATGGATGCATCTTAGGTGCCCAAAGGCAACGAGAAAGTAATAGGCATAGCTTTCCGATCAAATAAAATGATACAAATATATAGCTGCATGATTATTTGATTCGAATGGAAGGCAATTTGGTAGCAATGCTAACAGAAGCATGCTCACATGGACAAATCCTGACTCCACTGACTATTAACACACTTTCTTGGTTATCTAAGAACAAAAAGTTAAAAATGCATACATACAAACATGTAGAGAGAGAGAGAGAGAGAGTTGCTAGAACTCATGGGTGTAATAAACGATAGAATGCAAAACAATGTAAAATAAGAATAAAAACTACTGTATGGATAGCACAAGTGCTAGAACTCATGGCTGTACTAAACGGTATGATGAAAAACAATGTAATAATAAGAATAAAAAGTACTATCGGGACAGCACAAAATAATAAAATAATATTAATTGGTGTGTAGTTTTTATTTGATCTCTATCGTTTTTATATAGTCTACAAGCTACATGCACACAAAATAATAATTTTTAATAGTTATATTTAAACAATGATTTGATATTTAATGTCCAAATGTGAGCACAGACAGCTGTTAAATGATGTTCAGCTCGAGGCAGACTTCAACATTTCTCTCTCTATACCTATATACACATGCTATTTCCTCTTCTTTTTGAAGGTGATTTCTTATTCTGCTTTGCACATTTCACGTTCCACTTTGTTAATTGTGCTCTAGATTGTCTGCTGAATCCAAAACAATCATTTCATATACACTCGGAAAAGAATTGGAATACATAATCCTAGACCATGAGCTTATTATTTGTCAAGCCACCACTATGATAGTATGATTAAGATGGTGTTTGATAATGTTGAGAAATTCTGAAAACTGAATTTTGATATTTGAAATTCACCTCTTATATTTAAATGTGTTGCATAGACATCTAAAAATTAATGACCAAGGTGGCATTTATTTTAACTTAACTTGAAAGATTAACCTCTTTTAAGTCTTAAGTTCTCTTCCAGCCTCTTCTCTCATGACAAAAGAGCACGTAATCACATTAAGATATATATCATTACTCAACTTAAATGTTGGCCAAAACTTTAACATGCATGTTTATCTTCTTAACTCTATCTTCAAATAGGGTTGTTCATGGTCTGGTTCAACAAACCAAACACACAAGTCCTCGAACCAAACCGAATTTTGGTTCAGCTCGGTTTCCTGTTTTCCCAGTCTGCTTGAACACCCCTACTTCAAGTAAAGTGCTAATACCTGGAAACTAAAAAACTGAATTTATAACTTAATTTCAAGAGGAAGTTTTAGACATTAGAGATGGCTTAAGAGGTTAAATAAGAAAATTTTTCAAACAACCTCAACTAACTTATGAAAGTAAATTTTGGTTCATTATAACAAGACTAGTTTAATAACTGGAGTTGATGGTATACACAACTAATCAATCTATGATTTATATCAAGCAAGGGATGTAGCAATAGACCAACAACCTCGGCACATGAGAAACCAAAGCGACGGAGTCCCTCTGAATTTATCCCACGAAGTTCAGCTCTTTCCCCAGAAACCATCATGTATCTTGGGACATCCTGCGAAATCTGCCAGATGAGCAAAATACATTAAAATGAAAAAAAATGTGACAAGAAGGAAAACCTTACAAACCCAATAGAAATTGCTAATCAAGGTAAGCACTCCTTTTGAAAGCTACCCAAGGTTAACAGTGCTAAAGGATTTTTCTTTAACTGTTCATCAACTGAGAACACAGGTCTGGAATCTGGATCACATACCACTGAACCTCCACCAATGAAACAGTGTGATCCAAGATGACAAAATTGGTGAACAACAGTAGCTCCTGCACTACGTGCATAGTCCTGCCATTTAAGAACCTGAGATTACTAATTGGCAGCTTCCAACAAATAAATGTTACATAATTGTTAAATACAAGAGTTATCTTACTTCTACAACCACGTGCCCAGCTAAGAGAGTGTTATTTGAAAATATGTTGTTGCTGCCAATTTTACAGTCATGGGCAATGTGGCAAGAACCCATGATAAGATTATTGTTGCCGATAACCTTTCAAGTAAAGAACGTCAGCAAAAGAAATCGAAGTAACAAATAAAAAAATGGAAAAGTGCGTACTGTTTTATTGCTAGATTTTGAAGAACGGTGAATGGATGTGTACTCTCTAATATCATTGTTGTCACCAATGTCAAGGAAACACTCATCGCCAGTCTATAATTACCAACAATTAAAAAAAATGTAAATATTTGACAAACAATGTGTTTAACGTTTGTAACTTAAAGGGAAAAAATCAGATTAGTCAGAGGCATGAGATTAACCACATATTTCATATCTTGGCACTTAACACCAATGACTGAGTGGTAGCCAACAATGTTATTTCTTCCAACAGTGGTGCGCCCTGGAATATCTGCACCAACAATAGCACCACTGCCTAAAAGTTTCAAGTTCAACTAAGTAGTTAAAAACTTGCCAATTTGTGAATAGAAAAGAATAAGAGTATATTTAAGAGTTAACCAAAATGTCCATAAAAATTAACCAAGAAGTCCGCCATCTATAGCAATTTAGGGAGCCAAATGAATAGAATATGCCCAAACTGATCAAACGTACGTTAACAAAGTGCATTTTTCTCCCAACTCTGTGTTCCCAAATATGTGGCTCCCGGGATGCATCTGACAACCATCTCCAAGTCTCACAGAAGAACCGACTGTGCAAAATGGACCAATAGAAATTCCCTGCATGAGTGCAATATATCTAAACAGATTGATTTAAAAATTCTAAACAACAAAGAAGCAGAGAAAAAGAACAGAGGTTCACAAACCCTGGAAACCCTTAAAATAACAGAAGGCATAGCTCAGCCATGCACAACATAAAATGAACTTAGAACATTGGCATTTTCCACATATCATAACCAATTAAGAACCAAGGCAAAGCAAGAGGAAGACAAAAAGTGTTGGAATAGGGAGTGAAGATCAAGAAAGACCAAAATATAAGCAAAGCCTATTGACCAACATACTGTGTCCGGCAAAGTTGTGGTAATACATTGGGAACTCCACTGTTGTTCATCTACTTCGCAATTCCAAAAATAGTTTGGTGCCCAATATTTACATAACCAGCTACACAATAGCTTAGTCAACATTAAATGCTTCTTTTATTTTTAAAGTTTTCGAAGAAAAGTTCACACAACTCATTTATACTAAGCCCTATTTATTACTTAAAAGTTAAAACAGATAAAATAAAGAATCTTCCCCTCTGACTTTGCTTCAAAAGAAGTAATACCCTCTCCTCCTCTGCACCGCAGGATACCCTCTGCTCCTCTGCACTGCAGGATGAGCACGAGTATCTTTTCATGGTTTGACTGACCAGATGCCGGAAATTGTATCACCAGATGCTATAAGAAATGAAAATAAAAAAGATGGCCAGGATTCAGTTCCTGAATTTTTATGTTGTGTATATACATAGTATATACATGTTGGTCAATTCACTAGTTGTGCCACAACACCATGAAGTCTTTATTGTTACTTTGCAAGCATAACATACTTACTTTCCCTCTTGACTGGCCATCTTTCTCTTCCAGTCTTCACTCCATAACTTTGTTAAGCTCATCTTCTCCTGGGTACATCTCCAGAACTACCCTGTCTTAGACCACTTCCTGTTTTCTCCTTTTTCTAACTTTTTATATAATAAGTGTTGTCATATCACATGCCATTACATGCATGGTTGTCAAAGTGAGTGCTTAGACACCCAAAGCCAGCTATCTCTTCCCCTCGGTCCTTCTTCTCCCTCCGGCCACTGCCACCAGCCCTCTCTTCCCCTTAGACCTTCATCTCCCTCCGGCCACAGCCGCTGACTCCCATCTTCGCTTCCTTCTTCTCCCTTGGGCCACTGCTGCCAGTCTCCTCTCTTACCATTAGTCTTACCACTTAAGCCTCTCATACTGCTTAAGTGCCATTTAAGCAAAAACTTCGTAGTTTAAGCCGTCAAAGATCCCTTGGTTGCTTTGTCACCTTAACAATTATGAATATATGCAGAAACCACTAGAAATTTCAACTAATCTCTCGAGACGTCTCTTCTCTCTACTACTCCTAATACAAACAATAACTGAGTTGGAATTTCTCGACCAACCTAACCACAGGATCAACCAGAGTCGAACACAAATGTAGCTGGGAAAAGTTCATTGCCACTTCCAAAGCATATACTTTGAAAATGCCAAAGCCACACTAGTCACTACACTAGGTTATGATTTTTTTTCTTGCCTTGAGAGAAGTTCAAGCGTTGACTCAGCCACGTTTGTGCCTAGTGTCTGACAATGATCAACTGACCATTAGCACTGGCAGTGTCATGATCTTGATATAACATGTGAAGCATTAAGACCAGTTTTCTAATTGACAATTTTGACACCAAAATTCAATTCTAACAATTATAATTCTTGGTTTGATCGAGGAAAATCATGAACCTTATCAACACATCAAATTTAGAACTATGAGAGTGAACCAATCCATCTGAATTCGTATTGCCCTTGACCGCAGAGTTTTGTGTGAAGGTCATAGTTGTCAAGGCAACAAAGCATTCAATATGTTCGAGGGGTCGACCTGCAAGGTACTCGTTCCCCTTGGTGCCAAAAGGCATCTTGGTTCTCATGGGACCATTACTCTACTTTGGAACCGAGGACAACCACGCCTCTACTTCCAAAGGAAATTGAAACCTTGATGAGATCCCTTAGGCCATCACCGAGATTAAGTGGGTGGAAGTTTTTTGAGCTAGAGATAATCCGAATGCAAACTCTAGTGAAGATTGATGCGACACCAGATCCAGCAACCGCCAAGTCACATAAATAACAGAAGAAAGCACCAGAAATGGGAGTGAGAAACCTGTCCAATGGAAGCTGAGGGGTGAACCACCGCACTGGGATGGACACGATTATCACTCGTTTCCCCCGCGCCCTCCTCCTCTTTATTCTCCTCCCAGATATCTAAGTGCGAAGAATGCGAGAAAGATCTTGTCAACATAATCAAACGTGCGCTGATTCAAAGAAATAATAATAATAACGATCGTAAGGAAGACATCTCACATGAATGACCTCCATAGGGCCTCCTTCCCCATAGCCCGGGCCGCGACCCGACTCCACGAGAGACGGAGAGAGGCCGAGGAGCCATGGCCCGGAGCATGGCGGCGCCAGCGGCAGCAGGAGGAGCGGGAAGGAATACAATCGTCGCGTGCTCAAGAGGCGAAGCGCTACTCCGCGAATCTCTTGCTGCACGATGAACTTCGGACCGCATTGAAATAGCGGTCAGCAGGCTAGCCGTACTATGTCCTGCTCAATCAGATCTAGAGACAACAATCTTTGATGACTAAACTTAAGTTCTCACCACACGAGTCTCTTTTTTTTTTTTTGGTGGAGACTTGAGACAAGCATTTGATTATTTTTTTTAGTTTTTTTATTTTTTTAAGAAACAAGGTAAATTAAGATTGCATCGAACCGGATAATCCTTCCAGAGCTGACCTCCGATGTGATTCAGAATCGAAGCAGAAAACGAAGTGCAATCGTAAGAGTCTATTTATTTATTTGTTGTTAAGTACCAAGATCGGGCATATAACAATTACATACGAAGTAGTTGATCTACTTGCAGAAGGCGAAAATGCTTTTAATAGAGAGAATGTCAAAGGCACGCCAATCGCAACCAAATCCTCCTTCATCTTACAATACGGGAAATCTCCATTTACTCACGTTGTTTTTTTTTTTTTTTTTTGAAAGGAAACAGAATAATAATATTAAGAAGCAAAAAAACAAAGATCCGATGATTAAAAGCCCCGACGTAGTAAAGAGCTTGCTTTGGATTCCGGTGACCCAAGGACCTGACACCCAGAGAGTGTCGGAGTAACAGCTATGCAGCTTTGGCTTGATTAATGATTAATGGGATGTTTGATTTTAATTAATGGGAGTGCAGAGTGTCGGAGATGCTTATTTTAATTTTTAAAAATTATAAGAAAATTTGTTAAAAGAGGTATTTGGCAATCATGACAAATTTATGTTTTGAAAGTGATTTTCTTCTTAAACAAAAAAGAGGGTCTCACCTCTTTCTTTTTTCTTGTGGTCCCCACTTTGTTTGGTCATGGATGGTTGTTACTTCTTTTTGTTATCACATCCCTCCAAACATGATAATTTTATGTCATGAGTTGGTTCATTTTTTTATTTTAATATAATGTTTTATCATGAAAGTGTACACAAAATTATCATGCAACCAAACACCCCATAAGGATCGATGAGATCTTGTCTATTTATTTTCGAGAAAATTGACTTTTTATTCGTTATTGACAATGCACTTTAACATATGGTTCAAATGTTGAACTTGTTTAATGTACAATCCGATTTTTCAAAATTTTATAACACCCGTTCCAATTTTGCACGTGAAGAATATTATATTTTCTTTGTACGTGAAGAAGATTATATTAACTTAAAAGGAAAATGACTTACTTGCTCTTAACACATTGTTATTCTTTGTACGTGAAGAAGATTATATTTTCTGCATTGGATATGTATGTATGATTAATTTATAATAAATAATTTAATTTAGATATTAACGGAGAAAAAATGTCTATCCACCAACAAATCATCTAATAGAATCTTGCAAGCTAATTTCTTCTAAGGCCCAATAAAATTATAGAATAGATAATATATTAAAAGTGTTTAAGAATTATTATAATAAAAATAAATACACCGTCAAATCAAAAATTAATTTTTATATTTGATATAATATAAGTTCATCAAACAATATAAATTTAAAAGAGATAATTATAAAATACTATTTATGTTATATTTGAATTTTGATATAAAATAATTATAATTTTTTATTTAAAAATGACACGATAAATATATTAATATCTATATTCTATTCAAATATGATATAATGTAATATAATAAATTTTTTTGATCATATTAATATTTTATAGACAAAAAATATAGTAACAGTAGTTTAATAAATACATTTGAAGTTATAATATTTTTTGGCTCTAAACATAATAGGTAACTAAATTCATATATAATCAATGTGTTGTAATAAAAAAATCAATACTTTATATTATAAATAAATTAATAAATTAATATCTTATATTAAATTTAAATTTTAATATACATCAAATATAATAATTATTTACTTAAAATATAATAATAACTTAATATACACTGTTCACAAACCTGTACTGCCAATCTCCCAAACAATGCCAAAAGACAAGTCACATAAATAAGCGTCCATACCATTGTCCAATGAAATGGCCTTCTAGTTGGGTATTTTTGATATTTTAACATTTGTCCAACGACGATCTCACAGAGTGGATCAGAAGTTGTAATTTTTTTATCACTGGATTGTACACTAAAGTATTTTGGGCAACGGATTAATCGTAATAGTCATTTTGTAAAATGGATCGGAAATCAATTTTCTCTTTATTTTTTTACTCATAAAAAGGGAGAGTTGGAGTACCATGAAAGAAAATAAACCCATCACCGTCCAATTGGGAGGAGGAGAGAAGGAACAAACTTTTTTTTTTTGGGGGTCAACGAGAAGGAACAAACTGGTTCTATCATAAAAAAGAGAGAATTGACAGTAGTAGTAAATAATCATAAGTTACAAATAATATACATATACACCGAGGTGGGGAAGACTAGAGTGAGGAGCAAGCAGAAAAATAGTGCAAATCACCTCAGGAGAGTGTTTCAGGCCGTAGCCTTAAGCTCATCACATAAATGATTGTTTAATGTCTCATTGATGTGGGAGATTTGATATTACAGTCTCCGACACCCTTCCAAGGTGATCTGCACTCACAGGAAAAGGGAAAGAGATGTTTCGTGTGGAATGCGCTTCACTTATTAATTTAGCACAGGAAGCCTCAAAGTCCACACACACCTGCCGAAGCTTCACCGTCCTTGCTTATTCTTGTTCTTCTCTTTCCCATGCCGTATGTAAGTACCGGGGCGTTGTTTGATTGCATAAATGTGTGATGTGCCTCCTTCTAGCATCCTCGATACCTTCATTCCATTCCAGGGAAGCATCACGCACGACTCAGAGCACCTTCAACCACATTAATCCAAATCCCATTCTTTTTGCACACGTCAAAAAGATCAAACAAGTTTCAAACTCACTCACCTGTGCGGCATCCGAGGCCTCGCATCTGGATCTCGGCGTATGCACAATGATGTTGTGTGCAACATGCGACTGTTCGTATCTCCAATTACGAGTACATATCCATATGCCCCTTTCAGATGTTTCTGTATCAGAACCAACATTTGCAACTCCAAGTTGTTGGTGCGATTCATCCATGTGCCAGCCATTAGCTGTGCCATCATCCTCTGTAGATTTTTCCTTTTGGGACCAACATTAGTATCAATCTCGTCCAGGGGAACAATTAGTTGAAGGGGCAGTGCGGTTCACCTTTTTGAAAAGCTCGTGAATATTTTCTTCAGATGCGACTGCCATATAAACGTATAGAAAAATTTTCAGAAATTTCTGTACACGATTAGAGTTGTCTTTTCATTTGGAAGAATAAGAACCCGTCAAGATTCAAGAACAGATCGTCGTGTTGAATGTCGGTAGAAGAACGCTAGACTAGAGAAGTATGCATTAAATAGGTAACCAAGGAAGAGCCAGTTTTTCGTCCATCGGATTAGCTATCGATCCGATCCGGAACTCCTCGTACACACCCCACCTTGATATCGTCGCATATAACAGAAATCTAGAGTATTTCAGCAAATAATTAACCTCATATATATATATATATATAGAGAGAGAGAGAGAGAGAGAGAGAGAGAGAGAGAGATGAGAAGAAAGAAGCTCACCAGAGACACCCGAAGTAATTAATCTCCGTAGCAGAGTATCTTGTGTGTGAGTGTACTCCCGTCTCATTTGCTATGGCATGAGCCAGCTTCGTTCCTACCGACCAACTCTGATGTTTTCTTCAGTTCGCTATCCATGGCATTCTCGGCCACCTGAACATACATCCATCTCCGCCTTCCCGCCGGCCGCGGCTGTCTACCTTGGCTGTACTTCTCCCGTGGCGCTGGTTTTCATGCGATCATATATACAGGTTCCGCTTTTCTCCTCCTCTCCGGATCCGGCGGACGACGAGCAAGAGGACGTCGAAGAAGCGGCAGTTGTCGACGATAGAATCCGGATACAGGCGACGTCTCCTTGGGCCGCGCGTCCCGGTCGCCCGATGAAATCTCTCTGTCCGGCTCCCATCAAAATCTCTCTTGTTGCCTGCCGTCGAGCTCTTGCTGCCGCCCCTGAGGATGCTCGCCTGTCTCGGATACCGTGTCTGAACTTGTAGGATCTTGATTCCTCCTGGCATTCGAGCTCTCGGTATCTGACTTCCACCCTATTTCAACTGGACCTAGAAAGATTTCAAAATGACCCGACATGTTCTGGCGCCCCCATTTGCTCATTCCTCTGCTGACCGACGTGCTCTCTGCCGCTCTTCTTGCGGCCTCTTCTTTTTCTCCTCGATGTCCTGTGGCGGCCTAGGAGCACAGTCCCCGCTTCAGCGGCTCGCCGCTTTGTGTAGCAACGCTCCCTTCTGCCCGTCCGGAGGGACGAAACCCCTCCACGCCCTCGCAATCGTTGTGGGCGCCGCTGCCACTCTGCCCACCGCTTTCTACAACAGTCTCATCTCCGGATATGCGTCATTCGGGGAAGAAGAGGTGGCTCGAGTGGTGTTCGATAGAATGCCTCGCCGTCGCCGCAACGTTGCCTCCTACAATTCGGTGATCAAAAGTTATGCCCGAGCGGGCGACATGGACGAGTCTCTTGGACTACTTTCTGAGATGATGATATCCGGATTGAGGCCAACGGAGTACACATTCGGTGGCATCCTCTCCTCGCCGTTTATCGACTCATGCCATGTGCTTCGGCTGCAGCCGTTGATCCTGAAAGCGGGGCTTCTGCATGGTGGCCCCTTCCCTGGGACGGGTTTGCTGGGTGCCTTCGGGAGACATGGGAGAGTGGACGATGCTTGGAAGATTTTCCAAGAGATGAGAGATAGAAGCATAGCGACATGGAATTCCATGATAACGGAGCTCTCACGGCAGCAGCGGAGCAAGGATGCCATGGTGTTATTCAGGGAGTTTCTCAGGACGGGCATTGGGTTGTCCGAGTACTCTTTCCCAGCCATCTTGTCTGCAATAGACCCATACGAGGACTCTGGATTTGGAGAGCAATTGCATAGGTTAGTGATAAGCAAAGGTTTTGATTCATATGTGGCCATAGGCAATGCTCTTCTCAAGATGTATTCAAGTTGTGAAGGTGTATCAACCGCAGAGAAGTTGTTTATCACGATGGCCGAGAGAGATTTGGTCTCTTGGAACACAATGATTGCTACACTTTCAGAGGCCAATTGGGTGGTTGGAGCCATGAACCTTTTCTTGATGATGCCCATAATGGATGGTTTTTTACCTAATGAGAGCACTTTAGTGAGTGTTCTCAAGTCTTGCACTCACTCGGTGATGCCAGAGTTTGGAGAATTTGTTCATGCAAAAGCTATCAAGCTTGGCCTCGACATGGATGGCTTTATTGTCTGTTCATTGGTGGATTTCTATGGGAAATGCGTAAGCTTGGATAATGCACATTCGTTGTTTGATAACATTCCTGTGAAGGGTGTTGCACATTGGAATGCCCTTATTGGTGCTTATTCAACTAAGGGTTCGAGCCATTGCGTCATCCTTTTGCAAGAGATGCTGAGATCTGGGTTCACGCCAAACGAGTTCTCGTTCTCTTCTGTGCTTAAGTGGTCATCCATGTCTGAGCTACTGCAACTGCATTCAATAGTTATGAAACTTGGTTACGGTGATAATGAGTATGTATCTTGTGCACTTGCTGCCTCGTACGCAATGAAAGATGCAGCTCCTGAGGTCCTATCTTTTGTGAAATCATCTCTTTCCCAATTGCCTGTTGCTGTTGCAAACACAGTTGGAGGTGTTCATAACAGAATAGGTGATTATCTAGAAGCCAAGAGGCTTATCTCCCGTATGTCAGAACCTGACCTTATTTCTTTGAACATATTTATTGCTGCATGTGCTCGAAATGGGGACTATGAGGAGGCATTTTATCTGTTCAAACGCATGCTTCCATCCATGGGCCCTCCCGATTGTTATGCTGCTGTCAGCTTACTAAGCATCTGCATAAAGCTTGACAGCATTGTCCTTGGCGCTTCCATTCATGGGCTCATGGTCAAGGTTAACATCAAGTTCTTCGATGTGTTTGCTCACAACGTGTTGCTTGACATGTATGCCAAATGCGGTAGCCTTGAAGATTCAATTATGGTCTTCAAGGAGATGCATGAGAGAAATGTCATCTCATGGACAGCAGTAATTTCAGCATTGGGGCTTCATGGTCGTGTGCATGATTCATTGATGATGTTCAAACAGATGGAGGCAGAGGGCTTCTGGCCAGATCATGTCAGCTTTCTTGCAATTCTGTCGGCTTGTAGACATGGTGGACTGCTGGAAGAAGGGATTTCATTGTTCAAATGCATGAAAAGTGAATATGGCATTGAACCAGAGATAGATCACTACGCTTGCGTGGTAGACTTGTTGTGTCGGTGTGGGCAGCTCAAGGAAGCGGAGAACGTAATTGGCAGCATGCCTTTTCAGCCCAATGCTACGATTTGGCATATCTTCCTGAAAGGCTGCAAAAATCTCGCAGATACAAAAAACAGAGGAATGTAGTTATCTGAAGGACCTTTTTCTGTTCGCTGTTATAATTATTACACTTGGCCGCAAAATTTTCAGAAAATTTGAAAAGAAAAAGGAGAAGGCGTGTAATGAATCTGTGCTCTGTTCTACAGAAAGATAAGGCAATCCGAACTTCTTAAGGGTCCATTTGAGTGTATGTAAAATCAAAAGCAAGGACTTGTTCCCTCTTCAGAAACTTGACGGTGATCTCAGTATGTAAAATCAAAATCAATATTCGAACAGGCTACTTCAATGGTAAGTTCAGTCTCGCATGTTCTACTTCTGGGTACTTTAGATGCTTGACGATATGACTGCTTTAATTTGTTGCAGGACAACTGCTTGTTCACGATGGAGAAGGAATTGTGGGTCACCAACCAAGTATGCTTGTTAAAGGACCCACAATTAGAACTCAGTTATCAATCAGCTGAACGTATTTCTCTAATATCTGGTTTCCTTCATTGATCACATATATCCAATGAGCTCCTCATGGATAATCTCATGCCTTTTTCTTATCATAATGAAGTTGGGGGTTGATGCTGGAATAAGATTTCCCCATTTGGCTCTTTCCGAAAGCTAAACCAGATGCATCTAGAGGAGTCAACTAACATGGTATTGAAGGTTGAGAGCCGGTGAACATAGTGGGAAGAAAGCTCTTTTCTTATGAAGGGAGATTGGTAATTATCTAAACTTCAAATTTCTATATTCTCTTTAAATTGTATTCCCAAGATTTGCAGGATGGGCTGATTGATATTGAGGTCATAACTGCTTATCCTGGCCATTTTCAGGCTATTCTTTAACCAGGAAGGTTTTCAATTTCTGACATTGACTATTAGAACCACTCTGTAAGTTATGTACCTGTTGGCATAACAAGCAGTTGATTCTGTATACATCTAAAGAAGGAAAATCAATCAGGCAGAAGGAGATACATCTTTTCTTTGAGCTCAATCAGTTCTAATATTTATGTTCTGCAATGTAAATCACAGTCCCCATTTCAAACTATCCAAGGACATGTTTGCAGTTTAGCATAGGAGGAACCATTTTTTCTTGCTATGTCCAAACATCCCAGTCTGAAGAGGTGCCTTGAATAAGGAGAAATAAACAGCAATATCATCTTAGATATTTTTTCACTACTTCTCTTTTTAGAACTCGCTGTTTCAGGGTGAACACTGTCTTTCATTTTACAGATTTTAGTGTATTCTGAATCAGCTTTTTTCTAATATGAAGTAAAATGATTTAGGCCTTTACAGAATTGCATCTCTGGAGGCGTATCTCTGGTTCTCTTTTGCTGCGAACGATTGTACATCTGCCATCCACGGATCTAACATCTATAGATAATAGGGCTGTTCACTATTTGGTTCAACCCAAAAAACCAATTTGGTTTGATTTGGTTTGGTTTGAATTACTGATCGGTTTAGTATGGTTTCTAGGGCCTTTCAAATCAAACCAAATCGCTAAACCAAATAACCCGAATTAGATTAAATATTTTAATTTTAGTTATACATAATACAATATTTATGTGTCTTTTCTCGTAAAAATAAACTTGTTTCAAGAGTTTGTAAGACAAATTAATGAAATGTATAAACAAATACACTAAATTTTAATAGAATGTGATTTAAAACAAATAAAATGAAATTATATATTGACATAGTTACTCTACCTTAATAAAATATGGTTTGAACCAAAGCAAATCAAGCCAAATCGAATTAATTTGGTTCGGTTCGGTTCGGTTTGTTTTGGTTTGAGAAAAAAATACTCAAATACCAAACCAAATTAAACCATAGAATTATAGCTTTCGTACCTTCTCTCGTCCACATGTATTTCAATTGGTCAAGCAATGAAGAATTTATATGTTCAATGTCATTTGTGGTGTGAAGGGAGTTCCCCAAGGGCCTAAACAACCCTATAAGCTTGAAGGGATGCAAGCAAGGTTAGAGAAACTTAAACCATAGAATGTGATCTCCCGATGGTCACTTTCCCTTTTCGAACCAATAGCATCAATCGCATCAATGAAAACAATTGAAGGGGCAGTGTGGTTTGCCTTTTTAAAAAGCTCACGAATATTTTCTTCAAATGCACCTGCCATAAATCCATAAAGGGTTTCAGAAATTTCTGTGTATTCTTAGAATTGTTATCTTCATTTGCAAAAATAAGAACTAGAAAAGATTCAAGAACAGATCACGTAGGATGTCAGTAGAAGAACAATGCAAAAGTGCATTAAAGGAATAACCAAGGAAGATATGATCCAAGACCTAACTTCACCAAGACAAATACACGTTTTTTCTTGCTTGCTGATCTATCATCTTGTTAAAGTCTCTAATATTTGTATTGTAAAACATGCTTTATTTTCATCTCAAACTATGAATTATGCATTGTTGCCTCTTCAATGGTCATCTTCAAAGATCATCAAGATACACACTAATGGTTTGCAGGATCGGCCAATATAAATCAGTATTGGCAGGTCCCAACCCAATACTAGGGGGGAGCCAATCCCAAGAATGGTTTCTGGCGGGATCAGGCTAACATTGGTTGGATCAGCCTGAATTGGCTGATTCCAGACTGATATGGAGCCGATCCAGGGCTGATCACCACCAGCAGGCGGCAGAGGGAGCCCATGCTCTTCCCCGCCCTAAATGGGTGGGAAAGACAGTCATAGCAAGTCCAGTGGACATGATATAACTGGATTCATTAACTTCAAGTTAGCAGGTCACCCATTTATTGAGTCTAAGGAGTATACGCTATTTTAAGTTGCAGATCCCTGTGTATCGGGTCCACTGGATACAAGATATAGCCACGCTCTGCCCTAACCAGTGGTGGCCCAACTGCCAGATCAGTTCAAAAAACGACCGGAATTGCCAACAGATAACCTTTTACTGATTGTTTTTGTTTTTTAAAATTTAGGAAGAATCGATCAAGGCTGATCCTGGATCAGTTTTTCTTCCCTCAGATCAGTAACCTATCTGAACTGGAAATCCTTGTACATATTCCACCTTGATACCCTCACATATAACAAGTCTGCATTATTTTAGGCTTTAGCAAAGAATTATTCTCATGTACAGAGATAAATTCAAATGAAACACAGCTCACCAGAGACACCCGAAATAATCTCCGTAGCAGAGATCTTGTAGAAGGGTACTCCCGTCTCATTTGTTATAGCATGAGCCAGCTTCGTCTTCCCACATCCAGGCGGCCCGTGAAACAGAACACCCCTCATGGGTCGCACACCTATAAGATCTTCGGCAAGCAAGTGCGGGTGGCATAGAGGAACCACCACCTTCTGCACTAGCTCATCTAGCACCCCCTTAATTCCCCCAAAATCCTTGAACCATGGCCCCTCCTTCCCTTTTACCCCAGCCAATTCAAACCCGTTCCATCGAATCACTTGATCGGATGACACAACTGCCGTCCTACCGACCTACTCTGATGTTCTCTTCAATTTGCAATCCATGGCATTCCCCACCTGGACATCCGTCTCGGTCTTCCTGCAGCCGCCTCCTGCTGACTGCGGCTGCCTAGCTTTGCTGTGGTTTTCCCGTAGCGCTTACTTCACCAAATCAAATACCGGTTCCGATTTCTCCTTATAAATAGCATCCGCCTCTCCGGATCCGGCAGACGATGAGGAAGAGGAGGACGTGGAAGAAGTGGCAGCTGTCGATGATGACCGGGTTGGCGACACGGGGCTGGCCCTCGCTGACGCGTAGAGCTTCGTGAAGATGGCATAGCCGCCGGTTCAACGTGTTCGTCTTCAAGGCCGAGCCAGTCAGCCCGCTTGGCCTGGAGGCGTGGGCGGTGGTGTTGGCCGCGCTCGAGAGCCTGTTGGACGCAGTGAGTGAAAGGTTGAAACGAAGTTTCTTGTTGCCGTAATCCCAGTGGAGCTCTCGGAGGCGCGCCACCATGGCAATCGACGTCGTAGATGTCCACAAGCGAATCCAGCTCTCACGGATGCGCTTGGAAAGGAGGCCGCGATCCACCACCGAGGGCGAGGGACATCCTCGCGAGCGCCTGCCGCATCCCATCTTGCGGCTTTCCTTCGGCAGGTTTATCAGGTAGATATATATGGCTACAACGATTAGGGAGGGAAATGGCAGGTAGCGAGGCAGAGGGCTGCTAGGAGGAGATACGGCCACAGATAACCGGTCGGGAAGGAGGAGAGCGACCGAGCTGGAGATTCCAGGGAGATCCTTGGAACATCGAACCGGTAAAGAGGGATATGGCTTGGAGGGGGATGGCACCACGCCACGCCGCGGGAGGGGGACGGAATGGCTGCGAAACTCGTCGCGTCGCCGCCGAAGAGACAGAACGGCGGGGTTTTGACATGTTCGAACAAAAAAATCCGATAAGAAGACAAGTTTAGCTAAAAAAAAATCAGATCCGTCGTTTACGACCCCACCGAGCTGCGCAAGAAGGTACCACCAGCTAGAGCTGTAAATGGATACGGGTGACCCATCGGTTACCCTGAACCCGATTGTCCAAGCGGGTCTGGACATTTAATTCTTGCTCCCGGTAAACATTGACAATAGGTTCTATTACACCCGATTTTAAATGGACCCGATTATCACTTCTCGGGTTCTACCGGGTAACCCGATCGCAATATCGACGACCCAATTTCTCTTGCAGTCTTGCTCCCTCGGGCCTCGACTTCTCCATCTCGAGTTCACGTCGCTCGCGGTCGGCGCTCGACTCCGCCCGGTGGTGGTGGTATCCCACGGCGCCCGGCGGCCGGCGGCACGCAAGATTGAGGACCCTATTGCTCTTGCTCGCTCGGCTTCTCAGCACCTGGCGCTACGGCAGCGTCGACTTCACCTGGTGGTATCCTGTGGCGGCACCTAGGGTTTCAGTTCGCCTGGTGGGATCCTGCGGCGAGACCCGGTGGTATCACATTCTAGTTGCAAGCAACGGTGATTGTATCTTCCCCTTGCCTCCTCTCCGCAGTGTTGTCCATTTTTTGTCTGTTGCTCGAGAGTGCCAAACTTCACAAACGGCAAACCCCCAACCGTTCTTCCCTTTTCTTGCTTGGCCTCCCATCCACCCCTTCTGCTTCTGCACCATCTTCTCCGACTTCGAGTCCAGCGCGTTGGTGGCCTCGTCCAGCAGCAGGATGGCCGGGTTCTTCAGCATCGCCAGCGCTATGGCGATCCTCTGCTTCTACCCGCCGGAGAGCTACAGCCCCCTCTTGCCCACCTGCATCCGAAGCTGCCACAGTTTTTAATCTCGAAACCCCATTTGATAATCTCAGATTTTGATCCTTTCACGAAGGGGAAACAACTTGTTTCAACTTGTGACAAATGGGATCCCTTCTTTTCGTCTCATTTCATGGGTCTGCTTGCTAGGGGGCGGTAGTCACCTGTGCTACAGGCGTTTACTTCCTTAGAAAGGTCGGTGAGATTTTTGTCGTCCGCTCGCTGGATGATTTCCTCTTGATTTGCTCCAATTCTGGTGATAACTTCCGGCACGTTGAAAGAATCTTCTGACACTTTTCTGTATATGAGAGCTGGGAGGCCTCTGAACTGTTTCTCGTCTTTGACGTGGGTGTTGAACGTCTAAAGACTCGAGTGAGCTTTATTTCAATTATTATTTTTTCTACCTAAACCTGAAGTACCCTTCGGTTCATAGATAACTGTATGCCTCTCTCTGTATATTTCTATATCAATGTGTTAATATTCTTCCCGGATGTTTAGAGAACAGGTAAGCTCGCCCTGTTCAGTTTCCTGTTTCTCTATTTTCTAATGCTGAAACCAACAGCCAGCTCCGATCAACCCTGAAATAATTGCAAATGAACGTGATTTTTATGGAGCTATTAGGATCCGGTTGTTTGTATGTGCATGGAGTTTTAAGTGTATCTCTGTCCTCTCCTCCACTACCTCTATATGTGCCATAAACCCGTTGCTTTTACAGGGCAGTCACATGTATTTCTAGTGATGGCCGCTTTGATTCTACTTACTGTCTTGGTCTCCGCTTACAGATAGAAATATAGATTTTCCAAAACTGAGCTTTCACCAAATTTGGTTGCGTGCTGCATGGCAGTTATTAAACATAAGGTGTCTACAGAAATAGTAATACTTTTATTGGTGGCACATGATATAATGACATGGATGATTGCGTATCAAGCGTCTATATTTTGTTCGATGTTATGTTCTTTGTTCATATTCTTGTATTGAAGTTCTCCAACTTGAACATTGTCAACATGCAGTACTCATCGATGGGTCTGATTTCAGGGGCTACTGGATCTGGATCTTTTTGATTTGTAGGATTTTACAACCTTTTGAATTTCTTGTATTGTTTATCTAAAAACCTGAAACTTTCTATTTTAATGCCAGATAACACCTCCCTCTCTCTCTCTCTCATATCGGCAAGTGTTAGATGGATTCATTCTTCCGAGAGTACTGGCACCTTCAGGCTCTACTATTTCTTATATTTTATCATATTTTGTTCAGTTTATTGGTGCTCTTGGGTCAGTTGTTTCTGACACAAGGAAATATAGGCATAACCACTGGCATGCAATTGGATCACTTTCAAATGCATTTTCAGTTATGTATTATGTCGAGCAAATTTGTTTTTCATCTAGAGTGTTGATTATTTAGGTTTGCATGTTCAAACTTTCATGCTAGTGTGGCTTTTCCCTCAACTTTGTTGAACTAAATATTTTTCTTCATGATTGAATACCTTTGTTGTTTTGCATGGGCAATGGAAGAAAAAAACATATTACTCGGCCAAATGCTGTGCAATATTTTGATTTTTTAAAAAAAATCATTTGGTGATCTTTTTTAAGTCAAATGTATTTCTGATAAATTTTTAATCTTGTTTGTCTTTCTAGTACTCTTTCATTTATAAGGCAAGAAAGTTATTAAGATTTGACTAACATAAGTTATAGCAGACCTTGACCGTCCAAAGTAGGGGTGCAAAATTTGCAAATGGGTCGAGCTGAGCAAGTTAGTATAGTATGTTATTCAAGCTTGGCTCATTTTTCTCTACTCAAGTACAAGTTTTGAGCTCAAGCTCTTACAAGGAGGCTCAACCTTTGTTTCAACTTGTGACAAATGGGTCTCATTATTAAGATGGAAACCATGCCTACAGTTCACATTATGCAGGTTATATAAGAAGGGTGTACTGTTCATAACTTGTGACAAATGCTTACACACTTCATTGATCTAAGCGTCATCTTGTTGTAGTTTATGCATACTAGATATGAACCGCTTGTTAAATTTATTTTTTTGTATTTGTCAAATTATTATTATTTGTTTAAACTATTCTTTCTAGTCAATTTAATTGACTTTCTTGGTAACTTTGGAATAGCTTACACTTCATAGTGTATATTTTGTCACCAATATGTACTTTATAAATGATCTATTTTCTATTTTTTAGGTGAACATTTTGTGGCATTCTTATCATCGAGTAGATCTATGACTAGTGTTTCAGATAGCACAGATTATCATATGGATAATCCAGAAACAAGTGCTACACCATCACATAGAGGAAGAAAGCTCAGATCTAAGGTTTGGTTGGATTTTGAGAGAGTGACTAATGATGATGGTAGTGTGTCAGCAATTTGTCGATATTGTGAGAAGCGCTTAGTTGGGGGTAGTACAAGTGGTACCAAACATTTAGCAAATCATACCGCAAAATGTGTTAATGCTCAAAGAATGAGGCAAACAAGAGAAGCGAACTTATGGATAATGCGATAGATGAGGGAAATAATGTTTTTGTTTTTGACAATGAGAAAAGTAGAGAAGATTTTGCTAAGATGGTTATTGTTCATCACTATCCATTCTCCATAAGTGAACATGCCTTTTTTAGACAATACATGAAAAATGTCCGTCCAGAAATTACATTGTTATCTCGTAATACAGTTAAATACGATTGCATGAAATTATACATGAAGGAAAAAGATAAAATTTTGTTATTGTTTAAAAATCTTGATTGTAGAGTGAGTCTTACCTCGGACGTGGACATCAATTGGTAATGTGGGTTATTTATGTTTAACGACCCATTATATTGATGATGAATGGAAATTGAGAAAAAAGATAATCAATTTTGAGCATGTTGAAGCACCATACGGTCATAGAGAAATCGTAGATGTGTTACTTGACAAGTTGTTTGAATGGAATATACAAAGAAAATTGTTCTCAATTGTGTTGGATAATGCAAGTGCTAACAATAAGGCGGTGAAAGAATTGATAAGTGATATAACATTTAGAAAATTGTTAGTTCTTGATGGGTCTTTCTTTCATGTTCGTTGTAGTGCTCACATTCGAACTTGATTGTCCAAAGTGGTTTAAAAGAGATTGATGGCGTTATTTTGAAAGTACGGGAAAGCATAAAACATGTCAAATCTTCTCAGCTAAGGAAAGAGACTTTCATAAAAGTAGTTAGAAGAGAAAATGGTCCTAAAAAGTCTTTACTCCTTGATGTGCCTACTAGATGGAATTCCACGTATTTGATGTTAGAAACAGCAATGGAGTTTAAAGATGTTTTCTCTATTTTACACTTATATGATACTTCTTATGTCTATACACCATCTGATGATGATTGGGAAAATGTCAAGCATATTTTGGAGTGTCTAGTTGTATTTTATGAAGTTACTGAGAGACTGTCAGGAAGTAAATTTACAACATCAAATCTTTGCTTTGGAGATATTTGTATCATTTACTTGACTTTAAAGCATTGGTGTTCAAATTCATTATCAATTATTTCTTTGATGGCGTCAAAGATGTTTATAAAATTTGAAAAATATTGGAAAAAGACAAATACCTTGCTTGCAATTGGAGCTATTTTAGATCCAAGGTTCAAATTAATTATGGTCAAATATTTCTTTGGAAAATTATATGATGACCAAGCTCAAGGAAGATAGAAGAAGTGAGAATTGGATTACAAAATCTATATGAAACATATGCAACTTCCAATGTGGATACTTGCAATAAGTCTGATTTATTGATATCCAAAAGCAGAAGATCTAGTTTAACTACCTTGGTTGTTGGGTCAAAAAGAAAGGTGGGAGCATCTTCACAAAGCACATTAGCTACCTTATACATGGAATTTGATAGTTTTCTTCAAGAATCCTCTATGCTTCAGTCTGAAAAAAATGATTTGCATGCATATCTCGAGGAACCCCCAATTCAAGAAGGTGATTTAGATATATTAACTTGGTGGAAAGTTAACTCTTCAAAGTATCCAATTCTTTCACGCATGGCACGAGATGTATTAGCTATCCCAATGTCTACTGTGACATCAGAATCTGCTTTTAGCATTGGAGGTAGAGTGCTAAATAAGTATAGAAGCTCATTAGATTCAACAACTGTTCAAGCATTGATCTGCACCGAGAGTTGGCTACGTGATGACACACATAATATTGATGTAACGGAAGAAGATGCACTTGCTACTATCTTTGCAAGTAGTAAGATAAATGAAGATAATGAGGAACCGATACCAGAGGTAGTTCACGATGATGATTCATTTGCGGCATCTTCATTTTCTAATTAGGTATGTTAATTTTTCTGCAACTGATACACATTGTTGCTTAGCCTTAGAGTATGTTTTGTAACATCATCATTCTGTTGTATTCAGGATTGTCAATATCAGCCGCGTGAAAGTTATCAAAAGGAATTGACGGAACAATTGAGAATTCCCTAGAAGTGGGCTATTTTTGCATTTTACTCAAAGTTTTAGATCATATGTATGTTAGTGTATTTGAAAACATGTGTAATTTTTATTCTGAAAATTTGAATGGTGCAGCGGATGTGCGGTTTTTGGCAAAAGCGACGTTTCTGGCAACATCAGTTTGGGCATGCTGAATTTATTCCTGTCTTGCTGGCAGTTAGCACTTTTTGGCATCAAACATGCTGGACTGTATAGCCCAATGCATTCAAGCAACAAGGTGATTTTTATAAAATTGCCACTTAAACATTTGGGTTCTGTGTTTCATTTTCTCTTTGCTTTCAGATGAAATCCTTGATGATCTTTCAACATGACCCAAATTGTATGGCATTACTGATGGATGGAAGTGCTGCATTAGGCCTTGATTTGAGCTTTGTGACACATGTATTCTTGATGGAACCTATCTGGGACAAAAGGTAAGTGTATATCTATTTTAAAAAGATATTTCAAATTGCATATATGCTTTTGCAGCAAACACAGGGTCAACAATGTTTCTTTTGATTCTAAAGTCTTGGTTCCAGCCCATTCAAAGACCGTTTTGGATTCCTTCTTTCAAGCCCATTAACAGTCTAATTTCAGCCTAGCAAGGGAAGCCATCAAAGCCCAACCTTGGCCCACTCAAAAGTGCTGGTTTATGGCCTGCCCTCAGGCCCATGTGCAGCTTGATTCAGGCCCATTTCAGTCTGAAATGGGGGCTATTTCTCAGTTTATTCTTGTGTCTGTCAACACCTCAGTTCAGGCCCAATTAATAGTCGATTCTTAACCTAATTGAGGACAGTTTTATAATCTATTCTTAGGCCTGCTAAATGTTAAATAAGGCCCATTTCTGGACCATTTAATACGCAATTTTATGGCCTATTTTAAAACCCTACCAGCAGCCTATCAGAAGCCCATCCTGAGCTCATTTAAGTGCAGTTTTATGACCTATCCTTGGGCCTATCTTCAGCCCACTAAGTGCAGTTCTATGGCCTGTCCTTGGGCCTATCTTTAGCCCATTTAAGGTCTGCTCTATGCTCAAATTTCAAGCATGCTAACAGCCCAATTAGGACTCAATTTCATGTCTATTCAATGGTCCGTTAACATTCTAATTAGAACTTTTTTTAGTCCAAACAAAGACTGGTCTAGGGTCCAATTATTAGGCCCACTTACAGCACATTCTTGGGCATGCAAACTGCATATTTAAGTGCCTATTTTTGGTCTATCTTTCAGCCCTCATGAGGCCATATTACGAATCTTATTTCAGGCTTACCATGTGGCTAATAGTGGATTAATTTGAGTCTAACTCCAGCTTCTACCAATGCCAATTTGCTGGCCCTGTAAGGGGTGGAAAATTGACCACATTAATGCATTCTTTTCAGGCTTCTATCAGTTGAATTTTGAGAAGTTATTGAGCTGGATTGAATGAGAAATTTTATTTCTCTACCCAAACTTGCTTTAGAAAAAGTTTGTATGGAGAAGAAAAAAATTGCCTGAAGTTAGGTAATGTTTCCTTTTGTGTAGAGATTTCATCAAGTTTCATACACTGCGTACGTATTATGAAACAAGTATCCCAAATTTTCTTGTGAAATTTGAAATGTACTATGTACATATTATGGTTAAAAGTTTCTCTTCTGATTTATTGTACAATTCATGTACTGCTATCTTCTAAATGCTTGGAATTTGTGATGTACAGTTATCTCTTTAGTTGAAAGATATTTGTTACTTATATTTCTTTTTCTTTGAAACAGTGCAAAGAAGAAACTGATGAAAGTGGGAAGAAGAGATCAAGTATTGTGAAATCTTTTGATTTTATATTTTTGATTTTGTATTGAGATGAGAATCTCTAAATTTTTTAAATTTTCATTTCATATTGTGATCTTTTACATTTTCATTTTTATTATGTTATTTTTATTCTGAAAATTTTAATGGAGAATGTTCTGTAGAGCGATGCGGATGTATGTAATTTGTTATTATGTAATTTTTCATGATGAATGGCTGAATGTTGCAACGGATGTAATTTTTTTAATGGTGCAGTGCAGTGGGTGCAAATTTGTTTTTAATGGCAGATTGTCTGGTCCTATAGCAGATGTCACGTCGGTGTTGTGATTCCTGTACTGTAGCGAAATTTAATGTGCATGTGTGAAATACTGAAATGGGGTAACGGGTTGACCCGGATCCGTAGGTACTTTAGGATTCGGGTGTGGACCTAGACACGAAATCCAATATCTTATCAGGTACGCTATTTGATTTGGATTTGCTTTACTGGATTCAGGTTTGGATCATGAAAGATCCGACCCGATGCTAACTCGTTTACAGGTCTACCACCAGCGGCCCGCCTGCCTCCTCCGACGCCTCTAGTTTTTTACTGATTTGCCGAATAAAAGGTGGGTCGCTTACGTTCTTAACAAGCTAAAAAAAACAAGCTAAAAAAAAGAATAAGAAACAGCTTGTTGGGTGGTTTTAGGTGGAGCTACTTAATTTGAGAAAAAACACAGGATTTTAAAGATTTTTTTATTCGTCAATGGACATTTATAAATACAAATAATTATTAGGATCGATATGTACAAAATCTTAAACTATAATTTTCAATAGTTCCTCTCAAGAAAACATTTTTTATATGATTAATTATTTTTGGAATGATAAACTTGATAACGGGTAGCTATAAAAAATGATTACTCAAATCTTTTATTATTTTCACAACTCCCAGTACATCGAGTTATTAAGCATGAATTTTTAGAGAATGGATTAGAAATATCCAAATGACGGAAGATATTTTCAAGAAAATAATTCATCGACAGTTAAACAATAAATGTTTTAATAGATTGCATGTGACCAAATACTATGTCACGCAATCAGTTTACTCTGAAAAGTTGCTCCACGATAAAATATGGTTTCTTTTAGATAGATCCAAATGGCAGCATCCAGTTTTCACCATGTGGGGAAGAAATTGTGAAATGTGTTGTTTTATCCTCACCATTTGTGAGAAAAATATAAACCTTGTAATAGTTGATAATCTACTTAATATACCTCTTGATAACTTACTTCGCTAGAAATCTAAGCTCAATTAATGCAATATAAAGATGAAAAGGGGAATTAGATGCGCTTACCTAAGATTAACCCGTGTTGTACCACCATTTTAACTCAATAACTATATCCTTTGATATAAGCATTGACAGTGAGACTAGCAACTCTACAGCAGCAAATTAATTGGGTTTTGACGGATGAGTATCACGTTTGAGGTTATGAACAATTTCAACCTACGTTTCAGGAAGAAGGCTCCTACATCCACCTCAAGAAAATAGTGTTACTTTCCAACCCTATCAATTATGCATCGAAAGGCAGATAAGCATAACCTCTTTCATATTAATTATCCCGATGTCTGAGAAGGAAAAGAAACAAGAAATATAAGGAGCAAGAACCACCAGTTTCATTCAAGAACGGTAATCAAGAGTCAATCGTCTTGTAGAAAACACAAATTGTATCTTAACTGCAATAGCATGTACAGAACAACAAGAACATGTATACCAACCCTGTTTGCCAGCTTCAGAAGAGAAACGTTTGATTATATGAAAATAGTAATATTGACTGCTTTGATGAATTGATCTGGTACTTCGTATTAAAGCTTCCGACTCGCAAGACAGCATGACCCACAGGATAATAAAATAAATACCGCTTACAAGTTTTCGACAAAGAAACCGCAGAGAGTGATCATGCCACTACATCCTCAACATGATGGAAGATGAACGACGCAGAAAGGGTTAACTGTAACTTGGGCATATGATTACGAGGTTCACAAGAGAGCACTACAATGCAGAACATCGTCACACTGTGAGAGCATCCTAGCTCTCTCCTTCATATGGTCTGCTCCATTTCCATGGCAAAGAATTAGGAACCAGAAAGTTAAGATATTGCATACTTCACCAGTAATCCCCGCAAGAACACTTCCCATCCTTGAAATGATGGAACCTTTTATTATCTCTAACAATCAACTCCCTGCCAACAATCCTTGACATGATTTTGATTGCATTGTGGCAATCTCCGCAAATCCGTAGATTCTTAATTATCCGCAGTGGTGTTCTTGCAGGTGTGCTGATCAAACCATAAGCAATAGCCAGGCGTTCACTATGGTAGAGGAGAGCCTGCTCCTTAGCTTCTTGATCAATATCATGGAGAACATATCTGGTGTCCGGTACATACACTTGCTCCTTCACTGGCTTTGGCTCAACCTTGGGAGGAGGCAAGCGGTACTCCACAACCTTGTTCTTGCCCTCAAGCATGTGAAAATCAGAACGTCTCTTCGCGGGCGGGGTTGGGATCTTCGAAGCAACAGCCTTGGAAGGGTCAACTAGGACCAGAAGTTCCTCCATTCGGTCCTCCAGATCGATGTCCCCCTGAATTCTGGCAAGATTTTTAAGCGACTCCCATATGTCAGCGGTTGGTTCAAACGGCAGACGCTCGGCGAACTCCACCGCCTCATTCAAATGCCCAGACTTGCCAAGTAGTTCGATCAGACCAACATAATGTTCAATTCCGGGCTCAACCCCATATTCTTTACGCATAGAGTCGAAGTGTATGAACCCTTCCTCAATGGCATCTGCATTCGCACAGGCGGATAAAACCAACCCAAAGGTCGTTGGACTGGGCTGTATCCCCGCCTTTCTCATCAGCTCAAACATCTTTAATCCATCGTCACCTTGACCATTCGACGCATAGCCAGCAATCATCAAATGCCAGGAGTTCATATCCCGCTGAGGCATGCGGTCGAATATTTGGCGAGCGTCTGCCATGGCTCCCAACCTAGAAAACGTATCCAGAAAACTATTACTAGTGTCGAGGTCGGCTCTAAACGGTGACCTGAAAAAGAACTCTTTAATCTTCTTCAGATCTTCAAGAAGCTTCGGAGTGGAGCAGCAACCGATGAGCGCGCGAAAAACTGCTGCATCAGCGAAGACACCCTGCTCCAAGAGCTTGACAACTTCGCTCATCTTCCCTTCTCGTGCAAGGGACACGAGGTCCACGGGAACGGGCGGAGGAGGAGCAGGAACGGCGTTATTACCCAGTGCTCTGTGGTTCAGTGGGTTTTGGCCTTGCATGTTTCGCTGATACGCGTTTTGATCCTGGAAATCCCGCTTGTTGAAACTTTGATTATTCCACAGCTGAGGATTCTGAGGATGAGTAGAGATCTGCGGCTGATTCCACTGGTTGGGGTTTGTGGGGGGCTGCCGCCACTGGTTAACATTCGAGCCTTGCTGGTTCCACTGGCCAGCGTTCGTTGGTAGCTGGTTCCACTGGCCATGATTTGCGGGTTGCTGGTTCCACTGGCCAGGATTATTTGGCGGCTGATTCCTCTGGTTGGCACCCTGCTGGCTTGCTGGCACCCAATGGCCAGGACGCTGATTCTGGTGGAAGGCGCCGGAATCGGGATGGGGCGGAGGTGGAGGCCGCTGGAAGTCGTTGGTTGCAGGGGACGAGGAGCTGAGGCACCTAACGAGAAGGAGCTTTCCGGCGGGAAGAGCCGAGATGCATAGAGGCCTGCGGTCGTGGAGCTTGGGGAGGAGACGAGGCGGAGGAGAGAGGCGTACCTTGTGGATAGCGGCGAGCATGGAGCCACCGGAGCGCTGGAACGCCACGGAGATGGCCATGGCTCAAGATCACAAACCCTAGACTGGAGAAGATGCCAGGGTTTTCCCGGCGGCTCCGTTGCCCCCCACGAGGTGACGATCAGATAACGCAGAGAAACGGGCGGACGACGATTAGGCCAGGAGGGTCGACTGATAACGAGGCCCAATCCCTACGAGATTAGGCCCGAAGCGACTAGAGCCGGCCCATTAAAGATGCGATGATGAAGCCCAAAACCAGGCCAGCTGTGGGCCTGTGGCCGTTGCCCGGCCTTCCGGAACCCGGAGACGAGAACATCAACGTAATCCGTGCTACAAACGAATTTTATAGTTTGGAGTACCTGCACGATGACACACAAACTCTTCCTGATGTTGATCAAAACAATAGAAAACAGGCTCAAACATCTTGGTTTATTTTCACTCCCATGGACGAATCAATAATATCTGACACCGCCTCCCCGGGAACAGAGTTCAAAGCGAAGGCTCCAAACAATCAGAATTACACTAAATATTCATTTTAATTTAAGCGTATAAACAATATTTGCATACTTTTTACGTAAAAATAAGTACTTCGAAGAGCTCTTAAGGTAATTTTATTCATGTGTACACGTAAACATATACACTCTATCCCAATAGAATTTGATTCGAATCAACCCAAAAAAAAATAAAAAACATATATAAATATCGACAAGTATACCGATCTCGGTAAACTACGGTTTGAAGGCAGGGTTGGCCTGGTTTAGTTTGGCTGGAAAAGAAAAACTATCAAGAGTCAAACCAAACAAACCATGAGCAACCCTACGTGTCCGATCGAGCAAGCCCTTGTTTGGCGTGTGGATGCATCCAAGGAACGTGGGGTCGGGAGTCGGGACCGGGTCGGTTGGGGGCAAAACCGACCCGGGTCGGCCGGGGTCGCGACCCGGGTCGGGACGGGGTCGGCCCGGGTCGCAAAAAATAATAATAAAAAAATCAAAATGGGGTCGGGGTCTTGGGGTCGCGACCGGGTCGGTCGGCCCCAAAACCGACCCGGTCGGGTCCGGGTCGCGACCCGGGTCGCGACCCGGCGAACCATGGATGCATCCTCTCCTCTTTCTAGATTGATTAGCTGTCCTTCGAGGTCTCAACATATCATTTATAACTTATATCATAAGAGAGGGAGAGAGAGAGAGAGAGTTTGACCCCCTTTTCTTTGTCAGTCCACCGGACCATATATCCATCCAGATTCATTTTGACCATAATTCAGACCCCTTCCTCCTTCTGCTGCATATTCATTAATTGTCTATAACGTTGATTTCTTTTAATGTGTCGTCTTATCCTATGGATCTGAATATCAGACAGCTCTTCTTACCCACCCCCACCGGCCACCACCAATCTAGCTCTTCTTGTTCAGGCGGACTCTTCCATCCATTAGGTTTAGGTTTCCGCGGGCAAATAAACCAAAATTCTCGATAATGGGCTGGTTTGCACGGTGAAACATTTCTCTCCGCCAAAAAAAAAAAAAGAAGAAACTTTTTTTGTAAGAAAACTTGTTAGAAAGAGTGGTTGGTAGTCATTATTATCAAATACCTCTATAAAGATTTTTTATGAATATAGAGGAGGTAAGATATTTATATCTTGTTGTCTCCCGTGTTTTTTTTTTTGGTTATATACGATCCTTACTTTGTAAGTCGTCATAATCTGCTCACGACAATTTCACATTAAGCTGTCTAAAAATTTTGTTTAAGAAGTACATAAAAGTACACATTACTTTTTGATAAACAGTCGAGTGTGATTTTCAAATATACATTACGAAATTGCACCGTAAGATAATGTTAAATTTTGAAAATCACTATCCATCGAAGCTCCCTTCTGCATGTTAATAATAATAATGACGACGCTCATGATGATACAGAATTCACAGGCAAGGCACATCCCGTCGACTGGTATAAGAAGAAGATGAGAGGGTTGGACAAACAACAAACCAAGGCTTGTCCGTACCTGGTCTGCCTATGTACTCCTCAAAATAAAAATATTGCTCAAACCCGACCCAAGCACATAAAAGAAGTTCGTACAATAATAATTAAAAAAAGAAAACATAAAAGAAGAGCAGTGCGCCGCAATAGATAAATAAAAATATGCCTCCTTCAGCTCTAGTACTACAATACCACCTCTCATCCCGATCAGATTGCTGCAGGTGGTGCGACCCCCCGGGAGCCTTGTTCAACGGCGACTCCCCACCTGTCTCGAACTGTATGAAGCAGCAGAGAAGAAAGAAAGGGGGGGACGGGAGATGAGTTCATTACACGCGTCGCCCTCTTTCTTTCCCCTCGGCGCAGAGTCCGGTTCTTTTTAGTAATCTTCTGGCAGTCTATCCGCCTTCTCATAAAAAATGATAAAAGAATAATATGATAAACATTAGATTATTATTAAATATCATCGAATCACTATTAAATTCATCATATTCGATCGGAAATCACTATTAAATTCATCATATTCGATCGGGAAGGGCAAAAAAAAAAATCTTTTCCCAATCCACGCACACTTCCGATCCCCGTCTGTCTTCCACTCAAATCCACACACGGAGCAGTCTGTAGAATGTAAAAAGCAAGAACAACAACAAGAGAACGAGAGAGAGAGAGAGAGAGAGAGAGAGGGGCGAGAGCCGCCGCAAGACGAGGCAAAAGGCAAAAAGGCACGGAGACGGGGGAGGCAGCGGGGGAAGAAATTAAGAAAGCCCCAAACCCAAAGCCGAACATCTGGGGAGGAGTGGGTTATTGATGATGCACAGACGGACGGGGTTGGGCGAGCAGAGATCGTCGTCAGATGATGTAGTCCGACCACTCGGAGATGAAGGAGGTGTGGTCCATGGACTCCCCCGGGATGTCCTCGTGCTTGGCCGGCTTCTCCTTCCCCCCGATCAGCCGCGCCGGGTTCCCCACCGCCGTCGTCCTGGGCGGCACCTCCGCCAGCACCAGCGAGCCCGCCCCGATCTTCGCCCCCGCCCCGATCTTGATGTTCCCCAGGATGGTGGCGCCGGCGCCGATCAGGACGCCGTCGCCGATCTTGGGATGCCGGTCGCCGACGGCCTTGCCGGTGCCCCCCAGCGTCACGTGGTGGAGGATGGACACGTTGTCGCCGACCACCGCCGTCTCCCCCATCACGACGCCCGTGGCGTGATCCACGAGGACGCCCTTGCCCACGCGGCAGGCGGGGTGGATGTCGACGGCGAAGACGTCCGAGACGCGGGACTGGAGCGCCAGCGCCATGGGGCGGCGGGACTCCGACCACAGCACGTGGGAGATGCGGTGCGCCTGGACGGCCAGGAAGCCCTTGTAGTTGAGGAGGCAGTGGGAGTAGCCGGCGCAGGCGGGGTCGCGCTTGCGGGCGGCGAGCAGGTCCGCCACGGTGGCGGCGCGGATGGAGGGATGGGAAGAGAGCGTCTCCACGAAGATGTCGTAGAGGAGGGTGGAGAGGAGGGTGGAGGAGGACAGCTTGTTGGCGAGGTGGAAGGAGAGCGACCGGGCCAGGGATGGGTGCGACAGCACCGTCGCATACAGATAGCTCGCCAGCGCCGGCTCCGACTCGGCGTCGCGCCGCGCCTCCGCCTTGATCTGGTTCCACACCCACAGCTCGTCGTCCTCCGACTCCGGCGGCGGAATCGTGGGTATGTCTTCCGACGGTGGCTGGTAGTGCGCTACGGGTGGCGACATGGTACGGGCGGCGACGGCGGCAGCGCTGCGGTGGCGCGGGGGAGGGATGGCCGATGATGAGGCCGAAAGGGCGAGAGGAGCAACGATCCAGAAGAAGAACCTCCCTTGTATTCATTTCATTTATTTAAGCCGGCGCGTGTGTTGGTGTGTAAGTAAGATCCGGGGAAGCCGGCCGGTTCTGCTGCCTCGCAGGATTGCTTTGCGAGCGGCACATTGCCACTTGGCTCATATCTATGGAAAGGAAAAATCGGATAAATTTCTAACCCCGTCGAGCATTTTATTTTTAAGTTGTAAGTAATTAAAATGAAATATCACTTTTACCGTAAAACTGTACGAATATTATTTTTATCAATACTATAAATACTTTTAGACTGCGTTAATTTAAACTGGGTTTCTTTTAATGTGGGGGCTCGGCTTGTGTCACCCCCAAAAAGGAAAGAGTTCGGATCACCTCAGCCCCCCGGTGGAGAGAGTACTTTCGGTCCTCTCATTTAACAACTTTCAACTATAAGATCATCCCGTTATATTCTCCATTTTCTTCGTGTGTGTATATATATATATATACATACGGCTGCTAAAATTGTCTTCCATCCCAAGGGGGAAAAAAATTCACAAATAAACATTTCTTACTTTTGGTAAAATCTTTATTTTTTAAATAATATTTAATAGAGAACTATAAATGTGGCTACAAATATATATAGATAAACTTAATTTAATATTTTTAAATCATTGCCTAGACTTTTACGTTTTCTATTTTTTGATATCATTTATCAATAAGCAATGTATCATCCATATAGGTATCGTCCTTTGACTTTGCGAGTATGAATACAATTTTAACGTCCATCGAGTGCAACTCCGTGTCAAGATGCATTACGATAGTTAAAATTATTCTTACGGTTACAAATTCTGCAAAGATGTTCTCCCCTTCGGTCATCGGAGGTGATCGGAACTCGGTTGCAAATGCATCAATCAACACCCATTTAGTACTTACTTCTTTTCTTTTGAACAAGATAAAGAAATTATACTATTAAGAAACAGCCTCTTTACATAGTTCCGGTGATACAGAAGAACAGTGGGATACATGGATTCTGTACGAGTAAATAAAGCACATTTAACCAAGTGGTGAGCAAGGGCACTACATGAACGAGGAACATAATGAACAGAAATCTTTAAGATTCTACGCTATATTTGCTGACCATTTAGTACTTACTTACCTTTCAAGCAAAGACAACCGGTCTTGTGGCCTTCAACACCGAACGGGTCGCAAGGTGAACTGCTTCGACGATCGGGCACTTCAAAAGAAAAAGTTGATGATGGGATGTTGGACGGCGCTACAATGCTCGACGGTATATCAAGGGCTCCCCTTAAACGGGGAAAAAAGAGTCGAGAGAGTGATTCGAGACTCACGATCTCAAGAGTTACTCATCCATTATTTATAGGGCTCTTTGACTCTCATTCAGCCAAATCCAAATCAATATATATGGCCCGAGATATATATATATATCCTCTCCTCAATTTCGATGAGATTAATGTATCATCAATTCTATATTCAAGGAGACATATAAATACATGATTCATTAATCTTCATCAATTGGTCACATTACCAACGTTATTCCGTAACTTTCTAATAAATTTCAGTCGATAAACTAAATTTATCTACTAAAAAAAAATCTTACAGCAAACTTAACGTCTCCTGTTAAGAATGTAGCGGGAGTTATATTCTTAACGTCCCTTAACGTGCTTAATTATTCACTTATAAAAACATTTTTCATGGTCATATTAAAGCAGAGAAGAGAACACCTGCGGATTTAAAAGCCCGACGGTTTACAGTATTAATTAGACAATAGTTAAATTCAGCATCTGCCGGTACTTGCGGCTTTATTATATATGATCAAACTTAAAAATTGAAACTGAAGCCAATTCTATACAATAACCTCGCCAACAAGTCGTAATCATAACATTTCATCAAGTATATGTGCGGCAAAGGATCACTTACAAACTTGTTGTTATAAAGGCAGCAACAAGCCTTACTTGTGACAGATGACCGCTTACAAACTTACCGAGGGGATTCAAGAATACACACAAGAGGCTCTACTTTTGGATGGGGTAAAATTTTAGTCACTTCAAAAAAATTTCGAGTGATTAAATTAGGAGGAAGGCGCGAGGATTGTTTGGAGACGTGGATCAACAAAATTTATCGAACAAGAAAGGGGGTCAAAGTCGAATGTTTTTGTCGAGAAGAACATCCGGGTCAAATGACTTTCGCAGAAGATGATTAATTATCATTACTATGATGAAGTCAGGTCAGTTGATTTAAAGGTCACCTCGCAGCTGCCGATAATGATGACCAAAAATAACACCTTTACCCAACGCGATCGTGATCGTGATCGATACGTGAGAGCGGATGTCGGCCGTCGGATCGCGGGTGCGGCGAACCCGCGCACGTCAACGAACCATGCTACACCATCGTCTCGTCGGTGATTTCCGTCCCAAAGTTTTACTATGTAGATCCCCCTTTCGAAGAGAAAGATATAGAGACACTGCACATATATATATATAGCTCATGGTCCCCGGATATTGTTTACTTCTCATAGCTCTCATCATTAACCCACGCAACGGACAACGTAATAATTACGTATGCAGGCAGCAGGCAGACGTGACTTCTATCGAAAAGGTGCTTATTAGGGTGGTGCTAGTCGTAAATTTTTTTTTAAAAAAATGGTGCTAACCACATATATATAAAAGAACACCATCAATTATATGACGTAGAGAACCGTCTCGACCCCCCGCGCGCGCGCCGTGGTTGGTCAGGTTTGCTAACGTCGGCCTTGCGCCTGCCCCAAAACCGCGGGCTCTCGCCCTTCTTCCCGTGGGCTCGGCGGCTGCTTCTTTCTAATAGAAATAAATATGGTCGGAGTTTCAGAGAAATCCCCCCCCCCCCCCGCCCCGGGTGACGAGATAAATTTAATAAACAATGACCAGGAGCTCTGCATTCTCCGGACTTCGAGAGACGCTTGCAGCAAGGCCCGGCGTCGGACGCCTCGGCCGCGGCCGCGCGGGGGGTAGTAGTGCAATGCTTCTCTCGTCCTCCGGCCACCACCACATGCGCATGGGACTCTCTTCGGCCTCGCGAGCTTCTGGTCCTCGGCGAGTCTCTTACGTCCACACGCTTCCGTTCTATCCATCCCCTTCTCGTCTCGAAGAATCCAGATACGCGACCGGGTTGGGAAAACTAACCGAGCAAAATCGTGACATCCCTCTGTAGGTAGGCTGGATGCTGCGGCCTAGGGATGTCAATGGTTACTGATTATCCGATTATTCGACCCGTTCGTTAGTTAACGAACAGCAAGTGGATAGTTTAAATTTTCCGAATAAGCTATCCGCGTTCGTTTACCGATTAACCGTTATCTTAGCGGATGCGATCATGGATACACCATAAACCGAACCCGAAAACCGTTATTCATATTCGCTAACTAATACATAATACGATATAACTCATAATTTATGACATCTAAGTATATATAACCCATCTAAAAAATCTTATTGTTCTTAACTCACCGGTTCACCCTCCTCCTTGAGATCTTAACATTGGATAAGCCTTGTCTTGACGTTTAACAGTGATGTTTTCATCCTCTTCTGCTTCTTGATGGTGCAATCCACGTACGCACTTTTACTGCAAATCGACTATCTCATATTTTATGTTGGACATGTATTATTTTGGACATGTAATTAAGATTTTTTTCTATCTCATATTTTGTGTTGCACATCTAATTATTTACTACAGACTCAAAAATTAATTTTACTATGGACATGTAAATTATTTTTTCTATATCTCATGTTTTGTGGTAGATATATAATTAAGAATTTTATTTTTGTTCATTGCTATAAATAGATACTTTTAATTGTAATATATATATTTTTTATGTGTGTCTTTATCGATAAAATTATCTTTACAACTTTATTTTGCTAGATTGTATTATACGTATGTTATCTCTTTATATATTCAATAACCGTCCGTTATCTGACTGAAAACCGTTTTTAAGCGGATAGAACAATGCGGTTCGCGGATACACCCGATACCGATAGTTAACGAACAACAAGTGGATACACCTTTTTGTTATAGGATACGGATAATACTATTATTCGACCCGTATCCGACCCGTGGACATCCCTACTGCGACCTAGTCAGAACCGACAAAGTTTTTTTTTTTTACCACATTTCAACCGGACCGGTCCACATATTATTGGGCCGTGGCCCAACAACTCCCCAGACTTGTACCGTGCCAGACGATCATCCGTTTGATGGGCAATGATTGATATGGAACCGCGATACAAACAAGTTTAGATCGGTAAAACAGAGTGATGGACGGGATTAACTGGTCTAATAAGAGCAAGCTCAACCCTTCAAACCCAACAAGCAGATGGCGAGAACGAGAGAGCGAAACCACACACAGCAGTGGTTGAAAGCATATTAAGAACAAGAATGAACACATCCACGGATGCGAACAACACCGGTTCTGAGTCGGAAGGGGAGATTCACAGGGCACGGTAGATGGTCAGCAAGGAAAGATGCTGCCTTCTCCCCCTTCCTCGAGACAGAGATAGCTCTACAAAATTTGGTCAACATCCTGACCTCTCGGTCAGTTCATCCTGGCTCTCTGGCTTCCACTGTTTGCATCGTTTCTTCGCTCCCCGGCTGTCCCTTCCTCACCACCTCGGTTCTTTCTGCTTATTTCCGAGTACATCTCCTCGATCATCGGTTTCCACAGGCGGACACGAGCATTGATGAACCAGTTCGATACCTAACATCCCAGTGTTTTTTTTTTTTTGAAAGAAACATCCCAGTTAAACATAGGAAACATTCAGACGAGACTCAAATGCCATGCATTGAGCGTAACGTAACAAAGAAAAGAAAATAGACGTGGCACCTGACTCCTTGTTAATCCACTCTTTATTGCAAGGAGCTGCTTTTCGCTATCTTTCGGGTATCTATATGGAGCACAGGTTAAATATCAGCCTGCTATTTGGTAAATTGAACTTCCTACATTAGCTTGTACACATACTAATGCAGATTCAACAGAATACTCACGGGTGTAGAAAATTCTGAAACATCCACGCCCGAAGAACTGCCACAGATTTCTCGGGTAATCCCCTCTGTGGTCTCCAAGATTGCTGGTCATTCCTCCTCAACTGCTGTAAGGCCCACTGCTTCTGGATGAATGAAGACTCGAAGGATTTCTCCTTCTCAAACAGATATTCACTGCCAAGGTGCTGACTGACCACAAGTATCTGGGCCGTGATGCGCTCTCTCAATGCCTTGTAGAAGACCGAGATTGTGTGTAGTGCGAATCTGCCAGGTAACAGGGAAGGGCCAGAATTGGTTGCTTCCCGGAATGCATTTGCAACATTCTGAATTTGTTCCATGCATTTGCCGAACCCTTGATCAATCTGAGACGCCAATATGGTCAATGGTGAGTTGAGGCAAGAAGTACATGCGGCCATATCAGAAAAGACGTACAATCTCTCCTAATAAAATTACTGATGCATAGGGCACCAGCTTTCCGACAATTGCATGCCAACAATATGCCAACGCCTTAGATATGTTTCAGCTAGCTAATATGCCATGCCACCAGAAATACGAACAAGATCCTGACTAGACAAATACATAAAAAAACGGTTTGAGGGGGCAGATGTTTCAACAGATTTTTAATTCATAAAAACAGACACGAATTTTAGTTCATTAAACACAACAGCAAGTACTCGTCCTCACATACCCAGATTAAGCATATGCAATGCTTGGGGTAGGATATTTAAGCAACAAAATATGTGGAGAGATAGAGCATTACCATTTGCAGCATGGTTATTAACTCAGTTTTCTTTGTTTTTGGTGCATGCCTTTGCAGCAACAAGTCTATATGGCCCTGAGATTTTGGTTCCCAGGAGGGATACCGAAGCTCATCTGCATCAGCTGGTGAAGTTCCTTTTTCTCCATAAGAAGCAGAAGAAAAGGTTCCCCTTCCTTCATTTCCAATCCCTTCGAGCAAATCATCTCGTTCAGCATGGTTCTCAAGTGCATAGCTGGTAACTTCAGCAAGTATTTGTTGTGCCACATGAAGATATCTTGAAGTTAACAGCATATTGGAGAAATGAATGTGGCTGGAAGAACCACAATCTAAGGACAGATCATCACTGCCGCAAAATGTATGTCTCATTTCCAATCCCATCCCGAGGGCAATGTCAATTATTGGACGCCTTAGCAGGTGGTGGTCATGCATTTCAGGGGCAGCTTGGCATCTGTTGTCCTTCGACGTAGCCTGGGTTATTCCCGAGCAACTTATTTCTGAGCACTGGTCTGGGATGCTTGGAATATTCATAATGGACAACTGGCTGGACCCAAGAGTGAGTGAAAGTTCATTACTAGGTGTACAATATGTGAACTGATCGCCAGAATTCGGAGCAGTTTTACTCGGTAACCATGTGGCATCAGCACTTGATAGGACATGGTAGGATGGGCGAACACTTGTCATTGCTCTACCAAGAAGCAACTGATGCGCTGCCACCTCATTGCAGTCCCATCTCAAATTTTGTCCATCCATATTCAAATCTCTTTTAGGAGCTAAATATTCCACATCATCTTGAGCTCCATAAGCACAATTTTGTGATGCAGAAAGTGCAGCATTGAAATTACTACTGCTATTGTTTGAGAAAAAAGACCGAATCTCATCTGTTGGCAAATCAGCAACAGAAGGAATAGCAGAACTAATGTTGCCCGGTACATTGGTGCTCATAGACAGAAGATTTGTGATTGAAGTAGCAGATAGTGAGTTGTCCATAAAATGTTCGTGCAAATCATCATTAGTAAAGGGATTGCATGTAAGTGATGTATATCTGGAAGCAACCACCTCCGGATTTACACCACTGCCTTCATTATTTATATGAAGATTCCTGAGGCCTTCTTCTTGAAGTGCAGAGAACATAGGGTAGCCAGCCATCATATGCCTCTCGCTGTTGGTCCCCAGAGCATCATGGTGAACAGGACCTGAGAGAATGTGGGATGATACTTCCTCTAAAGACATAACATTCTGGTTGGCTACTGGAAGTGCAGCACTGAATATGTCATTCTCCATCTTATCGGAGGCTAGAAAAGGCCAACTGACAAAGATAACCATACATACAATTAGCAGCGTGGTGATAGAGCCAAATATCCCCACGTTGAACTCAGAGATGAAATCGAACGAATACCTTCTTGAGGTTAAATTAAAATAACGTGATGAAAAGGAAAATTGTATTTCTTTGGTCCCGGATAAGATGTAACATTTCTACCTTGCATAATAATCAACATTTCTACCTTGCATAATAATCAACATTTCTACCTTGCATAATAATCAACAATGTCCAAGATATCTGCTCGATACAGTTTTCAACCACGCACAACATTTACAATGCAGAAAAGAAGGTGAAAGCCTAAAACCAAAAATGCATTTCTTTGCTCCTAGATACATCATTCCTACCATTCACGATAATCAACAATGTCAAGATGTCACGCTTTATGCAAATTTCAAGCACGCACACAAGAGGTGAAATACCTAAAACCAATATATATATATATATAACTTATAATCTGGCACAGACATTGAGAAGAAAGAGACATACATACCTTATTTATCTATATGCTACAAAGCTTTCTTCAATTTTGGACCAGACAGTTGACGAAAATATAAAGAAACTAAAGGAATAACTTTGGTATCTAGAGCGCCAGCTACCATTAACAATCCAAGGTATCTAGCGCGCCAGCTTCCATTAACAATCCAAGTTCCGCTGCTTTCCCGTTCACCTGCACAAGAAACGATTCGTAAGCAGGCAACAAGATGGAACATTATTAACCCTTTTTCTACCCAGAAAATGAAGGAAAAATACACAATATAAACATAGGCTATTTTAACGGTGGCAAGTGGTAACCGACAGGGATTGGTGGCGTAACAGGTATCGCGGACATGTACAAGAAATGTAGAAACTCACGAGAGAAATCGTCGGCCTCACAGATCAGATGGGAGTACGCAAACGTTTATCTACAAGTGCGACCTAGCTACTAAAAGATTCACCCTTCTCGTGAGAGACGAAACCTGTATATTGCGCCTCGAAAATGCTTTACCTGTCTTCTTTTCCCTCATCCTGCCGATTTTCATTAGAACACGCTAAATACATACCTTGGCAAGGATCGATCGTCTCTCTCTCTCTCTCTCTCTCTCTCTCGGGTAGCAGTGAAGCTTGATAAAAGGAGCGGCAGCATTAAAATAACGGCAGGAATAAATGGGGGAGTGGAACAGTGGCCTAAAGACCCTCGATGTCAGTGCAACTTCAGAGGCAAGGGACACGGGCAGATCGCGGGAGCTGGGTGTCGTTGCAGGCTTTCTTCGCAGATGTTAGGCTTTGTCACCGAGAATTAACTACAGGGCCGGTGAGGGGAAAGAACCGACGGAGTGGGCGACGTTTCACAGAACTGGATGTTGTACCGTCACCACCTTTTCGCACAATCGGCGTCACACATACACATAATTAATATATGTTTGTTTTGCTGCCCGATTCGAAGCCAGGTCACACGCAAAGAGATCAGATCGCGGCAAGGACTCATCAGTAGAGAGCGGCGACGAAGATCGAAGTAGAACGAGACGAAGTCGGGCCGTGCCGTGGTGCAGCAGGCAGAAGGCAGGGAGGGGGGCATCATTGCTTGCTAGCTGCATCGAGAGGCGCATGTAAGGGTTTGCGAAGAGGAGCAGTGATAGGACGGACTCAACGTGGCTGGTACACTGGCCGTATCTTTGTATCGTATTTCGTATTAATGCAATGCTGCAGCAGGTCCGGGCAGCGCCAAATTGGGCGGAGCCGTCGATATTGCATGCGTCCCCGAGGAGAGAATGACAACTCAGACGCCCCACAGAGGTGGGAGACGAGAGAGAGAGAGAAGCTAGTGTTGTGGGGTGCATAAATATAAAGACACCTAAAAGGCGATGATGTATAAACAACTCCAGTGTGGTGTATGAATGTCATATACATCCTACAGGAGAGAACAATCTGAGAGGAAGGGCGCCCCGATAGAAAGAAAAGACACGGCAAGGAACAAGCCTACTCTCGCCTACCACGAATAGTCGGACAGCGCTTAGAAATCATCGGAACCACACGTCCAAGGTCGAAGATGCAAATCAAATTCTTAGTTTCCTTTCCATACATATATAAATATATAAATACATACGTCGTAGGATGGAGCATCCCCAAGGCGCTCCGCATCTTGAGAACGCGAAGCCCCCCCCTCAAGCCTCAAACGACGGGCGGCCGGTGGATCAGCTTTTAATTAGATCGCCTAAATGGGCGGGGAGGAGAAACCCCGGATGCCGACGAGAAGAACAGAAGCAGCTATTATGCAGTTTCTCCCGAAATGCGCGACGACGTTGAGAAGAGAGGAGAGATATATGTTTGTGCAGGAAGAACTGACCTCACCCGCGACGTCGTCGACGCAGCAAACAAGAGAGAGAGAGAGAGAGAGAGGGGAGGGTGGGACTCCGAGCGAGAAGCGAACGCCACCTTCTTCCTGAGGACGGAGGTGAAAATTCATGCCAGCGGCGCGCAGGGCAGCCACCCGCCCGTCGTCGTCTTCTCGTACCGGACCGGCCGGCCTATTTATCTTCCGTCGGTCAGAACACAGAAGAAGAGAAACAAACCGCGGGCTTTGTGGGTGCGCTCGCCCTCGCCACGCCGCCCAAAACCAAGCAAGCAAGCGCCGGCCAGTACAAGCTTTGCCAGGCATCTATCACTTCCGACTTTCCTCCCCCAAAAAACACATAAATACCAATAAATATGAGCAACCCAAGAACACAGGCGCGCTGCCGCGCTCCCCCCCCCCCTTGCGCCTCCTGACCGATCAGAGAGGAATTGGGATTTCACTCCATACCAAAACAAAGAAGATGGGGCCCAAATCTCAAGAGGAATCGCGTGCCTCTCCTTCTCTCCGGGCATAAGGCCAAGGGCTATAGTTTTAACCCCCGTGGGATTCTCTCCGATCGATCACAGAAGAGGATTTGTCTTTCCACCCCCGCCCCCTCCACAGTGCAAATCTACTAATCAAGACAAGCGAAAGGGGATATTCACATCCGGATAAAAGCAAAAAAAAAAAAACTGGTTGATAATTGTAATTTATTATTAACACACTCTGTAAATGATCAAGAGAAGAAGTTAATGAAACCCCGAGAACGGAAGCAAAATAACTAGCAGCTAGGACGACGAAGGGCATCATGTGTGTGTGTCGCCCAAAAGCCAACAAAATCTTTCCTGCACCGGTTGATCAAGAACGGGATGGGTGGGGGGGGGGGGAGAGAGATCAGAGGCTGATAATAATAATAAACAGAGAAACAATCATTCCCACCCCCGTCTCTCACATACGAACACGACTCGGGATCAATATAAAAGTACGCATCGGACCCGTGTTTAAGCCACGGGTGAAAGAGAAGGGGGACTCTACCTTTGCTCGCCGAGTGTCTAATAACAGGGAATTGGCGATCTTTATCTCCCGTCACTCCCCGAGGATGTAAAACAAGAAAACACCCGGATGAACAAGACCAAAACAGGTAAAGGTGGAGTTAGAACACATGCAGAAAATGGTCGATAACCTTTTAGTAAAGGGAGGGGGGAGGTACCACGGCTCATCAATCAAGACTCTGCTTCAGAGGGGGAAAGAGGAATGCAAAAGTTAGACACCAAGAGAGAGAAGGGGGAGGAGAGAGAACCACGAATAGGGGAGAATAGGGGATAAAACAAAAGGGCAGTAGTGCATTACTCTGCCTGCAGGCTTTTGGGGCCCATACCCGGCTTCCTTGCTGCTCCTCTCTGCCACCCCATCATCTCTATCTGCTTCACTGCAATGATCGTCGCCACCTAAATATCTGTAATCTCTGTACAGGGGTGCTGTTCATGGCAGCTGTTTCTCGGCACCACTCGAGACAAAGGGCACTTGCTTTTCTCTTAAAAGAGGGGAATTACGCGAAGCGAAGAAAATAGCAACACAGGAGGCGCCTTCTGTGGAGAAGGGGGGGGCCGCTGGCTAATAACTCGGCAATACTGTTTCAGGAAACGCTCCCTTGGGAAGGGCAAGATGGCAGGGTGATGTCAGCAAAATCTATTGTGATCTCTGACGGATCCTGAGGACAGGAAGAGGCAGTTATGGATATATGGCCACATCTCCCTCCATCTCGACGAGAGGGCGGGCAGGCCGGCCTTGGTGCACTTCAAGAAGAGACGAGGAACGAAGACCGGACGGCTTCTTAGGCCTCGGTTTAACTCTAATAAGAAGGATTTAGCAGCCGTGTCTGGAGAGCGGGCAGAGATGATAACTCCAGGACAGGACGCCCTCCCTTTTTTTTTGTTTGGGGACAAAAGGACGCCCTCCCTGTTGGTATGTAATATGTATCCTTTTGATGAGGTCCTCTCTCTTTTCTCTCGTCACGGAAAAAGCCTGGATCCCCCCCCTCTTTTGAGCTCGTGGTCTTCGATCCTACGCTCACGCTCTCGTGTATAGAAGAAGACATAAGAACAAAGGGTGCAGCCTGCAGAAAACCACGAATGGGAAATACGTACAGGTCTCAGCCTTTGCCCTGTGTGAGAGAGTGAGAGTGAGACCCCACCGAGTCACAAGCAGGTCGGGGGGCGCTGCCGGTGCCGCCGGTTAAACGCGCCCTTCCCCGGTGCGGGTGAAGAACCACCCCGTCGGCCTCCCGCAGAAAGACGTGCCCTTGCTTTTGCTTGGCCCGTACTCTCGGCGATTCATGGGGGCGCCCGCAGCTAGCAGTCCTGCAACGCGGCGAGGAGCGTATATATGGGCAGAAAGGACTGTCTCGTCCCCGGCCGGCGCCTGTGAAGGCAGGCAGGCTGCTTCCCGCCTGCAGCAGAGCAGATCGATCAGGGTCTGGGGCGCCAGCCAAGGAACTTCCGGCAGAATATGTGGCCGGGGATGGGGAAGAAGCTCCTCAAGGAATGTCCCACGGCTCACTCGAAGCAGAGAAGCTGCCATGCAGACCTTTCTCATGCAGCACTAGTACCACACCCCGGCCGGTCCTTTCCTCCCCGGGAAACCAAAAAAAAAAAAAAAGCGCCGGCTCTCTGTTAAACCCAGGCAAGGCAGCGCTGGGAGGCGCCGATCGACGACGTCGGCGCCAATCCTTCCGATCCGATCTGATGAACGCGTCCCGGCGGCCGGCCCCAATATTCCAAAAAGCATCGTGGGGGGTGGAGAGAGGGGCGTAGCCGAAGGCTGCAAAAGGGCTCTGCTCGATTCCCCGGAGAGGGATGAAACATACAGCTGCGTCGCTTCCAATCATTTATACAGTGACGCGAACTTTGGAGATCTCTCACTCTCTCTCTCTTCTCTCGCCGCCTCCTTTCTTCCACTTTCGTTGCGCCGCTGCACTCACTGATCTCTTCCCCGAGGAGTCCCCCCACCTCTCTCTCTCTCTCTCTCGTAGGTCGCGGGCGCGTACCCGCTCTCCCGTCCCGGTGGCAGAGGAAGAGGATCGTCGATCGTCCTCGCCAATTAGGTAGATCATCATCAAGTCGGGTCGGTTCACTTCCGCTCCGACTCGAGTTTTCCGGCCGGCGGAGGGGACGATCCGGATCGATCCTGGTTGGATCCGACCGAGCCCGATTAAAACAGCATTTATCGGAACAATTTGGATTCAAATTTTGATTGAATGAAAAACATAGAGATAAGATACGTACAGAAGATCTATCGTTTCCACTTAAATCTTACCTTTTCAAGATAATTTTCGGACCTCCCATCTGATCCACCCGTAGTATCGAGGGATCAGAGCTGGGACGGGGCCCCGATGGCAGCGGATGGAGTCCGGTTGCGTAACCCGACCGACTTCCCGCGCGATTCTCCTCTCTCCCCGGCGCCCGCCGGCCAGGGTAACAACTCCGAGGAAAGTTACATCGCCATCATTCCTTCCTCCCTTCCTCTACGGCGCTAGCCGGACACGGTGAAGTGGAGTGGGGGCTGCCCCCCTCCCCGTGCAGATCGACATGGCCCGGCTCGCAGATATTCTTCCATCCGCTGCCGGCCAGCCGCTTAATTCGTGCGGACGAGATGGATGGAAGGGCGCTTCCGCCTCATACGTGGGCGCAACACGCTCGTCAATCCCGCAATGATCGAATCGGTCCACTCACTTCATATGGACTCTGCTTGTTGATTAATATTACTTCGGCTGAAAATTGATAACTGGGCTAATAATCAACGCTACTTCTCTTGAAAATCGCTTATTATCCGATCATTCTCCTTTAAAAAATTTTGTGCTTGATTTTATCTTCTTAAGATACATACTAGATTCGCTTTGGACCAAATACTTTCATAATATATTCATTTTCAGAAATATTTTGATCATTGAATTCATCTTTTCTTCAAGATGCCATCACACTCGGCTCTATTTCAGATTGAAAATATTTGTTCTTACCGCATGTTAGTTAATAAATTTTGCCTCCAAAAATTTTGTCACCACTTCGAGGATCTCCCGTAGTCGAGCACGTCCACCGACGTTTCTCTGGCTCCAAAGCGAATCGGCTGCGCTGGTCACTCCATCCCTCTCCATCCACCCAGCTTCCTTGTGCACGCGCGCCATGAGAGGATGCGCAGGAGCAACACCCCCACGCACCGATGACCTACTCCTTACCGCCGCCATCCGCCGCCGTGATCATCGTGCTCGTCATCTACGTACCTTCGCCGCTGACCCACCATACACCACACCGCCAGCTAATTCACTCGCCCAACTTAATTATGGACGTCCGCATGCCCTTCCCCACGCGGTGACATGCACCCCTCTTCCACCCTTCTCAACCGCCGCCAGCTAGCGGCTACGTCTCGCCAGTAGCGCCTACCCTGGCCGTTCGTCGTCATCCACATAGCCACAAGATAGAAGCATCCCAGACACGCTGCTATGTCTGAACAGCTAACCAGGATGACAAGGGAAGTTGCAGGCACGCGGAGCGACCGTGGTGGGGGCGACGACGACGAGGATGAGGAAAAGAGTGAGGGGTGCGAGAGAGGCGGGGATGGGTGGCCATGCACATGCCGGAGGGCCATTGGCGGCAGGCGACGCGTGGGGACGATGGGTGGCACGAGGGCAACCGTGGCTGGGAAGTTCGCACAAGGTGGCGAAGAGGAGGAGAAGAGAGAGAGGTTGTGCGGTGGGGAGATATGGGCAAGGAGGCAGGGTGATGCACGATGGAGGCGTGTAAGAGGAGGCGGTGCGACGGGGGAGGGGGTAAGTTGCCCCCTTCTCCTGGATGCTTAGACGGGAAGGGTAGAAACGGGATTTGCGGACGACGGGAGATAAAATTGGATCAGGTGGTAATTCTATCGGGTGTCAAAAAGAATGAAAAATTGGTCTACGAATATTTTGGTAAACTCATTTTCTTAAATGGACGTAGAGGCAACTTTTCCTTTTATCTTTTGCTACTCCATTTCTTAAAAAGACGTACGTCAAATTAATTTAATGTTTTATATGTTCTCAAATCTCGAGTGATATTTAAATATATATAATAATTTCTTGACAAGTTGATGTTTTCGTCGAGTTCATATGTGTATATATGGGTAACAAAATTCTTTTCCGCTCGGTTTAAGGCTGTGCAAGTTGATGTTCTCAAATCCGATATCGACACGTGACGTCCCGTCTTAATTATGTGATGTGTTTTCGCCCTACGGACATGGATAACGACGCTCTTTCGTCCATCGAAGCATCTCAAGTACTGTGGCGATATTTGATTTGAGTTGGTGAAATATCTTAATTAGGTCTTAATCTTATTTCTTTTTGAATTGTTCTACCTTCCCGCAAAACAAAATATTCGTTATCTCTGTCTCCAGAAATTAAAAAAAATTCATATAAAATTAAGTGATCTTTTTAAGAAGATCCGTGTTGTGATTAATTTGGATATTAGCATTGAGATACTTTGCCAAACCGGACCGAATATTGAACAACGTCCTCGCACGGACCCAGAAGTTAGACATCAATTAAAACAAACAGGACTTACTAACTTGACGCTATCAGTTAATAATAACAACAACGAGGAGGAAAAAGGTGGTATACGTTGAGATTTGGACCCTCTAACTAATTGAGACCTATGTATATATGTAATCTACACTCGCCCAACAATATCGTTCGGGAGCAGTGGTACATCACTTTTGTACCACTGCTCATTGAGCGCAGCTTCATATATCGACTGACTTTCCTATCACAAACGTAGACACGTGTCGATTAATGCAAGCTGATCCTATATATATTTACAGCCAGCAGTCGCAGAAGTAGCAAACCAGGTGAAAACCACATGTACATACACATTTATATGCTTGCAAGTCAACAAAGTGGAATTGCATGAATAGACCTCGAGGTTGAAATCATCGTCGACCGAGCAAACACACCACACACAGTACAAAATAATGCACCTTTTTATGTTAAAGTGCTCCAAGTGAAAATAGATGGTTTTGTATATGCCCACACGTATATACTTTCGTAAACCGAGGTACGTACGTACGTAGCAGGTATGGATATCGACCCCCGCCGTTGGTAATGCGGTCAAACGCACTTCTATCTTTTTTTTTTTTGAAGAAAGACAGGACCATATTCATTATAAGACTAAAGAGCGTACATAGTTTGTACAAAGATAAAGATAAACCAACAAAGACACTAAATCGAGTCATCAAGAAAGTGATCTTGGAAAAAGAAATTTTCAAGAAGAGACTGTACCACCACGAGTTGACCAGCACACACAGGTGCAAACGTGGTCGGGTGGTACAAGTAAGAACTCCTTCAACGGAGTTTGGAAACTGCAGCGAGACCGGAAGATCACTCCAAACGGGAGTGGATAAATCCCAAACCCACGGTCTCAGGAGAGATTTAACGTCTAAAACGCTAAAGGTGACAAAGTCTGAGTTATAACCCGGTCTTTGGACTACAAACATCACCGACGCAGAAAAAAAACGAAACAAACTTAAGTAAGCCGAACTCCACAGATCCAACACAACAAAAGTGTACAAAATGCCTAAAAAATTTTTTAGGCAAAATGTTGGAAAAGGGAGAGTGGGAGGGAGGAGCATCCCTCCCTCCCAAACCTAATGCGACCTCAAAACGACTATGCTAAAAATACTAACAAGGGTCAAACCCGGACGGGCAAATACGCTAGGTACAAAGAGAACCAGCAAGAATACCACGAGAGGATGTAGTCGCTGAAAAAGAACCCTCAACACAAGGGTCCTGCCGGCGAGGGGTGCCTCGGATAGGGGTTCCACCGGGGATGGCCGCCGGAGAAGGGGACCGCCGGGAGGGTTCCGCCGTGTGCGAGGTTGCCGCCGGAGAACGGGAACCGCCGGGGGGTCCGCGACGGAGAGCTACCACCGGAGAAAGGGGGCCGCCGGGCGAGGGACCGCCGGGGGAGGGTTCCGCAGCGGAAGCTGCCTCGGGCGAGGAGGCTGCCGGACGAGTGACCGCCGGGGGAGGGTTCCGCCGCGGAAGCAGCCGCAGGCGAGGGGGCCGCCGGGCGAGAGACTGCTGGGGGAGGGATCCGCCGCGGAAGCTGCTGCAGGCGAGGGGGCCGCCGGACCGAGGTGAAAGGAAACAAAGACGCTGCCCGTTAAGAATTAGTCGTCGGACGCACTTCTATCACTCGTCAAAACTTGTGGGTAAATCGACGACCCTTGACATTTCGCTTGGAATTCTTCTTCCTGATGATCTCGGAGTTCATACGACCCGTATATTCCGAGTGATTTGCCCGTGCTTCTTGTTGGCCCGTATTTTGCAGATAAAGCCTGAAAAAAATCGAAGATATAGGTCAATTCTATCCAAAAATATTGCCAAGCATATACGTCTAGAAACATGACGCGCCTTATTTTGCAGTTCGAGTCGCTTGAGAAATATCTCTTGTAGTCGTCGGACCTAGCTAGGTACGTAGATAGCCAGTTCCCAAACTTTAACACGAATCGGGATTTTCCAGGCAGATAATCGCACGTATACGTACGTACGTACATCTCTGAAACACATGGATGGTGTTGTATCGATCTAATCGCACGCTAGCTAGCTTGTGCTTTTCGACAAAAGGTGGTGCCTGCACTGCATGCATGCGGTTCGTGGATGTGAAAGCGGTCTCTGACCAGATTCGATATCTCCTCTCATCTCTCCTCCCACCGCGACCTGATCATCACGCCGTTGACTACCCTTCCTCCGGAGATTCGCACCTCGGACCGCTGCATGCATGCTGTAGACGATCTTGCGCAAATCATCCGCTCGTCCGTCTTTCTTCGGGAAATCATGAAACCGTGACATCTTCGTCCACGTAAAATTCGATTAGTCGAGGCAAGCGGGAGGAGCCGGATGCGAAGCTTCTTACTACGAAGAGGTGGAGAAATTAAGAAGCTAACAATACTATGCAAGCAGCGCCCAGGCCTGCCCCTCCCCCAATTAATCGCAGTTTCAGTTTTTTTTGACTCGGAAGGTGTTGTGTACGACAGGCTTCGCCTGCTGTTCGCTGATTCATAATGTCGACGTCCACGCCCCCCGGCGGCAGCGCCATACGTGTATAATACGGTCATACGTCACGTCACAGGATGGTATTTTTTACGAGTCTCACTAATGTAATGATTGATCACGCGCGGAGGCGGGCGGCCGGAAGGCCTAGCGCCGCCGTGTGCGGCGGGCAGTATTAGAAAGTTTGGATCCATCACAAGAGAGAAGTTACCTCCGGAAGTGACCTCACATCTGTGCAACTCCGACTTCAGGTTAGTTGATTGATGGACACGAGAAGAATACACGCGTATGTCGTACAGTGCCCCCCCCCCGACTCCACCCTCCCCTCTCCGTGTTCGTTGTTTTTTTATTTTTTAACAGACCGTACAAGGTTTGTAACGGGGAACCCAAGGTTGCTTGCAGCGTTGGTTAGGTACGTTGGTAGGTCTCGTCTTCACGAACGCGCCTATCGTTTCGTCTCGTATATACGAACAGGAGAGAGCGAGCACGTACGTAGGTATAGGCTTGGGCATGCAGGTGAATTATCAGGCCTCGGGCTCCCTTTGACCGGCGAAAGGCGGATCTACGGTAGATGCACAGGGAGGAAAAGCAGCCCGCCGTCCAGCCAGCCAGCCAGGCACGTAACAGCTAGCTATACACATGCATAGCCGTGACGCAACATACAGTATGCATGCATTTGCCTGGTTCCCCGACAAGTCACCCCCGGCCAGCTGCCTTGATCCGGTCGGGTCATCGGACGGACCTGAGCAGGGCTGCCCACCCTAATCCTTCCGGCCTAACATACATCATTGAAATATTATGTCAAGGAAAGAACAAGGCTGGGCGTATCGTCGCCCACCCTAGCCTAGCCTAAGCCTGGGCTCGGGGCCGGCCGAGTGGGGTGGGTCCGTGGGCTTGGCGCACCCCGCACAGTCCATATATATCCGCCGAGACAAGGGCCCGGGGCTTATTAACCCGATGGTTCAATTGGACCCAAGCGGAGCAGGTGGCCCGCCCCCCCATTCCGTCCCTGCCGAACCGGACGCCCTAGGCTCTCGTAGGTTCGTCAGGCCGGCTCACGCGCATGCAGGGAAGGCTCCTGCTCCTGCCGCTCCTGCGGCCGAGGGATGCATATATATATATATCATGTTGGTGGAGGCTTTGATATCAGCACACCTACCACTGCGGAGCGGATTCCTTCGATCGTTGATTGAGAAGAGTCTCTCAATCTTCTCACAAAGATAGTGATGATTTGATGGTGAAGTTATTTTAATTGACTATTAAATCATCTTTCTTTGTGAAGAGACTAAAAAATTTCTCTCAGTAAGTAATTGAGAAGATCCGCTCTCCTGGGATTCAGTTCACAAGATTAGTGAGACTTATTTTATTATGAACTTTCGTTATCGTTATGATGGTCCTTTCGGATGCTCTGCTCGCCAAAATCGAACTGTTACATCAGCGATTCAGCAACCAGTGCGTGGGCTTATAATTACATCGTTAAGCACGAAAGCGATGAGGCCCAATTAGGGCCCAGAAGCACGGCCAAGATTGCAGTTCAACCGATGCATATCTTCGAGCTTCCTATATCTTATAAGAAAGAATGTCTTTTCATTTTTCTTGTACTTGAGAGCATGTTCCTATGTTAGTTTATACTCTTTCACAGACAAGAAAAAAAAAGGAGAAGGGTAAATCCAAAAGGTTAGACATGGATCATTCAAACAGAAAATCTATGTCTCTGTAAAAGTGCGGATCATTTGGATGATTGACCAAATTATCTGAGCGAAATTTTGGTTATAAAGGTTAATAGAGACGTATTAAGTTTTTAGATATTCAATGAAGCCAAATACGAGGCCTTTTCATATCAAGAAAACCTCTCTCCACCAATTCACTTGAACATGAATGTACGAGAGTCATGGATAATTTATATATTGACTAGAACGAGCATTCTAGTGGTTAAACCCTAGCTAACTATATATAGATGAACCAGCACAAACAACCCAACTTGGTTCGCATCCAGCCTATAGCCAACTTGAGCCGGACGGTCAACGCATATATAGTTGATCTTGATCATGGGCAAATAAATACATCCAGTGTGCCACTCAGGGTAAATAAAGAACTAAGATGATGAAGGAACCAGCAGTTGAGAGTGGGGGGGTTTGGGGCTCTGGTACAAGACTAGTAGTACGTACGTGCACAGACGGATAGATTTTGCATCCGTTTTCTTTCCTATTCGAGGTGTTTCCTCACCTCCTCCTCGTTCTCCGGATCAGGAGCCGGTTCCTTGCCAGCTCACTCCGGACGACATGCACCAAAAAATTAAGGAAAAGGCAGAGAGATCACTTCACCAACAGATCATGAAGAAGAGCAACTTGCTTGCCATATATATCTATACATCTCTCTGTCCTGTGCCTCGGGAAATTTAATCACACTTCTGCGAAGCCAGGCCAGCACCACTAGCTAGCGGTTGGTGTCTGCTTCCCTTCAACCGTCCCGGACACAAAGGTTTATTTTAATTAATCATGTACGTTCTGCCTTCTTCTCCACGTCCCCATTTGAAGTCAGAGCGCGCGGCAGATAGATTTATTTTAACCAGAGTATTGACTTCTAGCTTGCTAGCCCGACAGGAAAGAAAAGAAAAAGGTTATCTTAGGAACTCGTTGAAAAAGATGGGTACACGCGAGCACCCGATCCAGAAGCGTTCTACCGTGGGATGGCATGCGTGGTATATATAGGACACGGGAGCAGGACCCGACCGAGTCGCCTTGCTTTGCCGGGTCGACGCCGCCCGAGTCCGTCCGCGTTGCCGATGCCCCGTCCCGCAGGACGCTGACCCGGGCCTCCGTTCCGTCCGCGTCACAGCCTGAACGGGCCATCAGATGAACCGATATTCGAACAACCAGACCCACGGCAGGCGCGGCCGCAGTCAAGAAGAAGACACGACCAGACGACGACAACGGGACCCCTTCTTCGGTTCAGGGTCCGCAACCGATAACCAAAACAAAAACAAAAACAAAAAAAAAGTTGGGTCTCCTCGAAAATTTGGCGAAGGGAACACTCTCTTGCCACATATTTAAATAATAATTTGATCCGTAAAATTTATCACTATCACGTGGATCATATTTTCTGTAAGACGATGAAAAGTATTCTCTCCACCGAACTCCCGAGGGAACCCGGACTCACAACAAATGTGTTCTCGATTCTAACCCCAACATATTTTGGAGTTCCGATCACCATAATTCTTTGAGTCGACAAAAATAATTACAACTTTTGGCAGTTCAGTGATCGCCTCGGTTTTTGGATGGAGACGTTAACATCAATCTACAATCATAAATAGTTGCGATCACGACTCACTTAAGTGACAATTTAGAAACAAGTTCAATGAATCGTTATCGAAAAGGGTTAATTCACTGTCGACTTCTTATTAATTTGTCACCTATTGGTAGCGGTTTAGCACTTTGCAGTAACAGGTCGGTAAAATATCGGTAATAATTTATCAACGATTCACTAACTCGTTAACTCATTACCGAAAATGATTGATCATTATTGATGTCTTATTAACCAATTATCTATCACTTAACAGTTTACTGTCACGACCATTTTTGATTGAAGACTAAAATTACTCCCTCCATCTTAGATCGACCAACTCCCATTTAAGTGGAATGAGATTGTGGTTCTTTCTGCTTACTGATGACTGAGATTGTTCTCTCTCTATCATAGATGATCTGAACAATCCCGCCCAGGTCATCCCACGGCACGTATCGCCATTTTAAATTTTAACGCAGCTAAAAAATTGTTTTATTTTTATATATAAACTTCGAAAATATTTCTTTTGTGGGTAAGAAAGGCCAGCCGGGCATGATATATTAATCGATATCCTTGTCAAAATTAATTATATTGATGTGAATTCTGAAACCCCGGGGCCCGGTCAAGATGGCCAGTTCAAACCCCCGAGGCCCGGTCAAGAAGGTCGGGCCACCGGGACGGAGAGATGACTCTCTCCGGACGGGAACTCCGTCCATCCGTTCTGTGCATAAATACGGGCAAATCCAAGCAGCAGAGATCGTCATCCATCTCCCTCTCCAATCCTCGGACATCTCTCTCTCTCTCTCTCTCCCGATCGTTCAATCCGTTCCAGCTTCAGCTAAGCGATTCCTCGGTGCACGGAGAGACCCGGCCACCGGCTAGTAATATTATGGCGACGCTTCTACAAGGAAAAACCCTCCTGCGCGCCACCGCCGCGTCGTCCACTTCTGGCGGAAGGTCTCGCGCCGGTCTGCAAGTCCCGGCGGATCTCCGGAACCGGCCTGCTCGTGCCGTCCTTCCCCACCGAAGGAGCCCGGCTTTGGTCAACGGGGAGGGGTCGGCGATTACGATGAGAGAGGCGGAGGGAACCGCAAACCCGGCGGGGTGGTCGGAGCAGGAGGACGGCGATGCGGTCGCCAAGCTGTACGCCGTCACGGAGGCGGCGGCGGATAGAGCCCGCATGCACGACATCATCGGGGAACAGAGGAACAACTGGAACCACCTCCTCCTCAACTCACTCAACGCCATGACCCTCACGGCGTCCGTCTCGGCCGGGCTTGCCGCGGCGGCGGTGCCCCTCGGCGAGGCGGCGCCCGGCCTCCACGTCGCCTTCCAGGTGTCTTCTGCCTTGTTGTACTCCGCGGCGACGGTGGTGCTGCTTGCGGTCAACAAAATTCAGCCGTCTCAGCTGGCGGAGGAGCAGCGCAACGCCGCCCGCTTGTTCAGGAAGCTGGAGACGGAGATCCAGACCAGTCTTGCCCTGCGTACCCCGACGGCGGCGGACGTGGAGGAAGCCGTGGAGAAGGTGCTGTCCCTGGACAAGGCGTACCCGCTCTCGCTGCTCCCGGGGATGCTCGAGAAGTTCCCCGAGAAAGTCGAGCCCACGGTGTGGTGGCCCAAACTGGGACAGCTGCGGCGGCGGCGGCGCCTAATCAATTCCCAACAGCGTCGTGCTCTTGATCAGAGGAATAATAATGGCTGGAGCGAGGGCCTCGAGAAGGCCATGAAAGGTGTCCTCGAAAACCTCAAGGAGGTGGACACAGACGAGTATCTGACGCTGGGTAGGCTGGTGCTGGGCATTAACACGGCGCTGGCCGTGGCCGGCCCCGCCGCGACGGGATTAGCTGCGGCGGGGGCATGTCTGATGGGCACCCCCTCCCTCGGCCAGTGGCCTCTGATGTTTGCGGTCGTCGGCGGCGGCCTTGCGACGGCGGTGAACTCGCTGGAGCACGGCGGGCAGATGGGTATGATATTCGAGTTGTTCAGGAACTGTGCGGGGTTCTACCGTCAGCTGGAGGAGGAGATAGAGCTCAACCTGAACGAAGAAGCCGACGAGCAGAAGAGGGAGGACGGCGAGCTGTTTGAACTCAAGATGGCTCTGCAGCTCGGAAGGAGTCCCTCCGAGCTTCGTCGGAGTTTCTCCTCGTCATCGTCGACTCGCCGTGGGCAGCACGCCGGCAAGCTGTTCTAGCTCTATACCTACCGACAGTCAGCACGCCTGCCAGCTGCTTCTTGGTCACGCATACGTATACATATACGTACATAGATTGATAGAACTTAGATATGGGTATATTTTCTTAGAGGTCAACGGAGATGATTAATTCCGGCCCTCGACACGTCCGATATACGTAGGGATGTCAACGGGTCGGATACGGGTCGAATAATAGTATTATCCGTATTCGTATCCTATAAAAAAAGAAGTATCCACTTACTGTTTGTTAACTATCGGTAATGGGTGTATCCGCGAACCGCATTGTAATATCCGCTTAAAAACGGTTTACGGTCGGTTAACGGTCAATTAACGAATATATAAGCATTACTAGAAGGTACCTAATATACACAAAAAAATGTTAGCTTCCTTCTAACATGTATACTTAAATATCGTAGTAAGATAATACAGAGATATCATGTATACTAGCACCATGAAATAAATATTTGTCAAATAATATGCATTTGCAACAAAAGTAGGGAATGAACTTGACCTATGATCCAAGATAACTAAGTAACATGGACGATTGCATACAATGGCCCACATCTGTCAAGTTCATGAGAATGTTCCAAGACGAGAGCGAGAGAGGGGTGACAGTGCTGCGGGTGAACCAGAGGAGAGAGAGAGTTGGGAGCCTCGCAGGCACCACGCGGACGCGGACGTCGCTAGGCGCAACAGTGCAGCCGAGGTCACATCGGCCACCTAAAACCAACAGGTTCATGACGTAGCCACCAGCCGCCACGTCAAGGTGAAGGTGCAATGATGCAACAGGTAGGGCGTCGGGCAAGGAAGAAGGAACAGGCAGAAGTTGAAAAGTCGATTTCGGAGATTCTCACAAATTAATTTTAGGGTTTTTGAGATTGACATATTTATTGAACATTATATGTTGATATATTTTCAACCGTTGGATCAAGCTTTACTTAACGGGTTTGAAAACGGTTTATCGGGTTCGGTTTATACTGTATCCGTGATCGTATCCGTTAAAAAGACGGATAATCGGTAAACGGCTAAGGATACCCTATTCGGAAATTTTTGATGATCCTTTAACCGTCCATTAAGTTAACGAACGGGTCGGATAATCGGATAATCCGCTATCATTGACATCCCTAGATATACGAAACAATTCATTCCGTCCCAGGGAAAGGATTTGAGATTATGAGATCCATCTCGAAACATCATTTTGTTGTTGACTTGGCTAGTGAGGAAGAAATGTGTTTGGTTGCGCACTAAATTTCTACACACTTGGGTTACAAAAAACTTTGTTAGAATAAAGTGAATGTTGTCGAACGACAAAACCTTGTCATGTTTGGAAACTTGTGATGACAAAAAAAAAAGATTGAGAATCATAATATGGGGGACCACTAGATAAGAAAAGAGGATTTCACGTTCTTTTCTTCTTTTTTTTGGTCCAAGAAGAAAATTATCTTTAAAAATATAAATTTTTAAATGTTGTCAAACACATCTTTTAACCAGTTTTGTTACAAGAAATTTAAAATCATAACAAAACATAATTTACGTGAAAAACAAACACCCCATAAAGACTTACAAATGTCCGAGGATAATGAACTGAAAACAGGTAATTCTAAAAGTATCAACAAAAATTAAATAACAGTTAATCCATCGTTTTTTATCATCTTTACGGACTCGTCATAATACAAGTTATAAATAAAATAGAAAATATTTGATGTGGATAGAAAACTTTTCTTTTTAACTCATCTTCTCAATTCAGCTAACGAGATCAAAGGGACTTCGAAGAAATAAGGTTTATATCTCACAATTACGATAAAAATTTAATGAGGTGTTTGTTTGCGTAATAATATTTTGTACTCTTTCATGATTAAAAATTATATTAAAATAAAAAATGATCCAACTCATGACATAAAATTATCATGTTTGGAAGGATGTGATAACAAAAAAGAGTTACCATCATTCATGACTAAATAAAGTGGGGAACCACAAGAAAAAAGAAAGAGGTGAAACTCAATTTTTTTGTTTAAGAAGAAAATCACTTTCAAAACAAAAAAAAATTGTCAAGTTGCCAAACACCTCTTTTAACAAGTTTTCTTACCATTTTTAAAAATTAAGATAAGAACTTACCAACCAAACACCCTCATCATAAGTACCGAGACATATAAATGGGACCATCTCATCTTGAGAGACGTGCCTCTAACACTTGAGTGCCTGTTTTACATATTATTGCTCGAGTTTGCATGCATGTCGTACAAGTCTTAGGGCCTCACTGTTATCAAAGGGACTTCGAAGAAGAAAGGTTTAAATCTCTCGATTACAATAAAAAACCTAAGAACGTACCAAGACATATAAATGGGACTATCTCGTCTCTTGAGAGAAGAGTCTCTAACACTTCGGTGCCTTTTTTACACGGTGTGTGTGAACTGTGAAATCCTCAAGCAAAGACTAGACATGGGCTCGCTCTCGTTAGCATTCTGGCACATCAACTCTTGAGAAGTAGGTAGGCGAGCTTTCTTCGTCTTCCCGAGGGATGTTTTCCGAATCGAGATCAGACCTTGTTTCAAGCAGGGCTGATCTAATATCAGGTTAGGTCTATCCTGGCCCAACTCAGCCCAACTGAGCTTGAGTCAAAATTTGGCCCAAAAATGGCTGGAATTTACTGTTTCCAAGATAAAACTCTAGGATCAGCCAATCCTAGTTCAGGATGGACTGATTGGAACCAACCTCAACTAAGCTGATCTCATTCAGTTGCATCTGCCTGGGTCAGTTGACATGGTCCAGACAGATACAGGTTGTTCCTAGGAAAAAATTCGATCTGCTGGCTGCATCAACCTATATTCCAAACAATGTATAGAACTATAACATCTGGTCACGTGCGTGATTGAGAAGTTAGAAGAGAGCAGTCAAGTATCCTGCTAAGGTTTTCTCTAATTTTAACAACAAAAGAGCAAGTGTCGAAAGAAAAGATGATTCAAAGTATCTACCTTCCCAAACGTGCAGCAGGCAAGTTATCCTCACATCTGGATCAGAGATTGCCACCACCTGGTCGTAGTTGGAAATCTACCGTGCACAATTCTCCAGAGCAAAATCTCAACCATTAATGGAATGTTTCGACTTCCATACGTTCTTTGGGTGCTGAAATAGCACCATATGCAGAATTTACTAAATACCTATTGTTCAAAGGCCACCTTCAATCCCATCTACTAAAAGTGTTTAAAGTAGTTTTTTCTTTTCTTTTTTGCCCTCTACACCAGAGACAGGAGATCAGCAAAGTAATCTCATGATTTCTCAAGTTAGGCCGAAAAGTAGGGAGCCAGTTACCTGAACTTCCTTTCCAGTAAAAACAGTCCTTGACCTCAGTGTCCTTATCCATAGTTATATAGAATAAATCTGGGAACACGATTGCCAGGACAAAGTATCCACACCATCTCTCAGCCAAAACAAGTCTTGTTCACATCTCCCACCTGAATCCTTGCCCTCACTCTCTTATAATATCAGCTGGGGTGACAGTGACACCTTTCGTAAGTTGGATATACCGTAAAATCCCAAATGTTCCTGCGATTAAAAATTTAAAACAGCTTGCCCTCTCCGGACCTCAGTTTTTCTAGCCATTTAGTAACAAGAGACGGATCAAAACATCTGAGGTCTATGAGGCCCACCTAATTAATGTACCCTCTTCCCTACTTTTGTATATGTGATTCTAATTAATGCCATGACAACCCTAAACATTATCACCAATGCCATGCCAGAAAAATCTGCATCTTACGTTATCCAGTTACCTTGCCAACACTTGGGGATTCCGAATAAGTACGCTACTAAGTTATCAAGCACTGAAATAGCTAGGCTGCCACCAGACAATAACAGCTTGCTCTTTCAACCAGTCAATCTCTTCTGAACACCATCTATGATAGTTTGTCAATCTATGCAATGCAATGGATGCAACCATTGATCTAAAGCGTCAAACCCAGGTACTGAAGCAGAAAGAGGCCTACAGGACACTGCAAATGACTGTGGCTTTAAGCATGCCTTTTCATCTACGATACATCGACTACGATCCTTTTAGAATAGTCCACACTCTTAAACCATAAAACCACTAACCTTTTCTAAGAGCCTAGCATCCCGCCCCCACTCCACATTCAACTCAAAATAGATATGTAGATGCAAGAACAAAAATGAGAGAAAAGGCTATCAATTAATGCTGAAGGCCTTGACCATTACAGAAGCAATGAGACGGATTTCCATTTATCAAAACAACAAAAACGCTGAATCACACTCAGCGTGTGCATGAAACTGCCGAAACAACCAAATCAAACAAAACTGATGGATTCAATTTGGTTTGGGTTTGAACCACCCATTCAGTTCGATTGGTTCGAGAGTCTTTCATACCGAACCAATAAATCGGACCAAACCGACTTAGCATAAAAAATATATAATGATAGTACACTATTAATAAAAATAATTTCCATAATATAATAATTATTTTAATAATTTATAAGTAAAAATAAGTACATACGTAAAAAATTAATATTTTAAAAATTAAATTGATTTTTGGTCTCAAACTAAACCAAACCAAATTGATCTGATTTGGTTTGATCTATTGGTTCGGTTTGCTTCTGTTCGGAAAAAGATAGTCCTAAACCAGAATAAACCAAACCATGCACACGGCTAATTGTGACCACCTACCTCCGATACCCCCATCTTTTTTCATAATGCGGATGAGACAGCACCAGTTTACCCCCATCAGAAGCTTTCTCAATGTACAATTTCACCACCAAGCCTGATCTTATATTAAAATTCAAGGAGTGTTAGCTTTCCGAAACCAGCAGATAATAATATTTGGTTGGCGTTGACAAATGTAATCCGATTAAAAGAAACTAGCTTGGTCCTCCCAGCCATACTTGATATTGTCTCCGGCACCTTAGAAAAAAAAGGTTTATAGAATGCCATTAACCAAGTTAATGGGCCTGAATTCTATCAAGCAGTATGCACCTGATTTCTTAGGGATAAGGAACAATGCCTTCTGAATGAACTTGCCACTCTGGAAAATCATTTGTCATCTGTAATATATGACAACCCATAAGGAATTCGTTTGGGCCCAGCCGGCCTCTTCAGTAGGCAGGTAATATCTATGGTAAGGGTACACCACTGAAACCAACCACAACCACCTTCCTCAGTGCTTCTCTTTAAGAAAAAAACACCGATAGTCGGTTTTTGAAACATAGTGAAAGCCGGAGTGCATGAGTCCGATAATAAGATACAAATATAAAAGTCGAACTCGACGAGTTCAACTTTAATACACAAATCAGAGTAACATACTCTGACTTCATTTTTTATTTTAATTGTCAACACCGGTTGGTCTGAGGGGAGTCTCCTAATTAATTAATGATTTAATCAACCATGCATATATATATATATATATATATACACGCGCGAGCGCGCGCGCAACTCCTGCAGCGCCACCTTATATAAGAGCATAACTATATATTTATAGGATTCTCTTTTAAAGTAGCACAATCTGAAATTTTATTTACATGATTAACATAGTATTAACTTTATTTTCCTTTTTTCGCAAAATCGACAACTTTGTTTGAAGTCGAATTTCGTAACTTTCGCAAGGCGAAGTTAAACTTTAAATATCTGAATGCTGAGAATTGTAAAAGTTGAACCCAAATCATATTCAAATCAAACATGAAATCTAACAACCGAGTTACGGGAGTTCGTTAAAAAACCAGATCTAAAAATTTTACCGGGCAGGAATCGAAAATTTGAAATCTAACTTGGATTAAGTAAATTTTTTTTTAAAAAAAAATCTGACTTCGATCCGAAAATCTATTTTGAGTACTTCTAACAAATATGTTAATTTTGTAGTAGTAATAGTAACAGTAGTAGTCTCGAGGATAATATTTTATGATCGCACGCCACGACGATACAGGTACGGAGAGAGATACAGGTACGTAATATTATGTTAGTCTCGAGGATAATTTTGTAGCATTAATTCTCCATTTTTGCTGCTGCCATGTCTACGAGAGAGATACAGGTACGGAGTGGGCAGCCGCATCAAGCTGGCTTATAATCGGAAAATCATCGATGCCATCCACTCGGGCAGTCTTCTGGAAGCGAGCTACACCAAGACGGCGGCGGTGTTCGGTCTTGAGATAATTACGGAGATCGAAGGTGTGCCCGCCGAGATCCTCGATCCCTTCAACACCGCGAGTCTCTCTCTCCCTCCCTCTCTCTCAACAAAACAAAAAAGAACGACCTTTCTTTTTTCTGCTGTCTGAGCGCCGGGATTGATCTCCATGTTCTTCTTCTTGAATCCCGCCGCCGGCGGCATGCTGCACCAGCGGGCGGAGAGGGATGCCTCAAACGAGGAGACTCTGCTGAAGCTGGATAAAACAAAAGTTCTTCAGAGAATGTAAAACTCCCATAAATAAACTCAGGTGCCGGATAAAACAGGGACGGAACTAAAACTTGTAGGATGGGTGAGAACACCTCAGCTGCCTCCTTTCTGCTTGAGGGTAATCTTGTCACCTAAACTAAGGGCTATCCCTTGAGTCTTGCTTCGGATTCTGATGTACCCGCTCAGCTTTCCATCAAGTTGCCTCTCGATACTGACGTTAACAAGGGCGTCCTCTCCGAACACGCTCTTTGCATAGAGATTTGCTGCAAGGAAACCGCACTCACCGTCCAACGCAGATCTGAAACCCACACCAAAGATAAACAACGAAAAAAAAAATATCAAGTCAACTTCAGGGGAAAGACCGACAGGGCACTATCAGAAGGATTCGAGCACTAACGGCGGGGTGAGGCACTTCATATTTGTAGATTTGATAACGTGATCCAAGAATTGCTTCTCATCTTGAATTGTCGTTTTCACGGCAACCTGGAATTCAACAAATAGAATGAATAAAGGGATTAAGTCCCGTTTGTTTTTGGCTAAAGTTAAAGATTAGACATTGAGATCTTTGGAAAAATTTTTGAATATAATAATAATTTCTTCCTAAACCACTTAATCTTAAGTGGTTAATTGTATTTTTTTCGGAGGTGAATAACTAAGTTCTTTACCTAGGTTAATTTGAAGAAGATAATTCAATACAATTTAAATATTTCTGAAGAGATAACTCAAAATTGACATGAGTGATCATGAGAAAGTCAGAAAAATAGTAACGCAATGTGTCTTTCCTGCCCTAAGGTGGCCGTACAGGGTCTAGAAGACCCAAATATACAGAAGCCCTGATACATTGTCAGATCAGCTAGATCAGGTTCCCCGGAACCAATACCTATTATCCGATGCAGCAGGCCATCATTGTGGCCAATTCAAGTAAACTTAGTCTTGATCTAGGCCAATTGTCAATTATGACTGATTCAGGCACCCCCCCCCCCAAGTTAAGACTTTAGACATTACATCAAGTCAAATCAAATGCCATTTTAGCTTTAAAACTTTAAATTGTGACGCAATGTGTCTTTCCTGCCCTAAGTTGGCCATATAGGGTCCAGGGGACCCGACAAACAGGAGACCCAATACACTGTCAGATCAGCTAGATCAGGTTCCCTGGACCCCCCCCCCCCATCAATCATGATCCAGAATCAGCCAATTCCGATCCATTTCAGCCGATTCAGCAAACCATATCTTGGAGAGTATAATTATGGTATATATACAATTATTTAGTCTATCTAGACAAACTGCAACATGTAGGGTTGACAAGAAATGAAGAGATAACAAGAAATGAAGAGATAACAAGAAATACCTTGTTTTCCCACTCAAACTCGGCCCACATGTTTCTGAATGCTGCATCAGAGCAGGTTGAAGGAGAAATGTAATCCATGATATCGATATGAATGTCATTCAAGACAACAACATTCCTTTCTAGCACGTTCGAAGTCTCATAAACAATGTTCCCAAATATCACTCCTGTCTCAGTTGAGGAAACCTTAATATTTGCTCTGATTTGCTTGCTTGCTTCTGGTGCTAATACATAGTTTTGTGGCCGTTCCACAAGTTTAAGATCTCCCATTGTAGATAATTCCAGGCACAGGTTCTGAAGTGTCTCCTTAGTTCTATTGATTACCGTAACATCGAGAACAATGTCATAATGATGCACTGTGACATAAGCTTCTGCATATACAGGATCACTGAATCCAGTAAGTTGAAGAATGCGGTTCAATTTGCTTGCATCATCCACATCCTTGGTGAACTCCCCTGTTGCACGTTTTAGGTCATCCTGAACTTCATCTTCCAGCTCAAGCTTGCTCATACCCTGTTGAGAGAGCCAATGCGATGACATGACATTTCAGATACTTGTAGAAATAAAATTGAGCAATTAATTGAATAAAATATAGGCATTGAAAAAAATATCCAGAATAAGCAAGACCATATCAAGGAATCAAATTGAGTATAAGGAATCCATAATGCGGATGAGACCACCAGTTTACCCATCAGAAGCTTTCTCAATGTACAATTTCACCACCAAGCCTGATCTTATATTAAAATTCAAGGAGTGTTAGCTTTCCGAAACCAGCAGATAATAATATTGGTTTGACGTTGACAAATGTAATCCAATTAATAGAAACTAGCTTGGTCCTCCCGACCATACTTGATATTGTCCCGGGTACCTTGAAAAAAAGGTTTCTAGAAATGCCATTAACCAAGTTAATGGGCCTGAATTCTATCAAGCAGTATGCACCTGATTTTTTAGGGATAAGGAACAATGCCTTCTGAATGAACTTGCCATTCTGGAAAATCATTTGTCACCTGTAATATATGACAACCCATAAGGAATTCGTTTGGGCCCAGCCGCCGAGGTGCTTTATCTCCAAGCTAATAAAAAAACTGACTAGTGTTGACTTCCTCTTCGGTAGGCATGTAATATCTATGGTACACCACTGAAACCAACCACAACCACCTTCCTCAGTGCTTCTCTTAAAAATAAATTAAGTCTAATGTTGCTTTTTTATTTTAACTTTTAAGAGAGGCTAAACCAAAAAAGATGTCTCTCTGAAATTTAGGATAAAATATCCAAACATATTTATATATTTTTGGCTCTTATTTTTTATTTTAAGATAAAAAAGAGACAAAAAACTGTATACACTCTATACAAACACCCTGAAAATGCCAACATATGTCCCTTATGAATGAAAACTACTTGGTTTCTTGACAAAAAAAGTAAATAAATGACAACATATCAGTGCTTCAACCAAAATAAAAAATTATTGTATGGATATGGAATAACTCAACTGCCAAAATACAGAAGAGTAGCCTTCTTAATCCTACAATGGAAACGAAAGAAGACATGAAGAAAAAGGGTATCAAATATGCAATGACATGCTAATTCAGTTCTCCAGAGAATAATAAAGATAGGGTATAAAATTTACAGAAACTGTTGCAGGAGCTACTCCAGGAAAAGATATGATCCATCATAATTCATAAGACCTATGTCATCAAAGTCAAGAAGCACCTGGTGTTTAAGAATAAAGGTGTTGGAGGAATCATCAGAGGGGGAGAATCACCAGAGCGAATCAATGGGATTGCATCCAGGCAGAGAAGACGATGAAAACAGATCCATCATCCATAAGGGGTCAAAATTCCAAAACCCTCAGCTGCTGAACTGCCCAGTTCAGTGGCTGAGTTGGTTTAGTTTAAGCTTCAGATCCTGCTCATATCAGATCCATGCGACCCAGTAATTGGTTCTCACGGACCCTCATTTTACCTGCTCAAAATGAGGTGGAGAAGGCACCTGTGGAACCGACCCAAGCAGCCGCAGCAGCAAACATAACCACCTAGGCAATTTGGCTCAGGTCAGGGCAGTGAGAGGTCACCTCGCACTGTTGCCCAGGCAGTCACCTCAACTGCTTTGATGACATATCAAAAGCCTGAACTATCATTAGCATAAACATCTATTAGAACTTGTTCTACAAAATTCCAGTAAAGGGACTTCTATGAAAATGGATTACACTAATATTGTTCAAGCTCCATAAATTAGTAAGGTAAAATATCCGTACTCTCTCTTAGACACATACTCTATAGATGAGAGCAAAAAAAAAGAAACCCTTACCTTCCTACTCTTCAAATGATAAAAATCAATAAGATCATCTGGTTGTGCATGAGACACCAGGGCCTTTGCCTTGATTTCCTCCGTCTCACGCAACTGCTTGTCTGTAAGCATTCGTGCAAAACTCTGGCGGCAAGATTGCAACCATACCTTACTTGCTTCATCACCAGTGTTGCATAGGAGCCTTATGCAAAGCACAATACGGTCATAAGAATCATTATCGATAAGATGAGGCATCACAGACGACTGACCCAACTGCAGCATGGCCACCATGATCAGCAAAGCACCGGTAATAGCCTTATTGATCTCTGTCTTAGACGGTTGAACCTCTTCCAGTCTAAGAACAAGCTTAGTCAAATTGGAAGCAATTACAGCTCCTAGGAAGAAGTCACCATTGAGGATCAAGGATCTCAAGTTTCCCGGTGATGCTAAGGATCCAGACACAAGGGTGGGAGCTGAGATGGCTGTTTCGGAAGCAGCACTTTGAGTGGCATAGGTCCCATCAGCAAGAACAGCTGGCCTTCTAGAGGACACAGTAGCAGCATAATTCACTTGAATGGGCTTCTTTGATGCACCTGTTGACTCACTTGTATCCTCGCTGCTGAGCGTGTAGAACGGGAGATCCCCAAGGCACTGCTTTACAGTAGAAATGGCACTCTCAATTTCAGAAAGCGAGAGACAATACTCACCCATGATCCAAAGGGCACACGAGCACACGCGGGCAGCCCGGATCTGGTAGAATGTGTCTAGCAGGCGGGTGATGATGGACACCCGGAGCTTTGGATTAGTCTCAATGATCTCTCGGACAAACACAACGACGTCCATGGCAGAAGCAATATTGCTGTCGCCGAGATAGTCCATGAGGAGGTGGACCACATTGCCAGCAACCTCGGGAAACTTGATTGCGCAGGAATGAATAGCCTGCACCAGCATCTGCCGGTACTCCCCGTTCTTCTCTAGCTCCCCGCTCTGCGTCTTGACGACCTCTTTTTTAAGCGTAAGGACCACCTCGTCGACGTTCCTCGGAGTTATGAGCTCGAGGGCGATGTCTATGGTCTTCCTGCGGATGTCAAGATTCGGGCTCGATATAGCGCGTAGTACGTCCATGATTAGCTCCACCATGATGTCGCGGTGCGTTGAGCGCAACTCGTTAAGCCGGTCGAGAACTATGAGCTTCACATTGTTGTCACTCTGAGAGAGAAGCAGCTGGCAGTAGGTGTTGGCAGCCGCGCGGATCGCCGTAGGGGCTGAAGACAACGAGACGAGAGTGCCGGCGCACTCATAGCTCACTGCCGTCGACGTAGATGGGCAGTCTAGCAGCGCGATAATGATCTTGATATACCTACCCTTCTCCGCCCTGTGGGTGCGGCAAACCTTGCGGATCAGGTCCAGGACTACCATCTGCATCAGCTCGCCCCACTGAGTCACGGATTCAAGGTGCGATAGCATGTAGCCAACGGCGCGATCCTGCGCGCACTGGAACAACATCAAGAAGGCGTTGCGGCGGGTCGAGGCATCCTGCTCCGTGGAAAGCAGGCGCTCGATCGTTTCCGGCGCGTCGACCAAAAGCTGCTCCCCCTGCGGCAGGCGGTAAATCGCGGAAATGGCTAGCACGGCGTTGCGACGCACGAAGGGGTGGCGGTGCTCCAGATTAGAGAGCACGGAGGGAACAAGGGGTTCGATGATCTCAGCCTCGGAGAGGCGGCAGAGGAAGCGTAGAGTCACCCCGCGGATGTACTCGTTGGGGTGTTGCAGGTTGTTCCGGAGTGTCTGACAGATAAGGATCATCTCCGGAAGGACGCGGCCGCGGGCGTCCGTCTTGTCGATGATCTCCAGATAAAGGAGGAGGAGCTTCTGGATGGTGTGGTCTTCCGAAGGTAGGACGTACCGGACGATGGTGATGAAGAGTTGGGTAAGGGTCTCGCCGTTGAGAAGGAGCACGATGGCCTTGCGCATGGCATCGACCTTGGCAGGGACGTCATTGCCCTCCAACGCCTCCTTGATCTCGTTCGCCATGGCCGGCGTACCCTTGTCGAAGTGCACCAGCAGCGTGCACGACTTCTCCATGTTGTCTATCTCGGAATATGACGCTAGGTCTCCGGCGAGCGAGAGATCCCACCGCCGCGGGGGGAGCACACATCTGCGGCGGGAGTGCAGATCTGAGTAAAATTTCAGGGCTCAGACGAGGAGGAGAAGGGATTTGACAAATTGATGATGCCGGTGAATCAGCAGAGGAGGCTGTCCGATGGAGGTGGTGCAGATGGATCCATCCAGCAGCCGCCGACGGAGCAGATCCTTCGCACACCAGGCTCTCGCTGCCGCGGCTGCGGGATTTGGACTTTGGAGGCTCGATTTGGCGCTCGGATCTAGAGAAGAGGAGAGGGGCGAACGCGAACCTTACCGGCCTGTCATAACTAACACCCAGGGGTGTAAACGGCACTGGATAAATCGAGATTCGGATAAGAAATTAACCGAATTTATTTGTGTACCATGTGAAGTATTCAAATTGAAATTAAAATCGGTTCATTCTGTTTCTCTTTATGCGATTTTGATAACAAATAAATAAAATTATAAAATATGATATATAAATTAATAAAAATAAATCTCTGAGCATATCATATCGAATCTTAATAATTTTATGCAATTTATTATATTTTTTTAAATAAAATTAATATTTTATATATATTTCGAAAATTATCGATTCTAATTTAAATAATAAAATCGAAATCGACCCACGGTGATTCCAAAAATATTGGCATCGAAATCGAAACTCTTCTAACCTTTTATCGGCCTCCGAATCGAATCCCGATGACTCCTCCGTCACCAAACGTGACCGGTTTACGACCCTAATAATACCGTAGTGCTATTAAAGTCAAAGAGATGAATATTCTTTCTAATATTATATAAGTTTCTCGTATTTTTTTTTAGCACCGCGAATTGATGCATCGGGCAAGATGTGGAGATTCTTTAGAAAGCTATCTCTAACTAATTAATATTGAATGTATATTAGTTCTGTGTCTTGATCCCCACCTCTCGCCACCACTGCCCTTCTGGCTTCTCAAGGGGAAAATATATTTATTTATTTATTAGAAGTGCGAGATGAGTTGTCATTTCGACGAGTGTCTGCCAACATTAATTACTCTCCTTAACGGACGCTATCCCTTCTATTTTTCCTCCGCCCCCCGAAGGGCAAACCCACATCTCTTTCCCACGTCGCCAACAGACAGCGTTCTACCCTCTACATTCTTACGATGAAAGATTTTTATTGAAGCAAAATGAATATTATCCAAGGATGAGAAATTGTCGTGTTTGGAAAGACGAGAAGGACGAAAAAGAGTGAGAGTCGTATATCGTCGATCGTTAGGCAAGGGAAGAGGGTTTCATCTTTCTTCTGGTCTAAGAAAAAAATATCTTTAAAAGTATAAAATTATAATAGCTGTCGAATATTTTTTTTGATAAATTTTGTTACAAAAATATAAGATCGTAGCGAAAACTAAATCTATCGGGCAACCAAACACTCCCATAAAGATCTACCCCCAAAGAAATAAGTTTTGGTTAAAAACATATGTCCAAATATAATGAACTAAAAACAGATAAGTAGTATAACAGTTGATCGATCGACATTTAATTATCCTTACGGACGCAGCATAACATATACCGTGAATAAGTAGAAAACATTGGACGTGGATTGTAAACTTTTCTGTCTCACCTCAAAAACTGTAATATTGTACGGTTGGACACTTGATTTCTTATATTATTACTCGAGTTTTAGTATATAAGTCTTACGACTCCACCGTTACCAAGGGGATTTCGAAGAAAAAGGATTTAAAATCTAACGAGTACAATTAAAAACTTGTCTTGGGAGACGAGTCTCAACACTCGGCACTCGATCCCTCGCCGCGGGAGCTGCGCCTTGTGTTGGCCACCGGGCCATCGTGTCCAAAAAAAAAAAGAGTGATTTATCCTCAATTTGACCTCTAAAACCATCTAATTTGACTTTTCTATAACATATTTGTGCCTCCAATAGAAGAACCCCGAACTCCATTTTTACACTTGAAATCCGCGAGCAAAAACTATACATGGGTTGTCGGTGGCATTCTGGCACCACAACTCTTGCAGAGTCCAGTAGGCGAACTTTCTTCGTCTTCCCGAGAATTCTTTCGGTACATACACGCGAGACTTGAACGGGTCTCGTCAATTATCCAGGCTTGAGTTTTAGACTAATAAAGCAATGGCGTTCCACGACATGCCCCGCGGCCTTCGTATCTGCGGTGTCCGGTACAATGTTGTGTGTGAATCTCCCCCACGGGAGTTTCATCAGAAATATCTAGGTGTGCAAAACCTTCGAAAGTCGATTCTTCGATACTCGGCTTTAATGGAAGAAGAACCAAAAAAAAAAAAAAAAACTACTCACAAATGAGCCAAGTTTGAGCCGACCCCGGAGTTTCGGCATAGAAAACCTCCCCGAGAAACAAGGAGGAGAACGATATCTATAGATGCAGAGGGGATCGCCTCGGTTTCATAGCGGAGAAAACTCTAGCAACCACAAATCATGAACAGTCACGGTCCGTTTCCTTCGCTTAGTAACATATTGCTTGCTGCACCACGACGATCTGTCGCCGTGCACAGCAGCATGCACAACATAACGTCGTAAATGCTACTAGCTAGTAACATAAGATCATGGTTGATCTCAGTTGGTAACTGCACCACCCTCTGCCAGAGAACTAAGATGATCCACTCTCCTACGGGCACAGTAGTGAAAACGATCCAATGGATCCCGTCCGATTTAATTACAGGTCATAACTTAACAGGTCTGTCTAAGGAACGAACGAGAGTGAAATGTGCCATGATGCCACAAATCCCCCTGGTACATTAAAAAGTGAACCTCCCCGAATACCGAAGTCGAGGGCCGAACAGGGCCATTAATGCCGAACATACGTACGCACAAGGATAATCCCTTCAGAGCCGGTTGGAGAAGTACCTTCGAACCTAAACACAAAACGTCAGAGATCCACATGCATCACATTTGACGCACGCACAGCATTCATTCCATTACACTTGTGGGTTCCCACCTGCTCATGTTGGGATTCGAAGATAGTCCCTCCAACACGCGGCTAAATGTATCATCATCCTTCTATAGAACAGTTAATAGGCTATGCAATAAAGCCATACGAATCATTCACCTGCCACGTCCGAGCTGACTGGTCACTTGGTCAAGGCCAACGTCCGAGCACGAAGGTTAAGAAATATTCCCCTGAAATGAATAGCCACGGGTGGGCAGCGAAATGTAAGCGGCGTCCATCATCGATGGGGTAAACAGAGGGGTTAGGCCACGGGCGGACAAATACCAGCAACACGCTACAATGCTGTGGAAGACAACACGGAGCTGCAGGGGCACGTATCTGTAATTTATCCACCCAACGATTGGCCAAAACTGTAAGAGAAAAAAAAAACAATTTACGGTAGTGTGTTTAACAACAATAAGATTTCTCACATGATCAAGACAACAAAAAGAAGCTTAATAATTTCTGACCATCCATGCAGTCAATTGCACTGAAGGATACTCCTTCTTCACCTTGTTCTTGACCTGTGGCCACGGCCTCCCTACATTTCACACAGTATACTAGTGTTGGATATGCAAAAGAAGAGAAAAATAAAAGCACGCTAGCTTCTTTTCAGAGGTATCTAATCTACCAGAGCTGAATCATACATATCTATGGCAAAATCGCACCTATGGGTTAAGAGCGTTGGAAAACCAGCATAGGTTAAATATGTTATCTAATGTTAAAATGCAAAGTCAATATATGTCTTCTCTTCTGGTATGTCCTTACCCTCAACAACCAGACCATAGTATACAAGGAATAGGAAATGAGTACAAGGGGATGACGTCAGCTGCTCCAGCAGGACCTGTGGGCGTAATACAAGCGTGTTAAGCTTGGCTTCATAGATATCAGATAGTTATAACTGTAACTGCCAGACTTGAAACAGAAACCCAGATGAGTAAAAAGTCATTTCACCTTCTTAGCTACTGTCTTGTTGTCTTTCTTCCCTCTGAATATGATATCCATCAGCTTATGAAAGAAATGTCCAACCGGTCCACCATAGGCAAATCCAAAGAGCTGGAGTTAACAATGTCGGGCATTATTTAAGTTTGAAAAAAATAACTGCAAAAGCACAAAATTGCCGACTTGTCCGTTTTTAATAGAACAGGGTGAAAGGGAAAAGGCAATATAGCAGTATCGTGTAATGCAAAGAGACGAATATCTAACCACCTGAAGAAAACAGTTTGTTTAATTCCTTGAACATATGGTCACATCTCTTGGACATCAGGATCTTAGCAAAATGTGAAAAAAGGTTAACCTGTAATCCAGGACTACAATTTCAAGGGTAACATGTATAGCATCTAGATTCTAGATAGATATTGTCACGGTTCACTTGCCGAAAAAAAGAAAGAACATGAGGACACGAGCACCTACCTACACCACACAGATACTTGACTAATAACATGACCTTACAATCTCAACTTCTCAACCTTCTTAAATATTCAGAGGTAAGTATAGAGAAGTAAAACTGGTTGAATTAATTACACCACTTGCAAGTTTTCTCATTTCATAACTGAACCAAGACCATGAACTCAGAAAGGGCAAATAAACTTTTTTAAAAGATACACCTTTTCTCCCTCAGAAACTTGCCAACATACTGAGCCATACATGGAACAATAGTTTCTCTGCCACAAAAACTAAGCCTTTAAACACCTGATAGAATCCAGCCAACCGTTGTGGATTTTTTAGCCAGAAGACTGAGTGACAATTTTAAAACACAAACCAATCATGGTCGAGAAAGTAGGGAAACCTCCACACCCAGCTTACAAAATATAGTACCTCCTCCAAAAGGGAAGATGTGTACCACTGAACCAATATGCAGTATAGACGTCTTTGTTGCCAGTGATGAATGCCTTGACACAGACAAGCTCATCCCAATCACATATCCTCCCATCAGCAAGTTTATCACGCACCTAAAGTCTCCGACAAAAGTTCAAATCTCCACAACCTCTTCAATGTAATCTTCACTGACATGTTAGGCTCTGGCAGGAAAGTGGATATGAAGAAGTTCAGTGGCCACTTTACTCAAAAGATACCCCAGACTATAATCTCCACTCTGACATTTTTCTTACACATGATCGCCTTAATCCTCATTACCTTGTTTAGCAAGTAGTAGATTAATTCTCAAAAACTTTATACAAATAGCAACCTGCTCAATCTGGAGTCTTATAGAACTCCGTCCCGATTCCTCAAAGCAACATGGAGAATTTCTGTTGACTTAAGGCACCCTTCCACTTGTTGAAAGCCACAGCAGGATTCATTTCATCCTTCCAGTATCCATTAATTATTTTCTCTGAATAATATTTATATCAATTTTCACTAAAGACCAGGATGATGGTCAAATTAATTCAAAGTTCTTGCATGGCAATTTTCAGAAGAAGAAGAAGATAATCTTCAACCTACCGTGAAGCAAGATGAAGGTGTCCACAGGGCTTGGTCCAGCCATTGTTTCCATTGAACAACACGCAAGCTTGTTTAAAAAGCACCGAGATTTCGATCTTAGCGTCGGTTCATCAGTTCGATTTATGACAGTAAACATTGAAACAACTAGGGGGGCAAAAAGACAACCAACGTCTCCCGCCGGATCGAAAAGGAGAACGCGGGTAAGAAAACAGGGGGAAAAGAAACAAACTTCGAGTAACTTGACCGTGGCCTACAATTTTAAGCAGGAGACGCCTCAGTTGTATCCTCTGTATACCGGAGAGCTTCTGCGCGACCGAGTCACTGACCCCAGCCAAGACGCCGGCGGTGATGGCCTGCGTACGCGAGGGTAAGAACGATAGAAAGGCGAGCAGAAATCCGGCCATACATAAAAAAGGGGTAAAGTAAGAAGTTCAACCTTGGTGCGCAGGGGATGGACCTGGAGCTGCAACAGGTAGTTCTCCCATCCCCTTTTCGCGACTGCCGACATCTTCCTCGCGCTACCCTGCTGCGATCCTGAGAGTCTGATACCCACCCCACTCTCGCTGGGACACCAAGCTCCAGTCCAGCACCTGCGAGGATTCGTGAATAGGTGGTGGTCAAAAATGGAAGAGATTGTTCGGTGGCCGCGTGCCAGGAAATGTATACTTGCACCCATTTTAACAAACATGGTAAAAATAACAAGAAAAAAAAGGAAAGATTTTTTTTTTTCGTATTTGTCAATGAAAGTATCACTTTTCTTGGCATCTCTCAGCAATGGATCAAATCGGTGGCATTATATTACGATCCGTTTTTGTTGCGACGAAACAAAATGCTCGGTATCTCAAACTCATTTTATATACTGAAACCATTACTACCCATAAAAAGATAATTTTTGACATAACAAGCTTGCTCGGTGGAAAAGATGATCAATCTTGAGTTAGGGGGTCTGAAAATTTTGCCAATTAACGAAGTGGTTGATGTGAGTTTAAAAACTAAAGATTGTCTCGGAAAAATTAATTCACATGTAGGTTATAATTAAAAAAAGTTAGCCCGAGATAACTTGGGGCCAAGTTGACGGTAAAGGTGCTGTTTGGTACAAGAAGATTAATTTGGGGATAAACAAAGATTAGAACTTCTACGGTCATAATCACGACCGTGATTAAGGCAAACGCTGACGCTGAATGGTTATGGCATGATCATACTTTCCATTATTATCATCATGCAAAGACAGACACTTTAGTAAGCAGGTTCTTAAGGATTCTTCACCTTACGAGATATGAGTGTGTTGCCATACTCTGATACATGCACTTGACACAGTAGTGGTTTGATGTAGATGATAATGGATTAAGTCCAACACACTGAATATCAGATATGGGCCGGCCAAATAAAATCCAAGCCCAATATCCGGGCAAGCATGCAATCAGTGCCAAGTTTATCATTTCAATGTACGTCGTGCTCCAGCCACTGGCGCTCTAATTTAACTCTTCATTATATTATTTGGGAGACTCAATCCGTCTTTACCTACTTTTATTTTTATTTTCTCTATTTTTTTAAAAAAAAATCAACTTATTTTTGTTTCAATTCCGATGTAGTTTGAATCCGTTAACACGTGGAAATTGGTGAGCAAAGTTCAGTTTGATCTGATTTTAAATCAGATCTTTTTTCAATACCAACATGAGCAGAATCGTGCTCTCAAACCAAATCTCAATACCTACGTGTTCGACGAAATGCGCAGTCGAAAAGAGACAACTCTCATCTCTCACTTGGCCTTGCAGAGCAGAGCAGTACACTTTCGCTAAGTAACTTAAAGTTACTTACAAATTCTTACAAATTATCAGAGTGTCTAAATCCATAAGTAACTTAAGTTTATAAGAGATGCATGAATCAATACATCTATGGGGTGTTTGGTTGCATGATAATTGAAGTTTTTATTTTAATTTTTAAAAATTGTAAGAAAACTTGTTAAAAGAGGTGTTTGGTAACTATGACAATTTTATGTTTTAAAAGTGATTTTCTTCTTAAATAAAAAAAGAGGGTCTCACCTCTTTCTTTTTTCTTGTGGTCCCCCACTTTGTTTGGTCATCTGTGGTACGTAGTTGCACTTTTTTGTAATCACATCCCTCCAAACATGATAATTTTATGTCGTGAGTTGGTTCAATTTTTGTTTTAATATAATTTTTTATCATGAAAGTGTACAGAAAATTATCGTGCAGCCAAACACCCCACTAGAATCTGCTAATTTTCATCAAAATTGATTGACAGAAATCTCTCCATCAGTGTCAAAACAGCCCCACGTGTTCATGGATATGTGGCACGCATATATGATTCTCACACTTCTCTCCAAGCATCAAACTTGCCACTGTGTGTGTATATATATATGGTATCTATCCCTTTGGGCCGGGCATCGTTTGGTATCGGATTATTATTCAGGGAACAAATTTTGGGCTTAATTATTCCCGATCTTGTGTGTACCGAACAGCCCCTCAACGAATCAAAGCTATTCATTGTGACACCGAACGTCTGATAGATCTAATCAATTAAGATCCCGTTTGGTACGAAGATGAAGAGGGAAAAAGTAGTTAACCACAAGGATAAGATTAACCACAAGAATTGATTTATCTCTATTCCTATCAAATTTATGCCACGTACCCCGCCCGTGCGACTACGTACGCACGTACACCATGGTTGTTTTGCTTTGCCTGTATTTATTTATTTTTTGCTAAATCGAACAATATATATACGGACCCTCAAATTAACCAAAACTTCAGTTTTGTTGGGTTTGAGACCAAAGTTAATCAAATATCTAGCATGATTTGATTCGGAGGAGTCTCAAACCGACCAAATCAAATGACTTGCATTATTTCTAAGAATCCGATTCCTGCAAACCCAAATCCAAATCCAAATCTAAACAGTTGCGCTTCCGGATGAAACAAAGCACTTGCATGCCTCTCTCTCGCGTGGGAATCCGGCAGCCCACATGCGTGCGTCAAGTAGCAACTAGCTAGCTATTTGTCGGGACCGTTCACTATTTGGTTCAACCCGAAAGATCGAATAAAACTAATAATTTGATTCGGTTTGATTTGGTTTGAACTATCGATCAGTTTGATTTGATTTCGAGGATCTTTCAAACCAAATCAAACTGATAGACCGAATGACCCGAATTAGATTAAATATTTTAGTTTTAGTTATATATAAGATAGTATTTATGTATCTCTTCTTATAAAAATAAATTTGTTTCAAGAATTCTTAAAGTAAAATTAATGTATTGTATAAACATATACATAAGATTTTAATAAAATACGATTTAAAACAAGTAAAATAGAATTATATATTGATATATCTACATACCTTGATAAAATATAGTTTGAACCGAACCGAATCGAACTAAATCGAATTAATTTGATTCAGTTTGATTTGATTTGAGAGATAGATTAGTTTAGTTTAATTTGAAAAAAAATACTTAAAAATCAAATCAAACCAAATCATAAACACCCAGCTACTACTTGCTAGAGATTATCCAACGACTGGAAGCATATATATATATAGAGTCCGGATCCCCTCAGGAGGGCTCCTGAGGGGATCCGGTCAGCCCCTCTCACATGGGGGGCTGACAAGATGTGATTTGACATCTTGTCAATGTCTTGTCAGCCCCCCATGTGAGGGGGCTGACCGGATCCCCTCAGGAGCCCTCCTGAGGGGATCCGGACTCATATATATATGTCCCTTCGGTGCTCTGCTGCAAGCGGACGGCGGCCGGAGTATCCAATTCTGCGGGCCAGCCGGCCGGCACTAATTATATATATATATATGTATGTACGAAGATGATCTAAGTGTGTGTATATACGGGAGACGGGGGCTTTTTTGGGTTCCACTACGTACAGTACCATTGAATAGGGCATTTTGATTAATTCCGTCCCGACAAGAATTGATCTCGACCCAATTGTGTGCAAAAGATTTTGACTGCAATTATACACATAAACTTTGGGCCAGGCAAGGTTTCTAAAAAATCGTGTGTGTGATCGATGATGGGACGTTCTGGCTAGCTAGCTAGCTGTTCTCACCATCCGACCCGAACATATACATTATATCCTATATTAAAATATTCGCATCAGCTATTCGTGTGTGTATATATATATGTGTTCGAAAATACCTCTTTTATATGTGTATATATATATATATTTGAATTGTAACGGAGCTTGTTGAAACTGCTGTTTGGCAGGTAAAGAATAATTAAGTGATATCGTCGTCATACTCCCATTTGCGAAGGTGCGTGAATGGCGGCATCCCGTCCCGTCCCCCACGTGGACGAACCAAGTACAAATTCGCATATAGATATACCAATAATTAATAAATATATAGATGCACGAGAGCAAAAGGAAGTAGTTTCCGACTCGGACCACACCATCGTTCCCGATCGACTTTCCGCTTCGACTCGCCCGTCCGCCATGACGTACGTACACACCGAGTCTGATGAGTCCGATCCGACACGTCTGTGCACATGACGAACCGGCCGAGTCCCCGGCGGATCCCACTCACTGTCGATATGGGCACACGTGACACGACACGTAACGTACCCCCCCGTCCATTCAAAAGGGGTGCCCCCCTCCCCCGAAGATACCCCCTCGCATATTCCCCCGGTCGGGCCGGACCGGCGCCGCCACGCGCACCGTTTCTGACCACCGGGTTGCCTTTGTTTACTAAAACCTTCTATTTTATTATTATTATTTACATGGATTCATGTGTTCCTCCACCTCTTTCAACTTTTCAAAAAGGATAGGAAAAGAAAAGAAAAGAAAACTGTCTGTTATACATATTTTCAAGGTATCTTACGGAAAACACGTGGTGTATTTATTACTTGTCGGACAAGAATGTGCAGCACACGCAACTAATTAAGGCTAACCGTCGTCCGGATCAGCCGTGGATTCAATTGGATTCATTTAATTAATGTTACGTGGATTGTTGAGAGACCAAATGAAATCGCCGATTAAATCAAATAATTCCACGCATATAAATCTCTTGTCATCAAGAATATGTACTCTTCTTGAATTAATATTATGATCCACAACAACATGATATTTTCAATATACGCAAAACAGTAGTTATTTACTTGTGATTAGAACCTACGACGTAATCGAACTGTTGATGAGTGGACCGGACTGCCCGTGCCGTTGGAGAAGGAAGGAGGTGGCGCGGCGCCGAGAGAGAATATTCTCCGCTCTATGCCGTTGCGTTGCATGTCCCTCTCTCTCTCTAGCTAGACTCTCGGCAAGTAATATTCCCCGGCATCCCGCCTCCCTGCTATAAATACGCGACCGCTCGCCACCCCTTCTCCTCGACCGACCACAGCAACTAAAAATAAGCAGCGCGACTACCGTGTTGTTCTTGACATTGCTCGCGGCATTGAGCCATGGCGGCCGGGAGCACGGTGGTGGTGTTCGATTTCGACAAGACCATCATCGACTGCGACAGCGACAACTGGGTCGTCGACGGGCTCGGCGCCACCCAACTCTTCGAGCGCCTCCTCCCCACCATGCCCTGGAACACCCTCATGGTGCGTGCCTGCGTATACACATTCCTCCTCCTCCTCCTCCCCCGTCGCTAATAATTGACTGTTTACTTCTCCTCGATCGCCGGCGTTTCTCTCATCTCACGTGTGTACGTGCGTGCATGCTTCTTGGGCCTTGCTGATCTCGATCAGGATCGCATGATGGCGGAGCTCCATGCGCAGGGCAAGTCCATCGGGGACATCGCCGACCGCCTGAGAAGCGCCCCCCTGGATCCTCACATCCTCGATGCGATCAAATCTGCTCACGCGCTTGGGTAACTAATTAATTCACTGGCTTCTTCCTCTCTCTCAATCTGTGGTCAATCTCCGGCGGAGCAGCTGGTCCCCCATCAATACACATGCCCGGCCCCCTTCTTGACCTGTTATAATTTGTCTCAGATGCGAGCTGAGGATCGTGAGCGACGCCAATGCGTTCTTCATCGAAACCATCCTCGAGCACCACGGCATCCTCGACTACTTCTCGGAGATCAACACCAACCCCGCCCACGTCGACGAGGAAGGCAGGCTGCGGATCTCCCCTTTCCACGACTTCAACAAGTCCTCCCATGGCTGCCCCCTCTGCCCTCCCAATATGTGCAAGGTCCGTGCGCGTATCTTCTCCTCCTTTTTCTTCTTCTTCTTCTTCTTGGAAAAGAGACGTCGTATTATATATATATATATAATGTGTTTGCCGCGCCGGCGCGTAATTAAAAAATAGCTCCTCGTGCTCTTGCAGGGTGTGATCCTGGAGCGCATCCGCGCAACCGCCGCCGGCAAGACGCGGTTCATCTACCTCGGAGACGGCAAGGGGGACTACTGCCCCTCGCTCAAGCTGTCGGAGGGGGACTTCGTGATGCCGAGGAAGAACTTCCCCGTCTGGGACCTCATCTGCGAGGACCCCTCCCTGATCAAGGCCGAGGTCCGCGAGTGGACCGACGGAGAGGAGATGGAGACCGTCCTGCTCTCCCTCATCAACAGGATCCTTCTCGCCGACGGCCACGCCTCCCCGCCGCCGCTCTTCTCCGTCGACTGCAAGCTTCAGACGATCCCGCCGATGATGGCAGCCCCCCGCGAGCCCCTCCGGCAGGCTCTTCCCGTTCGTCACTAGCTAGCTACTCTATATAGTATAATATAATCCGTGCCACGGCCGTCCGTCGGCCGCGCATGTAATTCTCCCTCCACCTAGCAACCAACCGGGCGGAGCAGGGTGGAAGGAATTAAAACACCGTGCACCGTCGTCCACCATCTGATCATAGATGGCTTTGTTACAACATGTAACCAAACATCGATCGATGCCCCCCCCCCCTGTATTGCTGCTGCTACGTGCCCTGGGCCATATGATCTAAAAGTAAGTTCGCCGTCCACCACCAGCTGCCGCCGTTCCCTCAAGGTTGCCAAGTTCTTTCTTCTCTCCACGTATAAAAGTAACGTCGGGGTTCTGCCGGCAAAGCAGGATTCAGGTGCCGACGAGTCCGGATGTTGGATGTGTTGTTCTCCACCTTCCGAGGGGAGGGGATCTCCACGGCGGCCCGCGGGAATATGCTCGGAGACGTCGCTTTCCCCCTTTCTTCTTTTCCGGCGGTTCGTCCGCCGTGGGTTGTGATCGGGAACCTTCCGCCTGATTCGTGGCGACCGACCGACGAAGGGCGCTCGTCCCGCCGGAGGCCTCGCATCCTGTTCTTGAATATATTCATTCGACCCCTAGAGTTCGCCCGAATTCCGGCAGAGCTCGTCGACAATGTCGACCGCAGGGAAGAACCGTGAATGAAGTTTCTTTCCTTCTTCCTTTCTCTCTCTGTTTTTTTTTTTTTTGGGGGGGGGGGGGGGGTGTTAAGGTGAAAGACGCTTATTTTTTTTGTGAGTTTAGGCTGACACGGATACAGATAATTTAAACGGAACGAGCACAAAATGGAGACTGACGACAATTAACATAGAGAAAGATCTAACTGTAAACTTGCTCCGAAATTCTATCGTCAACGTGGTAGATTTGTGTCACGTCCCGGATTCCCTAACCTGCGCAGCGGAATAAATCCGGAGATGGGACCGAGGAGTTAACCCCAAAACTACGTCGATTTAGAAAAAAATAATGAATTACAGGTCCCATTTCATTAAAATAAATAACTGAATCCCAAAAATAAATCATACCTGGATTTCAATATAAACAAATCATAAACCAAAACTCTAATCCTCTTCTGCACTAATCCTGATCTACTACGCTTCTGCTGCGCTACCTGTTTTCCTGAAAAATGTTAAACGATTTGAAATGAGTCACACGGACTCAGTAGGACTTATACCCAACTTTCCTATTATACTAATCAATTTAAATGATAGCAATAAATGATAAAATCAACACAAATCAGATTATATCATAATCACTAAACTAATTATCAAGATTCAATTATTAGTTGGGTCCTTTCAAAAATCGATTAATCAATGAGCCTGAAACTACATGAACCAAACTATCTATCACTTAACCATCTGATCTATTCTATATGCATGCCACCTGGACTTACATGAGCCTACTGTGCGTGCCTCAATATCATTTCCATTCCATTTGTCTGAGTAGATCATATGCTATACTTGGCGATCGTCACTCCAGCTCTAAATACATATAAGAAGTACCATATAGTAAGCTAAATCCCAAAGTACGTCTAGGCAGGGGCGTACTTAGGATAAACCGCGATATCCGGGATCGAATGATGCACCGGATCAATCTATTTCCACCGCTGCCCACGGGCGATTCTATCATAGGCTGGAGGAGCAAACATTACATCACATGCATCATAGCATCAATAACATTTCACAAGCAAGCCATACAATTACTCAGACAATACCATTTCAATAACCAATTATGAAATTTAACTCAATCAAATAGCCAATCATTAAACCATGTCAATCATTCCATCCATTCACATAATTATGCAATTAATCATAATCATGCCAATAATCACAATCATGTCGACACATGCAGACCATTCAATTAATGCAAATATTCATGCAATAGACCCAATCAGGAGTAATAATTCAATTAGATTCCAATCCATGCAATTGACCCAATCAGAATTAGAATATACAACATAATTAGACATATTAACTTTAATTACTCACAATTCAATATCAATTCATTTTCCAATTCAATTTATCAATTAATGATTCTTAAGGTCATACATAATATGAATTGGATATAAATATAATCTTAAGAGGTCATAATTCAATTTTATCAATTAATAAACCTTAAGATCATACATAACATAGATCGGATACAAATATAATATTAACGGGTCATAATTCAATTTTCACAATTACCTATTTATTTTTCTAGTAATTTTCAAACCATAAATGAATCAATAAACATCTAATTATTACTACACATGAAAAATGCATGAACTATGCATGAATGGCATAAACAACATTTAAATGAACCCATGCACACAATTAAATAATTATACCATCATTTATTCACCAATTTCTAATTATCTATCTAATAAACATATTTTAACGCATTAATATATCGGAATGCTAAGGAAAATCGGGATACCTACCTCGATGAGGTCGATAATTGCAAAGTTCAGAAAGTCCCAACCGATTTAGACATGAGGCCACGAAGGGAATGGCAAAACCCGGTTATCCCCCTGTTGGCATTAAAAAGATAAAATAGTTAATCAAAAGCTAAAATAAGGATACGTAAGGGAGGGAGAGAGAGAACAAGTGAGAGAGAGAGAGGGAGAGCGAGTGGAGAGAAGAGAGAGAGAGGAGAGAGAGAATAGTGCGGGAGAGAGAGAGAGAGCGCGCGTGGGGGGGGGGGGGGAGGAGAGAGAGCGCGTGGGGGAGGCATTTGCGCCGTCCCCCCTCGGCGGCGCAGCCGCATGCGCCAGTGGCGCAGCGGCCGCCGTGCACACACCGCGCGCGGCGCGGTTAAGTCGAGAGGGGGGGAGAGAAGAGACGAGAGAGAGGGAGAGCGAGGCGGGAGAGAGAGGGGGCAAGTGGCGGAGGCGGGGGCGACGCCGGCTGGACGCGGCGCCGGAGGGGAAAACGCGGGAGAGGGAGAGAGAGCGCGGCGGTGACAGCCGCCCGCGACCACGGCGGGAGGGAGAGCCAGAGGGGGAAGCGCGGCAGCGGAGGGGGAAGCGCGGCGGCGGCGGTCGACAGCAGCCCTTGGCGACGCCGCGATGGCGGAGGGGAGGAAAGAAGAAGAAGAAGAAGAAGAAGAAGAGCGGCGGGGGTGCGGCGCCGGCCGCTACGCCGGAGGGGAAAGAGAGAGGGGGAGACGACCGCGGCGGCGGTTGACGACGACGGCGACTACGTTGGTGGCGGCCCTCGGCGATGCCCGCGATGGCGGAAGAAGACGATGAAGAAGAAGAAACAGAGAAGAAGAGGAGCCGGACCATGGGGGGAACAGTGGCGACGGCGTCGACGATGGCGGGCCGAGGCGGTGAGGCGGCGAGACAGCGTACGGTGGAAGAAAACGGGACGAGAGGCGGCGAAGGGGAGGGCGGTGGAGGGAAGGTTCGAGAGGGGGGGAGAAGAATCGGAGACGGAGGAGGCGGTGGCGAGGAAGGTTCTGGAGAGAGAGAGGCGGCGGAGGGAAGAGCGGTGGAGGGAGAGAGGGTTCGAGAGAGTTTTTTTTTCAATTAATTTTTTTTTTAAAATTATCCGGATATTACATTGTTCCCTCCTCACAAAAATTATTCATCGAAATTTCAAATTATTCCTTCCAAAAATATTGATGTTTATCAACATGAGAATATCATTCTTCCATTAGCTTTTATTGATTGCCAATATCTTCTCCAATTCAATTTGAATAACTCAATTACCATATGCGAGTGAAATCCAATTCACAAAATTTATAATCCAAGAGAATATCTCTTATCATATAATTTTTTTTCCAAATTCACATATAACATCGAATTCTATTATTCCCACCTCGACATAAAGAATTTGCTTTAACTTATTCCAAGAGGTATCGTCAAATGAAATCTTTCTTAAATTTCATCTTGTATCTAAATCTTGGTATCAATTGATCTTTCTCTCTTCCAAAGTTACCTCTCTATCTATCTTATCCATTCATCAATCATCTATGCCTCTTCATCTATTTATCATCTATATCTCAAGTCCATTAATACATCCACCAATCAATTTATCTACAATTAAACTCAAAAATTAACTCATCTATCATATATCTATCCATCCTCTTATCGAAATCATATCCCCATAACTCTAATCAACTTAATAGATTATTCTTAATTTGGCCCACCAGATATCATCTAAATCTAAATATCATAGATCCTCCTATAAAATCCAAATTGACGTGGGATAGATCAAGATCCGACCATCCAATATCCGTATCCTAGCACAATTAAAATTCCAACCTCAAACATATAATTCTAACCCTCATTCATCTCGAAGATCATTGATTCCAAAGGATCGATTCTGATTCATCCAAACCGACATCGTCAACCCAGGCAGGTCAAAATAGACCTTCCGGCTGGGTTATTGCTCTGATACCAACCTGTCACGCCCCGGATTTATTCCGCTGCGCAAGTTAGGAAATCCGGGACGTGACAATTTGCCACGAAATAAAATGGACCTGAACTACTGCTGCACATTTGCCCAGAGAATGGATGATCACATTATAAAAATGTGTATATTATCCAAGTTAACCGTCTCAGAGAAGATCTCGCGACAAAGCAATCGACGTCTGCAAATATCACGAAAATAACATAGAAATAGGAAAGGGATAAGATAATACAACACTTGGGAAAACCACAACAATCACACCTTGAAGCAGGCACACAATAGAATCCCAAACAGTGTAGATGAAGAGGTGGATTATATTAACTGAGCTAGACATTTAAAAATTGTTAAGTTAGTAAGAAAAATATTAAGAAATTACCTCGACTGCAGATTGATTAATTACAGGCAAAGAGTTTTGAGGTGAAACTTAGTTTGGTTCCGAAACTCTCTCTCAAAATAGGGTTCCAAATAGAAAAGAGGAAATTTTATCGCGACGGGCAAAAAAAAAAAAAGAAGAGACCGACTGAAGAGGTGAATAAATCATGCCACTTTATCAAAATCGTCTTTCCCACCCTGCACCAACACTAATCTCGTGGAAATCCGCTCGGAGGTATACATACAATTCGGCGCAGCTCCGTACAACAAGTAAAAATAGCAATTAAAAGTAAAATTAAATTGTGTATGGATGCCGGAATTTGAGGAGAAATTTCCGGAAAACTGCAAGGGCTGCGTTATGTCACCCCATCGTTTCAACGCAAACTATGTAACCACGAGATATATATACTTTTTAACTGCATCAGGCCAAGCTCTCAGCAGCTTCTTTTTCTTTTTCTTTTTTCTATACGTCGTGTCTTTTATCCAAAAGAATTGTCCTCGTCGTCCTCTTCTTCTTCTTCTTCTTCTTTTTGTCAGGGTGCCTGGTTGGGTGATCGATGAGATCGATTTTCTCTGCAAACATATATATACCTTTATGATAAAATTTGTTTTAAAAATTGGCTGTCATGACAAAAGAATGATCTTATGGATCGAGCTTTTTCTTGAAAAAGAAAAACAGTCGAGGCCTATGTTTTTCTTGTGATATCTTTTACATATATGTGTGTGTGTGATTTCTTTCTTACGAGCTATTAATATTCTCTAAACGAATGCATGTGACAAGATCACGTTTAATTTAGTATTAATTTGATCAAAAAAATGTAAATATATATATACTGGAGTTGTCAAATATTGTACCTCTCCGGTCTGCTTCTCATACTTTTGGTTTGTCTGATGATAAATGTAATAATATAACAACTGGAGCTGTATACATTCTGAGGATCCTGTGATGAGTGTTGGGAGTGTGGCTCTGAACGGGGGTGGACATACAATAATACAAGCACGCCATTAATTTCCACATCCACTACTTCACCGTCGACCGATGATAAAACGGGTTCGTGTAGTTTGGGTTGAAAACAAGTCGATTGGAGCGTGTCCACACTCGGACTTGTTTGTCCAGTCGATTTTCTTTTATTTGTTGGATTCAAATCTATTATTTTATTTAACTTAACAAACCAGTCGAGTCAAATCTTTTACCGAATCGAGTACGAGCCAGTGAGTGACCCCCGGGTGTACTGCTTCGTTTGCGGCACCCGCGCAAAAGAAATACGTACACCAAAATGTCAGACGACACACACGGATGCTCTTGGGGCTCCCCTGATCTCTTTTGACGGGTAGAAATCGTTTGGAAAGGCCCAGCGTCGTTAAGATGTGGCCCAAATACAATGAGCCAGCTAGCAGAGTGTGATAAAATCCAGGCACAAGAGGATTCATAAGATTTGTGGAACGTCAAGATTAGAAAAGAAACCCGGAGCAAATCCCATCCCATCTGATGTGCCAACATTTCAAACCATGATTTATTTCCGAAACTAGACATCAAGAGCATCATCGATCATTACAAGAAATGTTACCCATCAGCGTCAACAACACTTTAAATAATTTGTTTAACACTTCAACACCTAAAATATATATATAAAAAAAGACATCTAAATAAAAAAAAAGACACCTTCGACGTGACGCTGCCGCGTTGGGTTCAGCGGGAGAGTGCTTCTCGATCGGACGAGATCCGCCGCATGCACTCCCAATGTGTAGCGGGGGAGAGAAAGAGAGTAAATATCAGCATAAATATTTAAGGAGCAGGTTTTAGAAGAAAATGGAACCGATGCGGCAGTTTTTCTTTTTTCTTTTTTTTTTTTGGTTACATATAAGAAAATGGCAACATGCAAAGGGGGGGGGGGGGAGTTTTACCCCCGATGAGGAGGGTAATTAAGAGAGTAGATGTTATATTTGTATACAAGTCGTTGCTGCCACGTACGGCGTTAGTTTTTTGTTTTTTGTTTTTTTTTGGGGGGGGGGGGGCAGTGAAACAGTGTTTACTTCGTACGTAATAATAACAACACATCAGATATTACAACAAGAAGAAAGCCAAAAGAGATATTACAAAAAAAAAGACTACTAAGTTGTTTGGATGTAGTTTTTTTTACTATTTTCTATCTTAAAATAAAAAACAAAAGAGATAGATACATTAATATGTGTTTAGTAATTTATTTCTATCTTTAAAAGAAACACTCTATTTCTATTACGGATCTCTCTCGAAATAAAGATAAGATAAGATCGGTTTTATTTTCAAGATACACACGGAGGGAGAGAGAGTGCGGGAACATATACATAAGATCATAATGCTATATGTGTTTTGGTACTATTAATTTCTTATTAGTACTAAAGTCACAGTTCCAAGATTTGTTAGATGATCATATCAGAGCACCTGACTGAGACTAAGTAATTTTAATATTTGTGTGCATGAAAGTTGCCTACATCTATACACACGTAGTGGTGTGAAAAAGATATCATATCAGGTAAGAATTTGCCAATATATATATATATATATATAGAGAGAGAGAGAGAGAGAGAGAGAGAGAGAGAGAGAGAGAGTGAGAGAGGTATGATGCCCAATTTACTCGTCAAAATGAGAGTAAGCCCTATAATTTGTCCCAGATGAGATTATTCCCTCTGAGTCTCTGACAATGCTGATTAAATTTCAGTAAGATCCTACTTATGATAAATCCATTAATTACTAGTTCTCTCTGATAAATCTAATCCAGATATATATATGTTAAGTTGTAATCAAGCGAAAATATTCGATAAACCGAATGATCGTTCACCATGTAAAAAATTATAATCTTTTCCCCAAAAGTACGTTCGTCATCTCGGGGTGAACAAACATGAGAGGAGAAGCCGAGTTTTCTAATTAAGGAAGGAATCCTCCGATCCCTGGATCGATCAATGTTTAGTATTTAAATGACGTCTGTAAAACACTCCCAAGATCGATCTGCCAAGAACCTAATTGATCAGCTGGACTACTCATTCGATTTAAGTATCTGACTAAACTCGGACGGCTGATTAAAGCTAGAGTGGTGCCGTATGAAAGAGTTTACATATATATACACGCGGCATCCATCCGTGAAGGCAGCATGTGATGGCATGTCTTCCATGCATACAGAAACGGGAGGATATATACGAAAGAAGAAGAAGAAGAAGAAGACAACATATAAATATGACACGGAGCGCGTAGAGTTCGGCGCCTTCTCCTCCCGTGTGCGCGCTGCCGGTAAACGGCAGGCAGCCGATCGAGAGGATATAAATATTTATATACATACATACACAGATCGAGAGTCGTAGCTTTACTTACATTGACCCAAGGAAGTTAATTAAGATGGTTACCCAATTCAGTTACAATCCAACATGCATAATCTGTTATTATCTACAAACAAAGCGCGAGGCGAGCGGATGTTAATCGCCTAAGACGGTAGATAACTCGGCAACTCTTCTGTATCTCCACCCCCCCCCCCCCGGAAGCTCGCCCAAAACTTAACAAGGGCTTGATGCGATAGCCCACAATCCAGGAAACCTTTGGCTGTTAAGTCCAAAATGCAGACTAGTTCTCGTGCTCATCGAACCATTGTTGAGAGAGTTATATCATGTAATATCTCGATTTGTAAATACGTTAAGACATTAAATCGATAGATCACTAATAACTCCGATTAATTATTTTTTGAAAGTCGAGTCAAAAGAACTTCGAAATTAATTAAACACGTTTAGTTAAAAGTAACCGAAGGTGAGAAATCTTTTAGGAAAATTTTTATTTAACACAGTTGTTATGATTAGTCAACTAATTTAGTCAATAATTCAATACAACCCTGGTCTCTTCCATCTTTGCTGGGCTCCTCATCCATTCTCGAGCGGCAGAACTTACGCGAGCTGCCGTGCTGCTGTCAAGGGTATCCGGCGCAGAAAGCGTTTCGTTCATCGTATAGATCAGATCCCTGGCGTGATCCGGACTCCGGAGCCCACAACACACACCACACCTTTTAGCATCCCCGATCGACCCCCGTCTCCAAACACCAGCAAAGCATCTCGTCACCCATACGCGAGCAAAGCAACCACCATCCAGATATGAACGTTGCATTCAGACAGCCAAAAAAAAAAAAAAGAATAACCCAGAGCTGCTTGGCGTGTGACGTGTTGTGAAGGAGACAGACAGCAGTACCCGCCCTTGTTGACCGTTTAGCACGAGTGTGCGAGAGAGAGAGAGAGAGCGAAGACGTTCTCTCCTGGGGGCACTGCCGGACACCGCCAGCTGCCGGAAACGACGGACAACGCACAACGTGCAAAGCTGTCCCCGTCTTTGCCCCACCACCACCAACGTCTCTCTCTCTCTCTCTCTCCCCGTCTTCGCCTTCGTCTTCTTCGGAGCTCGGTCGGCCGACGGCCGGTGAAAGTTGAGACTATCACCCGAAGAAGCTCGTACCACCGTGGCTCGTTTGTTTTAGTGGTTAACGAGATCGATGAAAGGGGGGCGATTTGCGAACAGAAGAGGACAACGGGCAGCTTAGAGGCCAAGTGAACAGCACGTATCTTATGATTGAGGACACCACGGCACCACCTACCGATGCCAACACCCCCAATCGCCTTATTATTATTACCAGGTCACCATAAATAATCAGGATGTACAGGTGGCTTGTGACTATACCATATATATATATATATAAATGAATGAAATGGACCCCCCTCCCCGTCTTCGTGGTCTCTCTCTCTCTCTCTCTCTTATCGTTTCCTTTCCCATTATCTACATCTAAGGGATTCTCGTCTTTGCCGCTACTTAGACTTGAAGTGATACCCTCGTCTTGATCGGCTTCAGCTTCAAACCCATGCTCTCCGGCGAGAGCAGGTCCGGCGAGATGCACGACGGGCTGAGGGGGCTCCTGGGGCTCCCGCTCAACCGCGCTGGCCTGAAGAGGCCGTAGCCCATCAGGAAGTACTCCATCGGCACCAGCATGGCGTCCGCCTGCTCCTCCGTCACCAGCGACCCGCACGCCTGCACCTGCTCGTACCCCAACACGCACGCGGAGAGAGTACCGATTCATGCACATACCGATTCATCATCATCATCGTCATACGTCATGAACAACAACAACAACAAATCACCTCAACCAGCGCGCTATATCTTCTGTCGACCTTCGATGCCATGTGGAGCGCTTCGGAATGGAAAGGAGAGTTATCGCCCACGAATAGCAACGTCCTGCACCTCAGCTTCTTCAGTCCATCCGTTATGTCATGCCTTCTGCAACAAGGAGGATGCATCACACATTACAAACCAGAGCGAGTGAGAGAGAGGAGTGAGGAGAAGAAACCAGCGACGCGGATGGCATAACATACTCGTTAACTGCTTGCAGGAACCGCCAGACGTTTGAGCTCTGCCTCTCGTCAAGCAACTGCAGATGGCAAAGCAAAACGCTTTTTAAGTACAATATGCCGTAATTGTAAGTAAGCTGCCCACAGGTGGAGCATAGCACTCACACTTCTGCAAGCCGTTACCAAATTCGATTCCGGTATTCGAGCATCCTGCATAGTAGGGAGAGGGGGAAAAAATCTCATAATTTCGATATGATCAGCCGCCCGAAGGGATGGACAAGGTAAGACGGCAGACCGAAATAAACATACCTTACTGAAATACCGCTGAAGCAGGCATTCCTTTGCCAAGCCACACATACCATAGAAGTAGAGTAGGTTGGTCATTACCTGCAGAAGATCGAAGTTTAATAACAACGCAGCCCCCCTTATTCGGATGGCCTCTATTCCATAAAGAAACAACGAAGAAGCTCAAGCAACATCAAAGACCTTATTGTACAACCACTCTGCCCACGAAGGGGCTCTACAAAGAGGAGAAACAAGCATCAAACCGACGACACGTTCTCTGTACTTCATCTGCAAAGGAAGAAACGTTCAAGATGATAGGCAGATTCGTGCATAAACACATCATCCTGAAGTCCAAATATCATTGTGCAACTTACAGAAAACAGGGTGAGAATGTAGGCACCGGCAGTGACACCTAGGCACATCACAGCATCTAATCTGATGGCAACGCAAAACTATGGGTTAGTTAATGCACTTAAACGAGACAAAACAAAAAAAAACTAAAAGAATCATAATGTACCCAACAAACAGAATGGGGAAGAGAAGGCAAATGTCCATTACCCAAAGAAGTCAAGAACATCGGCAACCTGATCTGCCAAGTCGTCAACAGAGGGAACGGGGATATCTGAAGAAATTGGAGCGGCTCCTAACTGCAAGAACTCTTCAGAGAAGTTCCCAAGAATGAATGTTGTTAGCACAATACTGGCTAACACGTCATAGAGGCCCCTTGGACAATTAACTAGAATTCGTAACCAAGTGGACAAATAACTGACCTCGTGACCTGGAGGACTGATGTGGTAGATACAAAAGTTGTGAAGGAGCAAAGAAGAAACTTCTGGGCAAAAAAATAATACTTGGAAGCACGACATGTCTGTTAGAAAAGCAAATACAAAGGTTATATGGGGGTTTTCTCATTGTATAACACAAGCAAAAGAAACCAGGTTTAAATCACATAGGCATTTTGAACTGGGCTTGAAATCGTGTAGGTGTTTTGAAACAAGGACCATTTGACCCTAAAAGAAAACTTGCACATGATAGTGTAGTCAAAACATTGCAGATTAAGGACAGCAGCAATGCAAATGACCACCTTACGAAGTTTCGAGTGATAATAGAAAAAAGAAAAAACAACAAGGAGAGGCACTCACGATTGAGAGCCACATCCGGATAAGTAACCAGGGCCGGCTTATCTTGGTCCCCATACACAACAACAGAGATAGATCCACTGCGTGTTTGTACAATGTGTTCCTGAATGTATACAACAAGTGTGGATCAAATAAAATCCAAAGACCTCATGTATGAATGCTTCAAAATTAACATTCCTCGAGAGTTCTTTAGACATAGCAGCAACATTAATTAAGAGAATAATGATTAACCCAACAAGTAACATACGAAGCTAAACAAATCAGTATAACGATTAACAATCCACAAGAAGATTCTAATTCAGCCAATTAGTTGCCTGTTAAACGCTGGTTGTAAAAATTGAAACATTTAACATAGGCGCAGGATACAAATGCAAACGTTTAACAAACCGTTGCCATCAATTTGCTCCGCAGGAAACCTATTTTCATCGGCGACGTGCTCCAACAGCGTATAAATTAAACCTTTTTGAATTCGCAGATCAAGATATGTTTTAACGTTTATGTAAACACCGAGTATACAATTTCCTTCCCATGAAGAGAACCTCCAAGAAGAATCGGGTACAAGAAAAGACAGCTTTTGTAGCTTCTCGTCGATAAATTATGTAGCCCAGGCACGGGAATCAATGATATACAAAGTGGAGATGGTTGGAAATTTGTGATCCGAAGCCGGACTACTATCAATGCTGAGGACGACAAACCATGGACAGAAAGTTAGGGAAACGAAGCTGCAAGAAGGCAGTTAGTCTCATTTTAACTCCGGATGTGTTGGTGACAAAAAAAAAACATCAAATGTTGATGGAATAGGGACCAACAATTGGAGGAAAAAAAAGAAAGTATAAATTTGGTGTATTAATTTATGCTTAAAGGCTTAGAAATGACAACAGAACATGTTATACACAAACAAACATTCTGGAAATTGGTATCTCCCTTCCGAACAAAGAAGGAACGGAAGGCGGAACAATAGATTTGCCGCCGAAGCCTCTACTTCTCCAACAAAGAGGTATTTAACTTAAATCCGCAGACAAACAGAAGGGAAAAGCACAAAATCCCGAATAAAGTGGAGAATGCACCACACAAGATACCCGAACCGGAGAAGGGACAGAGAACAAAAGTGGAGGGCACGGAGGGCGAGGAAGCAAACGCCGTTCCAATAACTCCAGGAACCCATGAATGCTCGACAGATGGAGGTGAGGGGGTGGGGTTCGGGAGCCTTACCTTCCCACCAAGCGAGATCCTTTCTATGTCGATGGAGACAGAGCCGCTCGACTCCCCCATGGCGAACTCGGGCCCGTGGAGGAGACGAGAGACCCCCTCCCCGCTTGCCTCGCCTCGCCTCGCCTCCCCCGCTTCCCCCTTTTCCTTCGCCCCCCCTCTCCTCTTCTCTGCCCCCCTGACTCCGCTTCTCGCGTCCCCCCTCCGCTCAAGGCTCTTTTAGAGAATCCATCCCCCTGCATCGGGATCGCATAAATATGGTGCTAACTCCGCTCGGCTAACCGGGCCCTAACCATGGTTAGCAGCCACCGACGCTTCCCAGGCCGGCAGGCCAAAAACCACGCCCCCGCCCACCCGACCCCGCAAAGCAAACCCAACGTGCGCGCGCCATTTTAACGGCGGCACGCCCCGCCGGGTTAACCCCGGGTCAGCACGCCGACACTCTCTCGTTAATTGACGAAAGTGACCTCGCAGCAGCCGCAAGAAAGAAGAGGGCGACGGAGGAAGGCGGACGCCGGTACGGCCCCGGCGGGGCGACCTCGCTCCTCCCCCTCCGACCCCGTTGTTGTTCGGTCGGAACGGATGTTCGCGGAGGACCGATTGACCGACACGTGGAAACCGGCGAGAGGGGCGGGCCAACACGCCACCAATTGACCCGGCTGGGATGGGCCATGGATGGCCCGATAGAGAGAGAGGAGCGCACGCTCCGGGGTGTCGGTGGGCGTGCGACTCCGGACAAATGGACGGCGAAGATGGTTCCGCTTCCTACTGACACCTGATCCGATCCGACTATTGCGGTGCCAAGCAGGAGATCCGACCGGATTCGGGCCCTGGCCCTTTAAGGATCCGATTGACGGGGGAGGTCAAAAGGAAAAGGAAGGTCGAGCGGAGCAGCCGCAGTCGCCGCCTGCGTAGAAGGGAAGCAGCCGCTTTTGGCCACGAAGAGCGGAGCGCGGGCCTTCGTGTCAGCGAGAGGAGAAGATGCACTCGATCGATCGACTGAGGCGCACTTACTTAATCATTAGAACCCCCCCCCCTTTTCCTTTATTTATTCGTACCCACCCGAGTGGTGCCGAAATTTGGGGTCCTTTTGCCCCGATATCATTCCGGATCCCCCCCCCGCCCTTTGAACAGAGAGTCGAGCACGTGGCGCAGCCGAGTCTTGACAGGTGGACACGCCACCTGTCTCTCCTTTTATCTTCTTAGAGATAAACAACGTCGAAACGCCCCGGCGACGACGGTGATTTAAAACCGTGTCATTTACCCGCGAAACCAGCACGCCATCGTATAACATATTATCACCGACACCGGCGGCGGGGACTCCCTTGGCCGTCTGATGGGGGAGGCGGATCACCTCTCACCAACCATCCCTCCCACCGCAGGTGCGTTCCGGGCCGACGATCGGGGACCCGACTAGCGACGGAGGAGCGGTTTAGGCGGATGCGGATCCCCACTAACAGGAAGCTCCTCCGGGTCCGGTAACCGACCGCGTGGGGAGAGGAAAATGAATGGGGGGGGGGGGGGGGGGGGGGGGAGGAAGGCCAGAGCGATCCCCCCCCCCCTCCGCCGCGGCGGCGGCGCGGCCATTTAGGTCGCACACGTGCCGCTCGCCGGCGGTAGCAGCGGCGGAGCGCGAAGGCGGTCACGCGGCAGCGCCGCCGCCAGCTGCGCGGCGCGCGGAGTCCCGGAATAAAACGCCAGCGGCTCCTGCCGGGAGCGGCATCCCGGCGAGCTGATCGGCCGAGGCACATTAATTAATAATGGAAAGGTGTGTAGCTTCTCCGACTTTTTGTTCTGATCGCCAAACCCGCGGAGAATTGCATATCACGATGCAGCACCGATAATACGATCTGCTTGACCTCGTCAAGGATTCAACATGTTTCATTCTGTGCTTACGTTGATCCGGCTGGCTGGTGATCTGTTTGAGAGGAAATTAGGCAGAGGAAGATCATATCATATATACACACCTTCATGCGCCGAGGTGCATTTGCAAACGATCATCCGGATCGGTCGTCTCTCTGGTTCGTGCAGCTTTGTGAGTGTGTATGTAACAATTCCGATCAAAGATCCCACAGAATTGGAATACAAATGTTCAATTCTTGATATATATATATATATATAATAGCTGCTGACGGTTCTCTTCCTTTTTGAGGAAGGTGACGACGAAGCCAAGGGAGGTAAACTTCTGCTAAGATTTACGAACAGATTCTTGACGTGCCATCATCGCATGCCAAAACACCTCCGGCAACAATGCACGTCTCAGATTCGCCTTCAGTTTTAAAATCATATTTTCAAAGGGAGTTCCCTCCACTCTCTTCCCCTCGGAGAATCATAGATTGTGCAAAGCGCGTAGACCCTCCGGTCGTACGTATCTGGCAGCCCAAGCTCTTAAATCAGTAGAGGATGATTGACCCTAAAAATTACATCTAAAAAACGGATCGTGATTAAAAATCTTACCTCAGAGGAAAATTCTCAATAAGGATAGGCGACATGATTTCATGAAAGAATCACATGTTATGGACATCATGACTTCCCAAAGTCATGATTCATATTGTTAGGACCGTTGTCGGGAGCTAATTATTTCAATAAGATACTGGTTGCCAATCGAAATAAGGTCGTAGGCATAGTTTTAACGGTCCACATTGTAACATCGTAGTTATAAAAGGACTAAGACTATAGACATAAACGTCCTTGGAGGTTTCCAAGAAAAATAGAAAATAGAAGTACGCTCTCCAAGTCCAAGTTGGAGTCCACCGTTTCTTTTTTTCCCTGCAGCTGATCACGAATCAAAAGGTACGCAAAAAAAAATAGTATAGAGAGACCCCACTTGCTTTCGAAATGTCAGGCATCTACATGATTTAATCCGTACCTACAGTTTTTCCATACGCCAAAAACAGGGCCAGCCGAATTCATGAGCATCAGAAATCAAAGATAGAGCGAAACAACCTAACCGTCGGGAAAATCCCATCGGCTTCACAAATTTGAGAATTGACTGCAACCAAGAGGCCTACACTTGCCCGAAAATCCCATCAACCTGGTGCAAACATGGCACTTAAGTTTTTTCTAAAACCCCGAAATTTGCGCTCCGTGGGTACAAAAACTGTATGGACATGCACAACCTCGAGTGAGCAAAATGATTTCACCGGCTAGGAAGCCATCACGTCCTACAACTACAAGATGGAATATATCTCGGCCCGATTCGTATCTGGTAAACGGTGGGGTACGACCCAGAGGCTCTTGGTCATCAGTAAAGGAGCTAATATCGACGCAGGAGAGCAAACCCGGCCGTATCTATCTAAGACGCTACTGATTATACCTGATCCTTTCTGCTTCAATCTGATTCCTCCATCTCGTCATCGGAGGTTGGGTTCTCCACGTCACTTTCATCGCTCGTCCCATCAGCCTTGAGAGTCGTTGGGCCTTTGATAGGATTGTCGAGGATTTTGTACTTCACAAGCTTCCAAGGCATTTTACCTCCGTCCCCTCTCAATTCTTTGCGTTTCTTTCCCTTGCCCGAAGTCAACTTCATAGCATGCGCGGCAGACAGAAATGCACCGTCCATTTCCATTTCCATTTCCTCATCACAGGAGATACCCTCAGCCATCGATCCTTCCTTGTCGAAATAGAATAAATCACCATTTTCCTGCTCGCTGTCTGGCCGAGGATTATTGACTGCTTTTGGAGCCTTAGACTCATCCGACAAAAGACTGTCCTTAATCTCCCACATATCCAATTCCGGTACCCTAATTCCATGCATTTCAAGATTAAGAAGGCACTCTGCAAGAAAATAGAAAAAAAAAATTAGAAAAATTCAGGATTCATGAACAAATTTATCGTACAAACATGCACAATCCTACTTAGAAGAGCTTGAGGTGTGGCAGCATCTGCTCCCCCAAGCCTTTCGACACCACTTTGATCATTCACCAACTTAATTATCAATGACGGAAGAGATGATTTCGAGAATGCATCCACGTAAGCTATAACTTTATCTTGATCACCTTTTGTCCTGTACTCATTTGAAGTTATTTGTCAGAGAGGGGAGGCAGTCAGGGCAGGGCTTCAAGAATAGGTAGTAGCATCTGAATAAGAAAAAAGCACCTGGTGATTACCTGGCAGCTTCAATTGCTTTGTGGGTGACAATCAATTTTGCCACACAAGGTCTTCTTAAGTATTCAACAGACTCTTCTTTAGGATGAAGAAAAGAATAATCAACCAATATTACAGAATCATATAGGATGTCTAGCAGGAAGGATTCATCTGTTGCATTCTGCATCACATGGCTCAGACGTCAGTTAAAACCTTCCAAGTTGCAGGGTAATGAAAATTATTAAAATTTTAAACATGGTAGAATAACCAAATATACCAAAAGGAATCCAGAGATTGAAACAATAAATAAATAAGAAATGAAACTACAGTTCACATCATCATCAATGTCTGCGCAATATACATCCATTGAGAACTGTAATGAAGACGAATAACTGAGGTCGGAGGGGCCCACCTTGGATTGGTGAGAATAATCCATGAGTTGGCTACATGAACACCATGGACCTGGACATGTGACGAACCGAAAGGGCTCCATGTGAGCACTGAAGACTGGGACATGTGAGTCCAGCCAAAGCAAACAATTAATACAGAGAGAAGAGAGCCTTGTTAGCACTCATGCCAAATGATATCAGAGTGAATCTCAATCTAATACAATATTGGACTAACTAAAAAGTATGTCAATATTTGAGTGGGCAGTCAAGAGTGAAGAGTCCTTGCCTAAATTTAATCTTCCACTGAAAAAATAGAAGTTACTTGGACCATCATCATAAGACACAAGTCTCTACCGCCATGAGATCCCCATTCTGAGAGGAAAGAGAGATTGAAGGGATTCATCATAGGTGTTGTGGGATAAAGCCGTGAGGTGGCCACAAGTGCTGTGGACCTTAACAAGTAGCAAGTTAAAAGGAATTCACGTAGGCACAAGGATTGAGAAGTGGGTCGGCCAAAATAGGCAATTGATATGAAGAGAGAGAGAATGGTTTCCTCAGCCCCAAATGCATCAGAGTGAGTCTCAATCTAATAAAACACTAGCCTGACTCGAGCAAGGCAAGAATTGGGTGGGCCAACCTGTGAGGCCTCTTAACTTAACTTTAGTCCAGTAATCACATTAGAAAAATAGGAGTTCCTTGGACTTTATCATAAAAAGGTGGAGGCGTGGACCTGGACAAATGTCGGATTGAGAGGGCTCCATACGGACACAAGGGACCAAGACACATAGAACAAGATAAAGTGGACAATTGATAAAAAGGGTGAAAAAGTTCTTCTGCCCCATGTCAAGCAGCACATCAAGACTAACACTTAACCATCATAGAGGCAAAACTGCCAAAACTAGAAGCAAACTTAACAGTGTACCAGGACCAGCAGCAAATTTACAGAAAACTGGATAAAAAAGACAGCAGAACAATGATAACAATGCCAAAATAAGGAAGGCATCAAAAGATAATGGCACTGTGGCAGAGCGAGGCCTCCAGATGGACCCCCCCCTTTAAAACTGCTTCACTTTACTTTTTGCTAACAATGAATTTTCCTCTCCCATATATTCCAGAATCCATTTTCAAGTCTCGTGCTGCCATATATCTATATCTTTATGTTAAACAAATGTAAATTTGCAAAATTAAAAACATGAAATTGAAATTCTATTTTCCGTCATGTTCATCTTTTACTCTTAGCTCCTACATTCACTAAATTCAAGACAGCTTCCTTTAGGCCAAGTTTGGATACAATCTTATAGCCCTATATTAGAATTACAGTTAATATTTCATCAAATACAAATGTGAAACTGATATAGTAGACTATCAGTATCAACTATCAAGAATAATTCTGTACTGGTTTAAATATTCTAAACAAACAGGCTTTTATGCCCTGTTTGGTCAGAATATCAAAAATGATACCATATCAATTTTGATATTGACATTTGTAGAGGATAGAGTATCAATATCAAAATTGATACAAGTGGGCACTTGTATTACATAAGTTGTTTTGTTTGTATTGTAAGTTTCAAAATTGATATTGTTAGCCAAACACCCCTGGATGATAAACTACAATATCAATTTCAAAATTGACAGTAATAAAGGTGTTAAGTACTGTTACCAAACAGGGCCTTAGATATTTATCTTGTTGATTTGCTAGTTCAAATAAAAGTATGTTTAAAAAACTAATCAAAGATAAATATGTTTCTTGACAAGTTATTTCATAATAGCTGAATGTGGTGTTTCACCTCTCCAGGTAGTAGTGCAGAGCATATAGAGAGTGCACCACTTATGCCCGAAGTCCGGCGAGACAAAGCGCGAAGACCACAAGCGGCAGTAGACCTCTCCCCGTGGGGCTCCCGGCGGCCATGGGGAAGAAGGCACGATAGATCCCTCCCGTGCTCGAGCTGTCTTCGGCGGCAGCTGCCCGTTTCCCTCCCCGTCCTCGCTCCTTCCCCGGCCGCCGTCTGCTCCACCCTCTCCGGCTCCGGTGATCCCGTACCACCACAGCCACCAGCACCGCGGCAATCCGGCTCTCCTGGGCTGCAGAGATCCGGGCGACGGCTTCCCCCCGTATTGCCCTCGTTCCGCCGCCGCTGCCCCGCCGGGTCCGTACATCTTCAAAACAGGGCCAGAGCGATCCCCCCCCCCCTCCGCCGCGGCGGCGGCGCGGCCATTTAGGTCGCACACGTGCCGCTCGCCGGCGGTAGCAGCGGCGGAGCGCGAAGGCGGTCACGCGGCAGCGCCGCCGCCAGCTGCGCGGCGCGCGGAGTCCCGGAATAAAACGCCAGCGGCTCCTGCCGGGAGCGGCATCCCGGCGAGCTGATCGGCCGAGGCACATTAATTAATAATGGAAAGGTGTGTAGCTTCTCCGACTTTTTGTTCTGATCGCCAAACCCGCGGAGAATTGCATATCACGATGCAGCACCGATAATACGATCTGCTTGACCTCGTCAAGGATTCAACATGTTTCATTCTGTGCTTACGTTGATCCGGCTGGCTGGTGATCTGTTTGAGAGGAAATTAGGCAGAGGAAGATCATATCATATATACACACCTTCATGCGCCGAGGTGCATTTGCAAACGATCATCCGGATCGGTCGTCTCTCTGGTTCGTGCAGCTTTGTGAGTGTGTATGTAACAATTCCGATCAAAGATCCCACAGAATTGGAATACAAATGTTCAATTCTTGATATATATATATATATATAATAGCTGCTGACGGTTCTCTTCCTTTTTGAGGAAGGTGACGACGAAGCCAAGGGAGGTAAACTTCTGCTAAGATTTACGAACAGATTCTTGACGTGCCATCATCGCATGCCAAAACACCTCCGGCAACAATGCACGTCTCAGATTCGCCTTCAGTTTTAAAATCATATTTTCAAAGGGAGTTCCCTCCACTCTCTTCCCCTCGGAGAATCATAGATTGTGCAAAGCGCGTAGACCCTCCGGTCGTACGTATCTGGCAGCCCAAGCTCTTAAATCAGTAGAGGATGATTGACCCTAAAAATTACATCTAAAAAACGGATCGTGATTAAAAATCTTACCTCAGAGGAAAATTCTCAATAAGGATAGGCGACATGATTTCATGAAAGAATCACATGTTATGGACATCATGACTTCCCAAAGTCATGATTCATATTGTTAGGACCGTTGTCGGGAGCTAATTATTTCAATAAGATACTGGTTGCCAATCGAAATAAGGTCGTAGGCATAGTTTTAACGGTCCACATTGTAACATCGTAGTTATAAAAGGACTAAGACTATAGACATAAACGTCCTTGGAGGTTTCCAAGAAAAATAGAAAATAGAAGTACGCTCTCCAAGTCCAAGTTGGAGTCCACCGTTTCTTTTTTTTTTCCCTGCAGCTGATCACGAATCAAAAGGTACGCAAAAAAAAATAGTATAGAGAGACCCCACTTGCTTTCGAAATGTCAGGCATCTACATGATTTAATCCGTACCTACAGTTTTTCCATACGCCAAAAACAGGGCCAGCCGAATTCATGAGCATCAGAAATCAAAGATAGAGCGAAACAACCTAACCGTCGGGAAAATCCCATCGGCTTCACAAATTTGAGAATTGACTGCAACCAAGAGGCCTACACTTGCCCGAAAATCCCATCAACCTGGTGCAAACATGGCACTTAAGTTTTTTCTAAAACCCCGAAATTTGCGCTCCGTGGGTACAAAAACTGTATGGACATGCACAACCTCGAGTGAGCAAAATGATTTCACCGGCTAGGAAGCCATCACGTCCTACAACTACAAGATGGAATATATCTCGGCCCGATTCGTATCTGGTAAACGGTGGGGTACGACCCAGAGGCTCTTGGTCATCAGTAAAGGAGCTAATATCGACGCAGGAGAGCAAACCCGGCCGTATCTATCTAAGACGCTACTGATTATACCTGATCCTTTCTGCTTCAATCTGATTCCTCCATCTCGTCATCGGAGGTTGGGTTCTCCACGTCACTTTCATCGCTCGTCCCATCAGCCTTGAGAGTCGTTGGGCCTTTGATAGGATTGTCGAGGATTTTGTACTTCACAAGCTTCCAAGGCATTTTACCTCCGTCCCCTCTCAATTCTTTGCGTTTCTTTCCCTTGCCCGAAGTCAACTTCATAGCATGCGCGGCAGACAGAAATGCACCGTCCATTTCCATTTCCATTTCCTCATCACAGGAGATACCCTCAGCCATCGATCCTTCCTTGTCGAAATAGAATAAATCACCATTTTCCTGCTCGCTGTCTGGCCGAGGATTATTGACTGCTTTTGGAGCCTTAGACTCATCCGACAAAAGACTGTCCTTAATCTCCCACATATCCAATTCCGGTACCCTAATTCCATGCATTTCAAGATTAAGAAGGCACTCTGCAAGAAAATAGAAAAAAAAATTAGAAAAATTCAGGATTCATGAACAAATTTATCGTACAAACATGCACAATCCTACTTAGAAGAGCTTGAGGTGTGGCAGCATCTGCTCCCCCAAGCCTTTCGACACCACTTTGATCATTCACCAACTTAATTATCAATGACGGAAGAGATGATTTCGAGAATGCATCCACGTAAGCTATAACTTTATCTTGATCACCTTTTGTCCTGTACTCATTTGAAGTTATTTGTCAGAGAGGGGAGGCAGTCAGGGCAGGGCTTCAAGAATAGGTAGTAGCATCTGAATAAGAAAAAAGCACCTGGTGATTACCTGGCAGCTTCAATTGCTTTGTGGGTGACAATCAATTTTGCCACACAAGGTCTTCTTAAGTATTCAACAGACTCTTCTTTAGGATGAAGAAAAGAATAATCAACCAATATTACAGAATCATATAGGATGTCTAGCAGGAAGGATTCATCTGTTGCATTCTGCATCACATGGCTCAGACGTCAGTTAAAACCTTCCAAGTTGCAGGGTAATGAAAATTATTAAAATTTTAAACATGGTAGAATAACCAAATATACCAAAAGGAATCCAGAGATTGAAACAATAAATAAATAAGAAATGAAACTACAGTTCACATCATCATCAATGTCTGCGCAATATACATCCATTGAGAACTGTAATGAAGACGAATAACTGAGGTCGGAGGGGCCCACCTTGGATTGGTGAGAATAATCCATGAGTTGGCTACATGAACACCATGGACCTGGACATGTGACGAACCGAAAGGGCTCCATGTGAGCACTGAAGACTGGGACATGTGAGTCCAGCCAAAGCAAACAATTAATACAGAGAGAAGAGAGCCTTGTTAGCACTCATGCCAAATGATATCAGAGTGAATCTCAATCTAATACAATATTGGACTAACTAAAAAGTATGTCAATATTTGAGTGGGCAGTCAAGAGTGAAGAGTCCTTGCCTAAATTTAATCTTCCACTGAAAAAATAGAAGTTACTTGGACCATCATCATAAGACACAAGTCTCTACCGCCATGAGATCCCCATTCTGAGAGGAAAGAGAGATTGAAGGGATTCATCATAGGTGTTGTGGGATAAAGCCGTGAGGTGGCCACAAGTGCTGTGGACCTTAACAAGTAGCAAGTTAAAAGGAATTCACGTAGGCACAAGGATTGAGAAGTGGGTCGGCCAAAATAGGCAATTGATATGAAGAGAGAGAGAATGGTTTCCTCAGCCCCAAATGCATCAGAGTGAGTCTCAATCTAATAAAACACTAGCCTGACTCGAGCAAGGCAAGAATTGGGTGGGCCAACCTGTGAGGCCTCTTAACTTAACTTTAGTCCAGTAATCACATTAGAAAAATAGGAGTTCCTTGGACTTTATCATAAAAAGGTGGAGGCGTGGACCTGGACAAATGTCGGATTGAGAGGGCTCCATACGGACACAAGGGACCAAGACACATAGAACAAGATAAAGTGGACAATTGATAAAAAGGGTGAAAAAGTTCTTCTGCCCCATGTCAAGCAGCACATCAAGACTAACACTTAACCATCATAGAGGCAAAACTGCCAAAACTAGAAGCAAACTTAACAGTGTACCAGGACCAGCAGCAAATTTACAGAAAACTGGATAAAAAAGACAGCAGAACAATGATAACAATGCCAAAATAAGGAAGGCATCAAAAGATAATGGCACTGTGGCAGAGCGAGGCCTCCAGATGGACCCCCCCCTTTAAAACTGCTTCACTTTACTTTTTGCTAACAATGAATTTTCCTCTCCCATATATTCCAGAATCCATTTTCAAGTCTCGTGCTGCCATATATCTATATCTTTATGTTAAACAAATGTAAATTTGCAAAATTAAAAACATGAAATTGAAATTCTATTTTCCGTCATGTTCATCTTTTACTCTTAGCTCCTACATTCACTAAATTCAAGACAGCTTCCTTTAGGCCAAGTTTGGATACAATCTTATAGCCCTATATTAGAATTACAGTTAATATTTCATCAAATACAAATGTGAAACTGATATAGTAGACTATCAGTATCAACTATCAAGAATAATTCTGTACTGGTTTAAATATTCTAAACAAACAGGCTTTTATGCCCTGTTTGGTCAGAATATCAAAAATGATACCATATCAATTTTGATATTGACATTTGTAGAGGATAGAGTATCAATATCAAAATTGATACAAGTGGGCACTTGTATTACATAAGTTGTTTTGTTTGTATTGTAAGTTTCAAAATTGATATTGTTAGCCAAACACCCCTGGATGATAAACTACAATATCAATTTCAAAATTGACAGTAATAAAGGTGTTAAGTACTGTTACCAAACAGGGCCTTAGATATTTATCTTGTTGATTTGCTAGTTCAAATAAAAGTATGTTTAAAAAACTAATCAAAGATAAATATGTTTCTTGACAAGTTATTTCATAATAGCTGAATGTGGTGTTTCACCTCTCCAGGTAGTAGTGCAGAGCATATAGAGAGTGCACCACTTATTCCTGATACGTCATTCAGTTTGTTGTCTTATCCTTTTTTAAAAAAAAAACATGCAGCATTTCATTGTAAAGTATGTTATCAGTTATCACTTTTTTTAAAAAATAGAAGTACCTAAAATTCTGGAGACTGAAATATTATAACCTTATTTGTACAAGAATGATTATTTGATTAACAGTTGCTCTAAATATCTCAGAACTCATACTGAGATTTTGACAGAAAAGACAAGGACAAAATAAAAATTGGCAGCTCGTGGTTAAAATTAAACATAATATTTGATATAGTTTATAATATAAATATCTTTAAAATTTTCTTTTCCATCACCAAAAAAATAACTTTCTGGCTTCATAACTTCTAAATAATCTTCTTATCAAAACAACAAGAAAGTGGTTTTTTAGAAGCTGACCAATGTCACGCTTCATCCATTCACGAAGAAAAGATTGGTAGAGTAAGTCAAAGAGTACAACTAAGACACCAAACCAAAAAACAAAAGCACAAAAACATTGAGAAAATTCAATACCATAGTCCTTACTGATAATGTGACGGGAAGATGTTGTTCCAGAAGTAAAATCAGCAAAACCTCTGCCAAAGTCCGAACAAGATAAAGTCAGAAAACTTGCCAAATTATGTAGGGACCGTAGAGTTAACATCAATTGTTAAACCTGAAAACAAACGGGTAAAAGAAACTTTCTAGGAAAATTCCTGAAAATAAATTTAATCATAAGCACTATGTGCATCATTTCACATTAAACACCCTTCATGGAGACAAACATCGTAGAACATAAAATCACGGGAATCTGGTGACATAAATAATTTCAAGAGAGGTGAAGGGATGCGTAAATTAACTGTTGGGGCTAAAATCCGGTAGCTTCAGCAAAGGAAAATGGCTGCTCGATAATTTTGACGACAGGAAGAAGACACAAATCTTCTTTAAAATAGTCATCCGGAAAACAAGGACAAAGATACCTGCTATCCACAAATCCTCATTCATCGTATGAGAAAACACAAAGCCAGCAAATAAAATAAGAAGGCCCATCACACATGCGCATTCAATGTTTTAAGGAACATTGATAAAACCTGACAACCAAGGAAGTTGAACGAACAATTACCAAAGAACTCGCGGCTCGCGAAGCCTGTCATTGACCCGACAGCCCACACCTTCAAGTCCTTGCGCAGTTCAGCAGACAAATCCCGCCCCGTCTGGACCTTCAGACTTAACATCAGCAGAAAGGCCTCCACCATCACAACCCCAGCCAGATAACGAATCTGGAACCCTCCCCTCGCAAGCGCATTACGTATTTCATCGTTTACGAGAGGAAAGAACTTTCCCAACACATCCGCGCCATCCACACGCGGCGCCATCCAAATACGGATCAAATCGACTAAGCACGGCAACAAACCGACGGCGGCATCCTCCACGTCGTCATTTCGACTAGTGCAAATGCTAATGTAACTCAAAACGCCTTCCGCCAGATTGTAAACTTCCCTCCTCACCTTCTTCAAATCCTTTCCCGACAAAACCTCCGAGGAGGCGTCAACCTCCAGCACTATCCGATACAGCTCGTAAGTAATGGGCGCCAGCAGAGCTACGCTTTTCGGCCCGCCGCAAGAAGCCGAGCAAGCGACGAGAAGCTGAAGAAGATCCCGGACGGCGGAAACCCTGCCGAGAACCAAGGTTCCCGTACCAAAGCCCTCGCGATACTTCACGGCCAGGTAGAACCAGACGACCTCCAGCGGCGGATCGGGCACGGATTGAAGCACCCGGAAGAACACGGAACGGAAGCCGGAGAAATTGCAGGAACCGCTGCGGATTTCGCCCAGGAAGCGGTCGATGGAGTCCCTCAGCAGGGTTTCGTATGCGGCGCCGCCGGCGGGAGAGACGAACTCTTGCGGGCTCGCCGAAGCCGGAGGCTGAAGGAGAACCGGGTCCATGGCCGGAGGACTTGGATTCCTCGGGAGGGTAGTTTGAATTGAAGCCCGGGTCGGGCGGGAGGAGGGGGCTTCAAACCCTAACCCTAGTTTCCTCAGCCTCCGAACCCTACCGTCACCCTCGTCAACGTCACCCCACTGATCAGTGGTCTCAGGCTTCACCCAAAGAGTTACGGCCCACGTATCACGCACACCCCGATAGAGCTGTTCACAATTTCGTCCAACTTGAAAAATTAAAATAAATCAGTAATTTTATTTGATTTAATTTAATTTGAACTATCGATGGATTTGATATGATTTTTAGAATCCTCCAAACCAAATCAAATCACTAAATCGAATAACTCGAATTAGATTAAATATTCTATTTTTAGTTATATATAATATAATATTTGTATTTTTTCTTATAAAAATAAACTTGTTTCAAGAACTTTTAAGATAAATTAATGGAATGTATAAACAAATTCACTAAATTTTAATAGAATGTAATTTAAAACAAATAAAATAAAAGTATATATTGACATATTTACTCTACTTTAATAAAATATGGTTCAATTAATTTGGGAGATAGTTTACTTTGATTTGATCTGAGAAAAAATACTCAAAAATCAAATTAAATCAGACCATGAACACCTCTACACCCCGCGATTCGGGCACCATTGGAATCAACGGATATATACTCAGAAAAAGACCAAATAGATCCATAACCTGGAGAATCTTGAACGAGACATAATTATGCTTAGAGATGGAGAGAGGGGTATAAATGGTTGCGAGGCCCGAAGAGAGTTGACTCCCCGAGAAGAACACATGCCACAGTTTTGAAGAGAGTTGTGACTCTGCAACTCATAAAGAGGGTTGAGGCGATGACAATTTTGATTGATATGATCACTATTAATATCATCACATAAACTCTCTCTCTCTCTATGAGAGGCTGAGGAGAGATCCCCTGCTCTCCAATTTTTGTAGTCATGACAGCGTAATAATGCGTTCACGGCAATCAGAGACCTGTTCGACCAAAAAACACCCGAATGAATTTAGTAAATTTAAAGAAGAAAACGTCGGGGGTCTTGCGACGCTAACTAGTAACTACTCAGTTTTGGGTAGTTAAGCAGAACGGAGCGGAGACTTCCCCTTGCTCACTCTATCTTATGACCGGATATTATCTGCCGCAACAGATACGAATCGAGAACGGATCACAATTTTCTCCGGATACGTTTACGGCCCTACCATCCGATAGCTTACAACGTATAGAATGATTGTTCCTTAAATACTTTATCCACTCACTGCTCGCCAACGCCATGCTCTATCCGGTTTCACTGGAATGCCCGGTTAGTGTTGTCTAAGTCAAAACTATCTAGTTAAGACCACCAGATTTTGACACACAAGTCACTGAGGTAAGACTGGTTCCAACAACAGCACAATAACATTTACAGTAAGATTCGAGTGTTGTAAATAAGGCAGTACAAAAGGCTTTAGCAAAGATGGCCTGGTTAAAAAATGGACTTCGACTTCGACTTCGCTGCGCATTGTGCAACAGAGAAAAATAACCATAACCCAAGCGCATCAGGTACCAATGGTTGGTGGCTGGAGATAAACGTAAGCATATGCAGCTAAATTGAAATGCTAAAAAATAAGCACATATCAGATGTAAGAGTGATGAGGCTGTAAATTGAAAATAAAACAATAAATAAACAAGTTTGGCGCTTGCACATAATCAACAAAACCATGACCGGTTTTGACCAGCTTCAACTGAGGAGAGCCCCCTTCCAAGAGCCTCAAATCTGCAGTTTGAGGCAACCCCCAAACGGTCAGCTGGTTTGTGGCAACTTTTGTTGTCAAAGGTGGACAGCTATATCACATCTTTGATCAATAGCAGTGCATGGCATGAAGTGGATTATGGGGGGGAAATCACCAAGCTGTCTCGAGCAATAGATCTTTGCCTCACGGATATCCTTGCTCCCCAATGAATCAGGGTGTTAGTGAACAACGTGTTCCGATCTTTATGTTGTGTGCAACGTGAACGGCATCTGTCAGACATGGGCAGAATATTTTCTTTACGCAGAGGATTTTCCCTAGGTAACCTTAAGCATAGTACATGTATAGGCTGTTTGCAGCAGCGCATGCAATTGAATTTTCAGTTGGGTGCCAAGCAAGATGCAGCAACTTAGCTGTAAAGTCGTGCAAGTTACCGTTCCCTTCAAGTCCAGGGCAATCAGCTCCTGTCATAGAGAAACAGAGGGATAGTCATGCTGCAGCTAAGAACCTGGAAACAAATTATAGTTATTCCAACAAACTAACCTCCCTTCACAACACGTGCTAGACTGCTGAGAGGTCTTGCAGGCCTTGCAGGACTCAGGATTTGTTTCCTGTGACAAAAGTGTGTCGAAGGATGATGGACAACTCTTAGTTAAAATGCAAGGTTTCCCAATTGTACCCCTTCAAATAAGCTAATATCACTTGCACACTCAACACAGGTTTTTTTTTTATACCCAAATGTCCGACAGGCACAGCTATCAACTAAATATATCATGACCTATCCTTAGTGTCCCTTCCCTTATCTCCGCCCTAACCTAGTATCCTACCCCATTTCAGCTGCTAACCCACTCATTGGGAACAGTACCTTGCTCCGCTGGCCCTTGACTAGTCGCCCCTGTTCTCCACATTTATCACCTAGCCTTGCCCATCACCCATGTCCCTATTCCTTCACTAGGGCTAAGCTGAGGTTATATATATATATAAATAGCATAATGTTTTAATATATATGGTCATCTGCAGGACCGCAATACCATATCTACATTAAAAATTATGGATGCAAAACCACATATTTATAAGATTAAGTCACATAAATACATTACAAAATAAAAACAAAGCCGGAAGAAATACTTCCGAAGAAATAGCAAGTAAAATATTGGCAACTTGTTTTTCTTCTCTTCGTTTCATGCAGAGCAATGTGTATATACCTTGTGGGGTTTTTGCTGGCCTCCAAGGTTGTGACCTCATTGGTTCCAGGGGTAACACCAAACACTTGAAAGAGGTTGCTATCATTCAGTAAAAGATAACATAAGATCATCAGAGTCTCGTATTTGGCCATTGGTCAAATGCAGAATTACTGCTTTGAGTGGCAAGCTTTACTTGTAGGAGCCAGTTGAAACTCGAAGTCCATCTCCACTCAGACAGCATTCGAACTTGTCAAAGATTGAATCATTTTCATATAGATCACATAGCTGGAAGGAAGAGATGTATTATTACAAGTATAACATGACAAACCAAACAAACCGCTGCTTCTGCAGAGAAGTATAACCTTCGGCCTCAAGTATTCATGAACCTGATAAACAGCAACAGGACCAGAATTCATGTTGATGTCCCAAAGCTGACAACCAAGGCAGCAAAAAATAGTTAATATATATTGAAGTTGATCATCAGACAAAATAGTTGACATATATTCAATCTCATAAACCATTATTAATATCATGAAAGATAAAGAAATCACACCATGAGAATAACAAATCAGATGCAAATAAAAGTATATGCAATTCAAGGGATTCTTCCATGGGACATAATATGTAAGATCCATTGTGTGCACAATTCATCATTCCTTGATTTCCTTTGACTTTGTTGTTCCTCGTAGTAGTTATTGTGCATATACATATAAAATATTTTTACATCCAAGCACATCCTATGAATAAGTGTCATAGTAGTCGTTACTTGGTATTTACTACAAATCCTATAAACCGGAGGTTTCCAAAGGTGTCAAATGGGCAAGCCAACCCGTAAGCCCACTGGGTGGCTTGTCACGGGCAAGATATGGGCCACTGCTTTCAGCCAATTGAACTGACGTTAGATCCACATAATTAGCAGGCTTGGGTAATCTTGGGCTGGGATGGCCAATGGATCATTGAAGTAGTTAAAGCATAGACTTGCTTAAAGGCTACACCCATCGTCCATATAGTTACTTGATTGTGTATACTGATGCAAAAGATACAATCATGCTATAACAAAGCAGACTACTAATCGCTTTCCTTACATATGCAAGTTTATGATCTAAAGACAACCTTAAAATTTTATATCTAGCTTTGCATATTTTTTAACTCACTGAACAGCTAAGATAGTGTTTCAGTTTGTAACTTGCATTATAGATAAAATTATGTAAATTAAATAAAAGTAGATCAATTACAATTGAAATTTGTGGTTTGAACAGATTATGCCTTCCAAGCAATCATATTCTCATGAATATTTCTGACTACTGACAAATGATATTTGAAAAGATCGATAAGAAGCTTAACATCCTGTATAATAGTATTTTGAATAACGCTTTAAAAAATCTAATGTACAAAGAGCTTCTTCTGCAGTGAATGTTGCATCCATAATGTTCATATTCAGCAGCAAATGGTTGGTGCATCATGTAGGCAGTAAAACAGGCATGACAGGCAGAAAACAGGCCTGATGGGCTGAAAATGGCCTTTATGAAAGATTTGAGCACTTCATCATCTGACATGTAAAAAATTCGGTAGGGCTTGGGCATAGCTATTCTAGCTTGGGCTAACCCTGAACTCGGGTTGGGACAGATCAGCCTGATTCACCTGTATCAACATAATTTTTTTGGATCTAAGGAAAATTGTAGACCTTGATAAGTGACTAGATCATTATAGTTGGAATGATCCAGACAAAGGGCAGCCACCAGATAGGCCAATCCCAGCTGATCCACTACCAGATCCACCACTCTAGCAGTCTTGACTTTGCCCAGCATTGTTACTTCACCTCATACACCACCCTTCACTAGAATCACTACCGGTTTCAGAAATCCAGCATCAATGCCACCACTTAACCTCCTCTTCCACCTCCACTGTTCACTATCCGCCCACAAATCTGCAACCTGCTAAATCACAAATTGGGAGTTGATCGGTTGATCTCAGCTAACTCAGATTAGGCCAAGATTGGCTGATCCCAATTTTGCAGACTATAAATTTCAATATGTGCCTATTCCTTTATGGTTAAGTAGGATCATAAATGCCATCTGATTAACCACATTCTTGATCGGCACCAAGCAAACACTGAAAATAGAATCCAATTTAATGGGAAACAAATACATTCAATAAGCTACCAGATTTAAAAGCAGAAACCCATCAATCTGACATCCACGAATCTGCCACCTGCTAAATCACAAATTGGGAGTTGATCGGTTGATCTCAGCTAACTCAAATTAGGCCAAGATTGGCTGATCCCAATTTTGCAAACTATAAATTCATTATGTGCCTATTCCTTTATGGTTAAGTAGGATCATAAATGCCATCTGATTAACCACATTCCTGATCAGCAGCAAGCAAACACTGAAAATAGAATCCAATTTAATAGAAAACAAATAAATCCAAAAAGCTATCAATTTAAAAGCAGAAAACCATCAATCTGATACCCCCTTCTCGTTAGGTTGAATCAGAAAAAAAAGTGAAATTCCTGCCAATGACTGTGTTCTGCCAATTCCCTCCCCCTTTGTGGGGTCCGGACCCCTATAAATGAGCAGAAAAGGAAGAGAAAGCCTCAAAGCCCCGATGAACCATCATCATAAGCGAGCAAGTGCAGCCTGACAATATTAAGCGCTGACCACACCAAAGAACGGGCCCCAAAGAGGACAAGAATTAATGAGCAGAATTACCTCTCTTGCCAAACTACCCAGACAATTAAGCATAAGCTATATTCCTGTACTCAGCAAATTTACAGGAGTGATTTCCCTTTGAAAAACCAGAGTTTGGAAAAAAAAATGAAAACATGGCTTTAAAAAGTTCGACAGAATTCCTAGCCGGGAGAAGAAATGTACAAAGCTGTTTCCATATTGGTGACATTTGTACAACCATAAAAGTGAGAAAACACACCATATAGAGCAGTAACTGACCAATATTTTGACATCAAATGTTCATCGCTGATACAATATTAATGATCCAAGCGTACCATAGTTGTCAAGGAAAGAAGGATTGGAAGGCATCACAGGAGTCCTAGATATTTTAGGAGTCAAGGTGTCACTTAAACATCATCTAAGACTAAGAGAGAGGGTTAGTTAAGAAATAGAGCAAGATACAGAGGGTAAAGAACCAATTTGATGAGCTTTATGTGCAAGGAGGAATGCACATACGCATGTTTAAGGTGGTGGTAAGATTGAAGGAGAGAGAGAGAGAGAGAGAGAGAGAAGTCATAAGGATGGCAGAGATTCATAGACTGAAGGAGAGCTTAAGTCATACATGAAAAAAAATCATCAGTGTATAGTGAATGATATAAAATAATAAAAAAAGCTTTCAAAATGATTTTGGTATCTTCAATGGGGTCCTCAATCGCAGATCTGCCTACGTATTGGGCAATGCCCATAGTGTGCCGCCTAAGGAGGTTCCAATGCATCTTGAGGCCCAGAAGACACCCTTGCAATGCCTAGGTGGCACCTTGACAATTATGAAATAAACAGGAGCATAAGACAGAGTATGCAAACCTTAAGAGTCATATAATCACGACTTAGGATATGCCTGCCATCCTTCCCAAATTTGATATCAGATATTGATGCAATGATCTCTGTAAAAAATGATCTTGAACTGGGTGCAACATGCTCCTCATACCTATGTTTTTTGGGGAGCAATGAAATAGAAATTAAAGTGAGAATATGTACGATAAAGCACAAACGACAATATTCCATTCATATCTCCAAGTCATAAAAGATATAGTACAAGGACAGTTGGCAACAACTTACAACTGACAATGATTATCACATAATGCTGATTGCCGCAGATCAACTAATCGTATTGAGCCCTTTGAACTACTGTATGCCAACATGTTACAATGGGTGGGATGAAATTCGGCAGCTGTTATCACCTCTGCAAGATTTTAAAATAAATGCACGTTAAAAGATCCATTTGTAACAACTTCAACGCCAACAATAAGTTTGAGCAGAACTTCATTCAATTAATTCAACAAACTAGTACCTTATTTTCAAGAAGAAAGCAGGTTAGGAGATTACAAATTAGAGCACAATATATGCAGAAAAGTCATAACTGCGAAGAATATATTTTCCTGAAAAGTAGATGATACGTCAATCTAAAAATAAAAAAGGTATACATATATAAGAAAACTAGACACTTAACACCACCTATACACCAAAGAATCTTGTTTTGCGGCCTGAGCCAATGACTTTTTCTAAAATTTTTAGAGAGACTGAGTGCTAACCACACCGAGAACAAGCCCTAAAAAACAGAAATGAGCAGAATTAATGTGTTCCATCACTGGTGTTGTATAGAACTGTGGAGAAACACTTACGATGAGTTTCAAAATAACTAGAACTAAAAAAAATTATGTGTTGTAAGTTTAATGAAACCAAAAGGAAAAAAATGAGGGATTTAATTTGGATGGGATAAGATTATCTCCAGTACTCATTCAAGTATATTAGATCAATTATTCAAAAAGAGTATGAATGTGATGATAATTTTAACCATAGGATAAAATGGATGAAGTGGCAATTAACTATGGGGAATCGGGGATCCTTTTTGTTTGTAAGATTCAACTAAAGCTGAAAGGCAAAATTTATTGTACAACTATAAAACCTGTAATATTGTATGGTAGTGATGTTGGACAATAAAAAATATATATGATTTCATAGAAAATGTTACTGAAAAGATAATGTTAAGATGGATGAATGATCATATTAAATAGATAAAATAAAAAATAAATATATTAAAGAAACTGTAGAAGTAACAAAAATTGTAGATAAATTGAAAGAAAAGAAATTGAGATAGTTTAGGTACATTAAACATAAAGCTAAGAAAGCTCAATATCGAAAAGTAGAACATATAAAAAATTTAAAAATAAAAAATGGTAGACCAAAATTAACTTGGTGGACAATTTAAGATGATTTGATGATTTAGACATATCCAAAAAGTAACTCAAATCGACATGAGTGAAGAAAAAATTCATGTGGCCCCACGCAAATAAATTGGGATTAAGGCTCAAGTTACCTCCTCCTCTAATCATACATTCAAGATTGCTAGCATGTTGCAAAAAGACAGACCACCAATTCAGTGTTTTCACACTTTGTTTGTAACCATGAACTTGTTTCCCATAACTGATCTGATTCATCTAGCAGATATACCAAGTTATTGACTCCTTTCTCAGTCTAAAGTCAGATCAGAATCAGTCAAACCAGTTGGAACAGATGGTGCCAATCCTGAACCAGATTGATTGATCCTGCAATCCAAGCCATGAACCTCTCTATTTTGTAAATATAAATGTCTCCTTCCTCTCCGTAATCCCTCACTAGCTCTCAGCACTTTCACAACCACCCAAACCTTGAGATGTCTCCTCTTCATCCTCTTCAACCCCTCTGTACAAGATAGATGCAGCTAATCACCTGATATCCTTGATTCAAACTTTGACAGAGGCATAGGGCAAGAGATCTTTCATTCATAGTTGAATAGGGCCACCTGTCCTGGGTTGGAAAGCCCCATTTCCCAGAAAAAAATGAAGAGGTTAAAACCCTTAGAAAGGGCATTGGGATTCCAGTGCAGACAACTAGATCACCATTCTAAGTGGGCAACCTTCATCGACACCAAAGGTGAAAAATGAAGTATGAGCCATGAGGATCTAACTGGCGCTTATCCTTGTCCATGCTCCTTCCTGCCATTGTCACCCACACAAAGTTCATATTACTGCCATCCTCTTTGCCTAATGAAGCAGCTCCACCTGCGATGTTGAAGCAATCAGGCTGAACATAGGAAAATTGAACCTTGCAAGACCACTAATTAATTGGATAAGTAATCAGAATCAGATGGTACCCCAGAGCTGACTAGGTAAGACCCAGATCTCGCAACAAGTAACCACATGATAAGAAAAAAAAATCAGGTTTGGGACAGCCAATATGGTTAGGAGTCAGGACATGGATATAACTGAGCTGATTCCACCTTGCAAGAAGGAAAAAAAAAGAAAAGAAAGAGAAATGGTTGAGATTCATCTGCTTTGGACAAGTGATTGACCAGCTTGAAGACTCAGAAAGAACATGTCAATTTATGTGTATGTGTCACCGTCAGAATGGGATTGAATTATTTGAGATTCATCTGCTTTGGACAAGTGATTGACCAGCTTGAAGACTCAGAAATAACATGTCAATTTATGTGTATGTGTCACCGTCAGAATGGGATAGGATTATTTGGGTAATGACCATGCCCAGGTCTTGAATTGGCCAATCTGGCCACGCCAGGCACTTCCTGACTTCCAATCAATTAGTCGGTCTTGTTGCTCTCGACCTTGTCCAGACCTAGAATCAGCTGTCCCAACCAGGCCAGGCTAATTCGAACTGCATTATTTGCTCTGGCTGATAGTAGGGCCACTCCAACTCTAGTAATAACTGCATTCTTGAGAAATCCAGTTCGACCCCGGGTCCCTAAGCCAGACTTCTTGTTGATGCGGGATGAGGTGGCGAAACTCATCGCAGCACCTAAATTGGGAGAAAGAAGAAGGTGCGATAGAAGAAGACCGATCAGATAGATAGATAGATAGATAGATAGATATAGAGAGAGAGAGATACAACTCAAATCCACTTCATTGTCCATCTCATTTGGTACAAAATTGATTCTTTTATATAGTCACATATTTAAATTGTAAGCCATCTAATCATTTAAGATAAAAAAGGTTATCCTACTTTTACTCTAAATTATGTTTAAACTCCTAATTTTGCTTTGATGCCATTGAACTAAAAGCCCATACGTAAGTAGTCCTAATAATAAGAAAATATGATAAACTAGATATCAATGTCGATCAACTTTGACCAGTGGCATGGGATCTTCTTGAGTCCATCTTCTGTATGCATGGTCCAGTCGAAAATGAATCACTAGTCCTTACATCTAGTGCTAGATGAGGAGAGTTACCCCAGCACGAAAAGAAAAATGGGTTCCTGATTTGACTTGCTGTCCCTAAAAATATATCCTTGTACCTTGAGTATTTCTATTTTGATCCTTATAAACTTGTTAAAAAAATTAGACACCTAACAGGGAATCTTTTCCAACTAATATATAACCCTATGCAAGTATATACAGATTCAAATAGCGGATACAAGGAGTTCTAATTCCCTATTAAAAAATTAAAATTAAATAACTCAAGCAAAATTCATCTAATTCAAATTCAGACGAAGTATCCCCCACAGCCACATTCAGGCTCGTCGGTACTTTCTTCTTCAACCTCCAGTGATGGCAAATGAATTATGCCTCACCCTCTTTGATTGATAACCTTGATGATTCTTGGGATCTCCCCCCAAATCCACTGAGTAAACAGTACAATCATCAAGAGGATTTTACAGGGTTGAAGATCAGTGCCCCAAGTCCTCCAAGGAGACACGAAGATCACTAAACCTACCCAATCCTTGAAAAAACAGAAGCAGCCCCCTGTTAAGTCCCCCCTAGACCCCTTCCACCAGTAGGCATTAAAAACACAGATCCAGAGCAACGAGACTCGAAAGAAGACAGTTGATGACGAACGTGACAGAAAGGAGAAGGTGCAACAGTGCAAGTGCTGGCTTCTCCAGCTGAAGCCCTTGTGGCTCACGTTGAGACATAGCTCATGGCAATGCGATGATACTTGAGGAAGAGGAAGAAGAAACAAAACACTTGGTGAATATTGCATATTGCCATCATACACAGCAAGAATCCCCTTAAAGAGAGGATATGTAAAAATTTCAAAAAGGACTTCAGCCAATCTGGATTGGGATTGGCCAATTCTTGAATCAGATCAGCCCTTGCGGATCCAATTTTGGCCTAGAAGGGGTGATCCGTAGCCAATTCCCAGTGAAATTAGCCTGGATCAGCTGGATCAGCCCCGGATCTGCCAATCCGGGAAAGGATTGGATTGGGAATCGGCCAATCTAGCCAATTCCCCAGGACTCGGAAACCTGCCCAATTTCGATATGATTTAAGTAGAATCAAAAATCAGTTGATTCTAGGCTGATTCCGATGATTCTTCGCCAGAATCGGCCCCAAATACCACCACTGCAGTCTTCCCCACCCTAAGCAGGGAAGATGCCGCGGAGGCCTTATACGGCTCCTTTTGGGGCCAATTTTTGCACCAAAAGGGTCTATATCGGATCAGGTACCGATCTAAGCCCGCTGTAATTTTATTTTTTTTCTTTTAACCCTTTTTGAAGGACTGATCCGGACTGATTCTGAATTAGTTTTTCTCTTGAAGGATCGGCCTAGATCGGGACCCACCAATCTGAGTCCCGATTCTGATCTCATGATCTTTGCCTCAAAGTACCATTTTTTTAATATTACCTCATAGTACCATATATGGATATCCTTCCTCTTTTGAAAAAATATTGATTTCTTTCCACTAAAATCTCTTTTCCCAACCTAATAATTCTCATAAAATTATAGAAACATCATATTTCTCTTAGACAATTAAAGCACCAGTTCAAAGCATCCTCTTTCATAGTTCTATTTTGTTTTCCTTCTGTCTGAGGCTCGAAGGTATCTCATCTCTGACACAAAGCACTCACTATAAAACTCTAACACGTAGAAATGCAAGCAGTTTTCAAATGATCACTTGAACATCTGACTACGATAGAAATCTTCATTAGAAAAAAACAAATAAATAAGCATGAAAGTCAAACTACATTTCAAATAAAGACAATAGTTACCAGTCAAGTCTTCCATATTTGTTGGCTTTACATCAATGATGTTAAAACTCTGGTTGCTTATTTCCAAATTCCACAGGTTTATTCGCAGGTCATCTGCTGATATGAATGTCTCACCATCACTGGTAAAGTGAAAACAAGTCTTTGAGACAATGCCAAAGAGAAAGCTACCAATATAAGTGCATGCATAAGAGCTTAGATTTATCAAGCTATATACAAATGACTCCAACAAATAACGAACCAATTACTTGTAAGTTGTAACAACTAAGATGAAACAGTATGCATGCATAGCATGCTCTTGATGGATTTATCAATCTACATACAAGCAGACTCCAACCAAGATGGACTAATAACTTGTATCAACTAAGATGAAAAGGTATTTATGCATAGCATCCCTTCTTTTCAAGCCACACATGTATGTCCAAATGTACTTATGGCCATGTATGTCCAAATGTACTTATGCATGCATGTAAATGTGTATATATGTGTCTCTGTGCATTACCAGGAACAACAGAATAAACCATTTAGCATGATCACATATACAGGAAACGCCTGCTGCTAGATTAACTCAAATAGTCTCATCAATTACGTTACAAGGAACAAAGAAGAGCAGAGAACATAAACACAACTAAACTAAGCTCTAGCATTAATTTCAAATTATATGGGATGGACCCATGGATTGCAAAATCAAACACTTACCGGATTGGATTGGCACTCACTGAACTAACTTTGGCAGCTTGGAGTCCCAACTGGACTCTGATCAGAATCAGCCAAAATCATCTGAACCGGCCTGGACTGGGACCAATTCAACTCAAATCGACCAATTCCAAACCAATTTAGGTGATTCCTCGCTGAAATGAGCCCAGCAGCTTACCAGGTCATCAGACAGTGTAAGCCCATACCGGACAGGGAAGACATTGTGCTGCCACAGCCACCATTGCTAGATAAGACCAAAATCCAATATAGCCTCTTATTTTGTGGTTTGTTTTATTTTAAAGGTTTTTTGAAGAACAGATCCGGATCAGTTTTTCTCCCAAAAAATTGTCAATTCAGCCAATCTGATCTGGATCGGATTGGAATCGGTACCCACCGATCCGGTGGCTGACTCCAATTCTACCTTTTCCTTGGATAGACCATATGAACTCTCCTCCACTCATGTCGAATTTTGAGTTAATTTCCAAAGATATTTAAATCATCCAAAATCACATTGAATTACCTCCTCCAGTTTAGGTTAGGTCTACCACGCCCTTTTTCATTTATACTATTTCAATAGTTTCCACTTGTCTAACAGAGCTTATTTAGGTATACGTTTAATAGGTCCAAACTACCCAATATCCCTCCTTTCAATTTGTCTACAATTGTTGCTACTCCCAAACTGAAGATTAGCAAATATAAAACAAAAAATAAATAGTAAGAAAGAATTTGCAGCAGCATCGAACAGTACATAGCAATGATAACAGATGGCTCGAGTCAAATGTGCAAGATCATGTACACAGAAAATGCCAGCAAGTCCCTGAAACACAGAACTGTAGAAGACATCCTAAACCTTGAATAATAAATATAAATCTCTGAAAGTTAAAACAGCCAAAAGCTTGTTATTTTACCTTTAATATCAAATTAGAAGTAGAGCTTCAAACATTTTGGTTGCAAACATGCAGCGAAGGTCAATGACAAATGTGATGAGCTGAATTCAAGGATTTCTGTATCAGTAACAGATCAGCGCATTGTCCAATCAGCTGGAAAGCCAGGATCAGCCAAGATTTGGCAAAAAGCTAAGCATAACTCCGCCGATCTGATTCAGCCAGAATCAGGCTAAAATTGGCCGATCCTGGCTCAGAATTGACCAATCTGACTTGATCTCAGCTCCGCCAATCTACTTCAACCAGATTGGCCTGGATGAGCTGATGCCAGTCTGCAATAGACCAATCCCAGCTGAAATCAGAAACCAATCCAGATCCGATCCTACAAACCATGCCTAAATTAGCTAGAGCCTGTTGACCAATAAATGGGCAAGGCCAACAAAAGTTGTGCAAGGTCAAGTTTAAAGTGAATAGCCCAAAAATACATGTAGATGACAGCCTCTGTGCCTACTCCATTGAAGTTTAGGCATTTTAGATGGTCCTTACAGGATGCCACCCAATGCTCCATCTCGAGAGCCGAGACATCTATCACTCCCACCTCAAAACATCCTGGATGATGTCTCAGCCTTTCTTTAAAGATTATTTATAGAAAGATATTAATTTTCTGCAGAATATGTTTTTTGCCAGACAAGTTTAGCCTATGGAACTATTACTCCTGCACTTAGCACCAGAATTATGGACCTCCATTGGAGGTCCAACCAAAATGTCCAGTCCTCTTCTAATGGATTTAAGATAACATGCTGAATCTGGTTTGTCGTTTGCAAGTACACATCTCCCTCGCTAATGAAAAAGTTCTTGTGAGAGCCACAAAACCAGCTCATGACTACACTGGTAATCCCAACACTCAAGGACTTAGCATTAATTGTTTCAGGCAATGTTTTACAGCTGTAGGAATTTTTACTTAAAGGTATCATTACCATTCCACCTGTCCACCCAGAACTTAGTTCTCTTCTATTTATGTTGCCTATGTATATAAATGAAGTCAGCCTAAACAATAGAAGTTGAACATAAATCTCCTTTAGAGTTTTGGCCACCAATTGTAAAAGAGAAATCATTCACCCACCAGGCTGAACCATTTGGTCAACAGAGCCGTATTAAAAACATCAAGGGATAAGTCCCAAGCCCCTTCCCCGTGAAAGCATTATCCCATCTTATTAAGTCACCTCCTCTAACAGGACACAAAACCTTTCCAGAAGAAAGTCACTCTGGTAGCCTCTAAGCCTATGTTGTCGAAGATGAGAATGGCCTAAGGCAAGAACACCTTAGGCAAGTGCTTGCCTATGTTATCCAAGACACTGGACACGAGGCACCCGAGGTGAGAAGAGGGTCGCCTCACCTTAGACACTTGAACGAGACATGATTTTTTAATATATATACACATACACACTATTTTATGTGTAAAAAATTTTAAAATACAGCAATAAGCAACATAAAAAGATTACAAAACTTTAAAACAGTTAAGAGCAATAACATCAAAACAAACTGAAAAAATGTAGCAAGTTAACAACCATCTTTGCAAGAATTTTAAAATGCAACAATAAACAACATAAAAATTAAAAAAAATTTAAAACAAGTGATAGCAATAACACCAAAACAAACCGTAAAGATGCAGAAACTTAATAACCATAACAGCAAAAAATTTAAACAAACAGCAACAAGCAACATAAAAAGATTACATAAAACAAATGAGACTGGCAGAGGTGACCAGCGGAGGAAGCAGCTCATGTGGGGCAGCTGCGGAAGAAGAAGCTCCTGCGGCATTGACTGGCGGTGGTGGATGGTTTGGTGGTGGCCAGCAGTTAGGGCCGTAAAGGATCTGGATAATGTCCGGTTTGGATTCATATCCAATTAGGCGGATAATATCCTACTAGGATGATCCATTGAAAATTTTTTGGATACGGATGATATCCCATTAATAAACGGAATAGTTTCAGAATAAGAGGATCCACTCCTAAGAACCGTTGGATCATTGATCCAAGGGTCAAAAAGAACCCTAGACCCAAACCACATCTCCTCTCTGCCGAACCAAAGCCCACCAGTGGCAGCGAGCATGAGTACCCGCTATGAGTCTCTGGCCCATCACAACTTTTTAACTCCCCCACTCATCCTGACTCCTCCCAACTCCCGACAGCACAACAGCAGCCGGCGGCATCCCTTCACGTTCTCCATCACACAGCAGCAGAGAGAGCACTGTGGCAGTGCAGCGCTGCGATGGCAGCCTTTCCATCGGCCAGCACACTGCAGCGGTCAAGCTCAGGATCATCCTCCTGCTTGACCCGGCGAATAGATCCTTTCTTCGTTGACCTCCGCCATCCAGCCCAGCCGGGTGAGATCCAGCACCGCCAGTGGGTCGAGGTTGCCGTGGACAGCTTGGTCTATTGGCAAGACTGCCGGTTACCACAGCTGCACCCAGGTCTGAAAGGCGGTTCACTTTTATCTCATGATTCTTATTGATTGATCCTTGAGCTGTATTTTGGTGATATTTTTAGTAAATCATGTCTTTTCTTAGCTTTGTCAGAGACTATTTTCCAACCATGTTTTGGTAGATCCAGCACCTAAACTTTGCTGAAGCTAAGACAAGGTTGTAAACTTGTATAAGAACATGTTTTATATGCGTTTGTATTTTCTAGAACATGTTTTTATATGATTTTTCTTGAGGTTTGTATACGTTTCTTTAATCTTTTGTAGACATTTAACAAGCATTTTTTGCAAGTTTTTACAGCTGTTTGGCACAAATTTTTATAGTTTTTTTAGATTTTACAGATTGCATGATGAAGCAGATATTATCCGTATCTACTTCAAATTTGAGAGGTATCCGATACTTAATATACGGATTGTATCCAAAATGTAATCAAAGTGGATATCCGATATCCAAATTGCCATCAGGAGCGAATTCAGAAATCCCACATCTGCTCCATATCCAATCCATTTACGGCCCTACCGGTAGTGGTGACCGTGACTGGCAAAGGAGAAACAATAGGCAGCACTAAGTCTAGGGGAAGAAAAAAAAGAAGTTGGAAGTCTAGGCTAAAACCAGAGCAGGTGGATTCAGCAGTGGTGGTCAGTGGTGAAAGATGCTTCAGTGGCAGCAGACAGCAGCTGAAGAAGATCTTCCGGCAGCTGCAGACGACGCTAGGGCAGAGGGAAGGCATCTGTTTGTTGAGTGGAGAAGAGGAATCGGCAGAAGTGGGGCTCGCATTGGGGGAGGTAAGGGTGTTCAGGTAAACTGGGAGAATTGGTAAACCGAACCGAACCGAACCAAACCAATAAAGTTTTATTGGTTTGGTTCAGTTTGGCCACTCTCTAAACCAAACTAGTAAACTAGTTAATAGTTTAACCTAGCTTATTTGTATATTATACTGATTTTAAATATAAATCATTATAAAACTGTCAAATAATATAACAAAGATATTTTATCCTATAAATAAAGTATTAAAGTTAAGTTGACCTTGATTAGTAATTTTACCTTCATTTAATTTAATTTTTAAAAATAAATAATATATGTTAAACCGATGAACCAAACTGCTTGGTTCAGTTCACTATCAGTTTGGGGTTAGCTGAACTGGCTTGGTTCGGTTCGGTTCATATTCTGGTTCGGTTTTGAAAAAAAAATGTATTGAAACCAAACCAAACTGTTTAAACCCCTAGAGAGAGGGGGGTTAGATTATTCTATCGGATCCGGTTGATAACGGGTTCAAGACCGATAGGCCTAAGTGGAGGTGGCTAAAGCAACCACCACCTCAGGCAAACCAACCTGAGTGAGGTGGTTGTTTGCCATCTTGCCTCACCTCAATTGCCTAGTGCCTCTGATAACAGAGGTACCTGCTAGTGACACCCACCAATGGCCACCCTCAGACAGCACCGTGCAGACTGCCGTGCCCCCCAACCAGCACAATTTGTTCATTGCGAAAAAGACAATGGGTCAACACAAATCAAACTTTGTGATTGCCCTCACCCGTCCTGCTATGTAACCAGACCGGTCCACAGTCCAGCAACCGGTTCAAACCTGGAAAATTTGGTTCAGGCCTATCAGACCTGTTCGAACCGATGAAGTGGTGTAATCCAGTTCGCAAGCTGGTCTGGGTCAACACAATACGATCCAAACTGGCCAGCAGTTCAACTGGTTCAAACAAGGCCCAAACTGATCAAGCTGAATCCAAACCATCTAGACAGCTGTAAACTGGTCCAAATTGATTCAGATCGATTCTGTAACCAGTATAAATCAGCCTGGGTTAGTCCATGGTCCATACAGCTCAGATAGTTCAATGCATCTTGCCTGCACAATCAACTCTACCTCCTTATCCTTTGCCTCACCACCATTGCCTCACATCAATTTGTCCTCTCATGAAGATAGAAAACAAATGATCAAGCATTTTTACTACCCTGATGCCATAATGGGTCTTGTAGAGGGCATGAACATTTTCTTGCATGGTTAATTACCATGAATATGGACAAATGTCTATACAATCTTGAGGTCAAAAACTTTCTAATGTGAGTGCATATATGAAAATAAACTAAGAAATTAGAATGCAATGCACTTATCATTATAAAAATTGATTTTTTATGTTTACTAGCTTACATATATTCTTGAAAATCATCAAATAGTTAAATTGCAAGGTGATGAATATCGGGAGATGGCTTTTATTTGAATGTTGCTAAGGAATGTCAATTCGGACTTAGGAATCACTTTGGGACAGCCAGCAAGGTGAGAAATCATGGTATTCTCAAGAGACAGGGCTGGGAAAGATGCCCCAGAGGGGTGGCGACAGCAGGCAGTGGGTGGCAGGCGGTGTGTGGCAGCATGGAGAGAGACTACTTGGTGCCCTCTTCCCTGATCTATCGAGCGGAGAAGGAGGGTCTCGTTCCAGACCTTCAGATCCGACAACATCTGTGTAACATGGTGGATCTGATGCTACCGGATGTCAAGATCTGCAACTTAAGTTTAAGATCTTGTGCGTTGGGCCTCAGCCACATCTACATACCCAGACCAGTGAGACCCTTTTTCCTGTCTGGCAAGACAAGGAAGACAGCGTTGGATAGCACCACCCAACGTGCACCACTTCCCCTTCAGTTTTGAACCCCTCGAATCTCTACAACCAGCCGACCAAAAATCTCACGAGACCTCGTCAAGATGGCAAACCATGGATGCCACTTTACCATTTTTGAACATCAGTGACACAATCAAAATGCAAGAAGGACTCCGGCATATAAAATGGAATGACTGATCAGGACTGTTCAGAATGCTATATCTGATGACGTGATCAGAGAACAAAGGACAGAAAGATAAAAGCAAAGTCCAATATGCATGAGATAAAGCACCTATTATTTGAGATGGAGTTGATGTGGTAATCATGGGCATGAGCATAAACTCTACGGCATCTAGCTACGAGGTTTGTCTCACTGCTGGATACCTGGAAAGAAAGATATGTGAATGCAGCAAAATGTTAATAAAATATTGTCATATACATGCAAATTACAAAAAGAGTGCCCACAGTTAAATGCACATGCATAGCAACACTGATACCTATCATATGCCAAACAGAAAAACTACTTGCATAGAAGCGGAAAAATGACTACGTGATTAATGCCTTTACAGATGGTCTGCGAAGAGAACTACACAGATACAGGTACATATGAATATACAGCAATAAATTCCAGGAGACTGTCATACGCTAGCCCCAATAAGCAACAGCATAACATGTATTCTAAATCTACAGACCCCCCCCCCACAGGCATGCCCCAGCACAGAAAATATTTAACCAGTCAATAAATGATTGATTACACCCCAGCATACAAAGGCATTAACATGCAGAAGATTTGACAATACAGTTCATTCAATAATGTGAACTAAATCATAAAAAATGTGTAAGGACACTGTGGAATACAACCACTGATGGTAGACGCAATGTTGCAAATCCCCCGGGAGGAAACGAGAAGTCATTGCTCAGAAAATTGTAAGACGTCACTGGATAACCCCCATTGTTAAGGTGTTCTCTGGGACTACACACCATACAACTGCTAGTAATGCTACCATTCTCCGAAGCTTGTGATCCACTTAAATTCATTTCTGTAATTTTTTTCACTTTTTTTTCCTGGACCTGCAGTTAAGTAAAGAAAAATAAGCAACCAACATCATCAAGAACAGTGAAAAAAAGAAGTCAGAATTAGGTCATCTTGCTGCCAACAATTGGCTGGTTAACTTAGAATTACATATTAAGAAAACATTATGATAGCGTAATAAATAAAAGCTATTTCCCATCCAAAAAGATATATAGAAAATTTTATATATTTCTTGTAATTATGATCAAATTGTATGCACGAAAAAAGGTCATGAGAAAAAATAATTAAGCACAGGACTACGCAAAAATACAATAGAAAGATTATTCACAAAAAGAATGAAACGGTGTAAATTATAAAAATGAAAAGATGGCAACTTGCTTAACGATCACAAATTCAAATAATGCTACTGAATAGGTGGCAGCAAAGCATTTGTTAACAACAAAAGGTATCTGCAGAAAACTAGAAGAATGCACATGCCCTTTATTTCTGAAGGTCAAAGACCAAGTTGTGTATTAAAGCAAAAAGGAATTACATACAAAAGGAAAGAAACTGAAAGAAAATTAAACATGAAGTACAGAACCAAGAAACCCCTGCTACCAAGGCAGTAGAAGGATTCCCTTGCAGAAAAAAGAAAGAAAGATGGCCAGTGAGGTCATTGATGATCTCCAATGAACCCAATACTTTATGAGACCCGATTGTTGAAGAATGCAAATGGGATTATGAAATCTGCCCTCAAAGATCCATCGACTTCTCGTGCGCCAAATGGCCCATAGCACTGCTGGGAGAATGTAATTCCAGAGGTTGCCAACCGAAGACCAAGGATTAAGACATGACCAATCAAGAAGAAGCTGAAAAATTCCGTCATGATCCCTCCAAGGCACCTTCCATTTGTGAAAAAGGATCTTGTAAATGTAATTGATAATGCCGCAGCTCACAAATAAATGATCCATGTCCTCCTCCATGATGCCACAAAAAGCACAAGTTGTGGGTATTTTCAGAAAGATATTGTGTAGGTATTTTCTAGTGGAAATTCTGCCCTTTCCTATCTTCCAAAGAAACATTTTAATTTTAATGGGTACACCAAGTTTCTATACAGTTCTATGCCGACCGACTTCAATTCCACATCTGGTCAGCCTCCTCAGCCCCAATATCACTGAAAATATACCCTTGCAATTCAGAAGCCAAACAAGGGAATCCTCCTCATCAACAAGACACTTCTGATCCTGTAAGCATGCAGTCAGCTCCATAAAATTCTCAATCTCATCTTCCTTGAAGTGCCTTCTGAAGAAAGGATTCCTGCACATGCCTTTTTAAACTTGAAATTGAGAACATCCATGTTATATTGAAGTTGTTGATGTAGCCTTGCATTTTGCAGGATCAGCAGACTTAAGTCAGAATCAGCCAATAGATAAATCATGGAACTGAGATTGTAGCCTCCATACAGAAGCAGGCAGAGCTAGCCAATCACCAGGAGAAGAGGATTCCAACCGATCCCATGTCAATGGAACAGGATAGGCACCAGCATGTCTAGACAGTCGATCTGATCCTAAATACCATATATGTTTCAGGTCCCCCAGCCACTGGGTGATGCTTTTGGAATCGATGACAAGTATGAACCGTGACTTATTTTGAGGTATCACTATCAGGTGAGTTCAATGACATCAACAACAGCTTTATAATATTTTATTAGTTCTAAGATTTCATTTATGTCCTTTTTATCATTTATTCACGAATATTTTCTAGTTTGAGGGCATCAAATCCAGATTTAAAATTTTTAAAACTTATGAATCATATGAATCACATTTTGCAAAAGGTGGGGCAATTTTTGTTTAGGAATTTAGTAGGGACAGTAAATACAGGCTTCTATAAAAGCCCCCATCTTGTACCCCAATGAATATTGAAGATAATAAAATAAAGTTCAAGTTTAAAGGTCAATCCCTGCACCCCCTTGTCTTGCCGAGGGACCTTCCTTCTCTTCCTCCCTCTTGTCAGCCCCTGCACCATTCTTCGGAAGTCAATCCTTGTGTAATGCCTGCGCAGAGCCACCCAGACTTCCAGCGACAACCAGCAGGTAACCAACCCCATCAAAAAACCATAGAAAAACCACGGCACTTGGTCCAAAGCCGTGCACACACCCACGTGAGAGTCAAGGCCAACATATGTACACCATTGTTCCACCATGCAACATCCGTAGCATTGTCACATTCCTCAATCCAACCTGATCACTCCTGCACTTTGCCACAGAGCAGCCATCCCCACGCAAATGCCCGAGACTTCCCTGTCATAAGAAAACCTACCCTCGGACCCGTGATCCCCATCCCTGCAACCACAGCTTGTCATGGAGTTGCACCATCGCCCCTGGTCCCTGTTGGTATCTTCTCCCTTGCAACTTTTCCCATTGGCACCACAGCAACCCCCCTTCCCAGTCCTCCCTGCCTGTAGCCAGACGCCCCAGTGCACAAGTGGTGCAGCTTCATACCCCAGGTCTTGCACACCTCCTGAAACACACTTAAGACAGGTCCTGTTCTGGTTGGCCAGAAGCCCATCTTGTGAACTTCGCACCCTCTCTTCCCTGCCACCATTGTACAGCTCCTTGCCGTCCACTGGTCCAGTCAGCACTCAGCACCATCAACAATCCCTCCCCCTCCTCTAGCATCATCATCTTCTTCACCAAGCAGATACATCTTCTACTAGAACTGCTCAGGCCGCACCTCATCACTACAACACCACCCCCCACCCTACTTCCTCTCCCCTCCATCTTCGTTCATAAGCCCAGACCAACCCTAATGCCTTATCACCAATGCCATAGTCACTACCACCTCTATCCATCACCCTCTCCTCGTCTCTATCTTCTCTCTGTACCTTGCACCCCCAGGAACCAACACAGCACCTCATCACCCCCTGTCCACCCCTTCCCACCTCCTCACCTCTGCACATCTTCTGCCAGCCGCCAAACACTCTCTGCCAAGAGGCCTTCAATGTCTCATCTGCGCCCCTCCTCTACTTCTATTCACTTTATGTCAGGGAGGGAAGGCCTAGGGGTGTGCATAAAACAGTTCAAACTGCCAAGCTGAACTGAACTGACCAGTTTGGTTCAATTTGAACCATCGGTTTGATTCAATCGGTTTGAAACTCTTCCATACCAATTGAACCAGTTAAATCAAAATATAATAAAAATATTACCATATTGTTAATTAAAATGATAATTATATAGTTTTATAATAAAAATTATTTATATTGATTATCTATAACTAAAAAATCAGTATGCACATATGCAAATACTTATTTATTTTGAATATTTAATTAATTGTTCAATCTCAAACCAAACTAAATTGAACCAAACCAAACAGAGCCGGTTTGCTCAGTTCATTTAAAAAAAACAGCCCAAAACAGGACCAAACTAAATAGCACAAAACCCTAGTTGGCACTACCAGTCCCTATACCTGCCAGCAGGGGTGTAAACGGAATCAAAATTAATTAAACTATTGGAATCGGATATTCCAACGACTTATCACAATCAAAACTAGTTGATTTGTTTTTGTTTATCCAATTTTAATAAAAAATAAATAAAAATAAATAAAATAAATCTAAATAAATCTAAATAAATTATAAAATATAATATATATACAGTGATGAATAATAAAAAAATAAATTTTAAAGAGATTATATCAAATTTTAGTAATTACATGTGAATTATTAACTTATTTTAAATAAATACTAATATATAATATATATTTCAGAAATTATCAGATTCAGTTTTGATTTCGATAATGGAATTGAAATCAAAACATAGTGATTTTAAAATTATCGGAATCAGATACTAGTGATTCCGCAACCGAATCCAATCCGTTTGCAGCCCTACCTGCCAGCCATAGCATCCATGCCTTCTGACAGTGCATCTGCCATAGGCTTGGGCCATCACTGAATCAGTCTAAGGCATCACCCCACAGGCAGAGAATCAACCTGATATCCCCATTAAGCAGCCTCCCAAGTCAGCAGTTCCCCCAGCTCAGCCCAGTCCGTTCAGCTCACAGCCAGTTCAGCCAAACTGGCCAGGTCTAGCTGGATTAAATCGGCTAAATCAGTCCGTTCAGTTTAGCCAGTCAAATCTGATCCAATATCAGCTTAAAATCTGGTCCCGAAGTCTAGAGTGGCTTTGCTAGGATGAACAAATCACAGGTCTGCCCGATAATTACATGCTACGATGAAAGTGTGGCATCTCATCCTGCATCACTGGGCCAGAGATTTGATAGGCACATCCAGGCCAAGCTGAGTCCAGCAATTTGGTGCCAGCCAAGCAATCAACACTGGTCCCAACGTATTCAAGTGTTTCAGACAAGTCCAGATCCATCATGCCAGTTCAAAGTCCAAACCCGTCCAGACCAGCTCAAACTCAAAAAAAAAACAACCGTAGTTGATCGGTGTAGCCCGTGCATTTCCTTGGTGACTGGGATAGACAGGTCCAACTGGGTTCAGATCAGTCCAGTCCAGACAGTTAAAAACCATAACATGTTGGTTCAGGACAGTCCAAAAATTGTCCAAATCTACCCAAATCAGCATGTGCAACTGCCTGGCCTCCCAAAATGGTCCCACTGACACGTTCCAGCTCCATTCATGGGCACCAAGAACAAAACTCTCCAGATTGAGTGAGGGAATCAGACACAGAATGACTTGTTCTTAGCTCCCCAAGCTGCCAACATCCTTCTCCAAGGACTGTTCTGAACTAACTCCTATGATAATCCTCTTATCATGCTCTTTTCCTTGAGCCAAACAGCAAACCTCTAGCCTCCTTGTTCCTTCTAAGGTCAAATAAAAAAAATAAACATCCTAAAGCCTATCCCCCTTGCTTGTGGTCATCTTAGGCTTTAGCATTCAACCAGGCTACCCTTGATCGGAAGAGACAAAAACAAGTGCCAAGTGATGGGGACCAGTACGGACCGGATTGACCGACTGTTCAGAGATAGTGCCTCCATTACTTGTATTTGGAAGTTTAGTTTTATTTTAGTTTATTTTATGTATTTTCTTTTTGATGTTTAAAGTCCTTTTCATTTTAGTCCTTTAAAGGATATGTATGTAATTAGGTCTTTTAGGAGTCCATTTTACAATATGCCCAAGCTCTTTATATAGGACCCCAATGTCAATAGAAGGGAGAGATGGATGTTTTGAAGAAGAAAAGAAGGGTTCTCCCCTCCCCTCTTGTCCCCTCTTCCTCCTCCATCTGTATCCATGTTCGTTTTAGGTCATCCGAGATTTGGCTTGAACGGCGGTGCTATGGACTCCAACCGGCGATGGCGGTAGTGTCCGAACAGGTGGCCTCCGCGGTCAGCTGATGGTCACCGCGCTCCCGACGGTTGATTTCCCCTTCCTCCAGGCTTCCTCCCACCCCTGGCAGTAAGGCCAGCAAGTTCACCACCTCCAGTACATACTGGGTTTCTTCACCTCTGGTGAGGGTCGGCTGCCACGCTCCCTTCTCCCTCCCTACTGGCCTCTGCGCCCTTCCCTTCTCATTCCCCCTCTCGCAGTCACGGCATTGACACCTTGTGAGACCAGTGCCCCATTCATGTTCTCCCCTTCAATGCGAAGTTGACCCAACCCCCACGACCATCGTCATCGCCGACGGCTCCTTACGACAACGTTGACGTCATCGGCATCAACGCCACCATCCGCCAGCCCCTCCATCACTGTTGTCAGTGTCATCTCTGTCATCACCATCGTCCCCTCCCCCTTTCTCTCCGTCATCATCCCCACCTTCCACTGTCACCACCATCTTCCTCTCCTCCTCCTTCTCGTTGTCGTCGATCGGCCAGCCTTCCTTGCGACCGGCATCTGCCATCGCCTGCCGTCCCCATCGCCGCAAGCAGCCGTTGGCCTCCCAGTCTCCGCTGGCCACTGCCTCAGCAGGGATGCACGCGTGTTTAACACTCCCTGGTTACTATAGCTAAAAGAGACTTTGGAGTATTGTAGCATTATGCCACAGAAGCTCTCAAGTTCCTGTAGCACTGCAAACGTGTTAAAAAAAAAATAAAATGGGTGTTGAGAAAAGAGGTGTCAAAAAAAGAAGAGAGATATTTCTTTTTATTAAGTCAGCCAAGTTGGGCATGCTAATCGAGACGCAACGTCAGGGTCCCTATGGACCAAGCTGATTCGGTCGACTTCGATGCAACGAAACGGGCCCACACCTTCTCATCCCACATCACCAAGATAACTGCTAACTGTTTGTTATCAAGAATGCATATACATTTCCGTTGACAAAGAGGGTCCTCCAGAGTTTAAACACAATCTTACACTCCTTTCTATGCAGAGGTTGTCTTGAATTTCAAACATATGAAAGCCAAGATAAATCCAACAAGCTATGTTATTTGAGGTGCGAGGTGTCCAAGGTGAAGAGGGCTCATCTTGACTCAAGCGCTTGAGGCAAGAGCCTTAGACACCTAAAGCAAAGTGTACCTTTTAATATATATTATATTATTTTATATATGTATGAATATAATATACTAATAAATTATATTCAAAATTGAAGTATATATAAAAAAGACAACTAACTTAGAAGAGTAACAACAATTACAAATAAATTTCAAACAAAATAGATCAACAACATCAATTTAACACAATAAAAATATAACAACTTAATAACATAAATTTTGAACCACCTAATAACATAGAGACGATTCAAAACCAAAGATAGAAATAATTCAATATCTATGAATGGCTAAATAAACCAATAAACTAAAAGTATTATAGAAATAATGCACAATTTAATAACAATAAGTGCAGCAATGAGCAACATAAAAAGATTACATAAATTTAAAACATAAGAACAATAACATCAATTTAAACTAGAAATTGTAGAAACTTCATTGAATTAATACATAACATCAACTAAGCTAAAAATGAAATCCAAAGTCTTGTAGCAAATATAATTACATCAATCAAAATTTCAAGTCCAAAGCTCTCAAAGTCCAATGCATAATAACTTTTAGTTTATCAGATATAGGCCCATAGCAGGTCTAGATCTTACAAGAGGTTTAGGTCCTGGGTCAAGTGAGAAACAGAGGAACATGCGGTGGTCACCAAGGCGACCGAGGTGGTTGAGATGCTTGCCAAAGGCAAAATTGGCCAAAGCGAGGTGAGAAACAACCGCCTCGCCTCATTGCCTAGGTGACCAACATGATCACCTTTGATAACATAGCCAGCAAATTTCCATGATAAACATGTAGCCAATGTTTAATAATCAGTTACCTTCCAAAGTTTGATTGTTTTGTCATTGGTAGATAGAAGAAACAAAGCACCATTTGCAGTTTGGCACCATCGAATCTCGTTGATCTTCTCCTCAATCTCCAAACTTTTGAGATAGTCGAACTGCAACAAACATGAAGGAGAATAAGTTTCCATTTTGGGTTTTCCAACAGGATGAGTGTATAAACAGGTACCTCTGGCTCATGGCTCTGAAATTCAGTCTTATAGCGGAATTCAGGATGCCGCACTGGACAATCCAATTCTTCTAGATGCCTTCGGCGAATGTGCTGTACATCAGGTTAAAAGTACAGAGAGAAAAAATGAAAAGTCTATAAAAACACAATAAAGATGACCAGTGTAAAAAAATAAAAAATAATAATATCAATTATAGAGCATTGACTAAAAAAAAAGGAACCAGTTCTCAACATACATCACGGATATTTGTCCTTTCAAACAAAACAACACGACCTCCTCTGTCACCAGTAGCAAGATGATCACCAGATTGGTCAAATTCAATTGCCGAGATGATATCAGCTGCAGAATAAATAATATTGCATAAACAGGCTAATCACAAAATGCAACTTTCAAGTGAAAGGCAGTCTTGTTGCTTGTAACACAAAACCTCTTAAAGTGTGAAGAATATAAGCCCAACAATAAATCATAAGAGGTGAAGCCCAACAATAAATCACAAGAGGTGACAACCAAGGAAGAAAAAAATTAGATGGAATGAAAAAGTACCATAAAATGGAAATTGTCCACAAAACCAAATGAGCCTTTCCCATAAATTATGACAGTAAACAAATTTAGCAAACAAACTCTTATATGCTCCTGAAATATCTCAAATGTCAATGCAGTATGACCACCACAATAAATGGATTGACACTGCAGAAAATAGAACATAAAAAATGTGCAATTTTCATATGGATGACCCAAGCATAAATGTGTTAGGAACACCGACTTACTGAAATGAAAAATAAAAACATTCAGACAGCCCAATCTTGCATGATTACGAGCTTTACAAGTCTAACTGATGCGGGACTCGGTCCCCATCACTGACAATCGCATTGGCCGTGAACAAGGCTACAAGGCCACAAGATAAGAATTTTTTAAGTAGAGAAGGGGGCAGAGAGGGGGAGGGAGGAATATCCGTACATTAGCACCTTCCCAAATACAATTAGAGTAATGCCACATCATGCATATGCTAACATTCACAGCTAATTTCAGTATTACATACAGCTGATTGCAAGCCTGTTCAGGGAACATACATATGTTCTTAAAAGATATTACATAGGCATTTTGCTATTCAGCATCTCTCTGCTCGCTATAGTCTATACACATCAGATCAGAATGTAGTAGATAACTATACATCAATCCCAAGTCATTGACACAAATGTAAGAGCGACCTCTTGTACAACTATAACCTTCACACTTGACATGCCAAATCTTTCTTGACATTGTTTATATACTGATCATAATGCCGCAATCTTTGTTCACTAAAAACTAGAAGTTACCTGGGAGACTTACGTAAAAATTCCTTCCACTAGACACCATCTTTTTAATCTCATCTGCCTCTGAGGCGGAATATTCTGCAATGTCCAGTCCTTCATCGATGGTGAGCACATAGGGTTGTTCACAGTTTGGTTTCATCCAGTTTCAGACCAATTTTGTTGAAATCGGACTGTAAAGAGAAGTGAACTGAAACCAAACTGAACCAGTTTGGTAGAAGTCCAAGTTACCAATGAATCAAACCGTAAATGTTGGTTCAGTTTATTGGTTCTATATTAAATTAAAGCAGAATACTATGAAATTTAAACTAAAGTAAAAATACCAACTGAGATCTCCTGAGATGAGATCTTTGCTTTATAAGAGAACTACCTCTCTTCGGCATCATTATATGTAGTCACAATAAAATAATTCTAAAATAAATATAATAAAGATGCAAATATTTTAACAAAAAACAATCCTAACATCCTCAATATGCTCACATACGTCGCAGCTGCTCAAGGCTCGACAAGTTGCTCACCTAAGCCATAGTTGGTCTTCAATGATGTTATACAATGTCTGGGCAAATCTGGTCAGAAGAAAAACAGGGCCAAGCAGTTTACAGAGTTAGGAATGGCCAACTGAACCACCTGTTAAAAATTGGTTTGATTTACCAGTTTCACCAATTTAGATGAACAACCCTACTAGTATCACTATTCGTATCGACAACTGCTGGATGTATTGTTAAGGACTGTGCCATAATGTGCAAAACAGCTTTCTTGTAGGTTAGTTGACAGGATCGTGACCTCTGTCAACCTTTATGGCCTCCTCTGCTTCTCATGCAACAGCTTTAGCAGTCGGTCAACAGCATGCTAAACCTTTGAGTACTGAATATCATTATCAATATGCTTTGGTAACTCCATTTTTTATCCCTCTATCATCTACGTAGTTGGGGTTTCGCTTGCTTTTTACTTTTCCCCCTCTTCTTCCTTGTTGTTTCTTCTTTGATGCTGTAATCTTCTTTAAAAGTAGAAATCTTGGACCTTCCTAAAAAAGATTAATATGCTTCGGTTGGTCCTTACAGACATCATGTGGAATGTAGAATACATCCATAACACTGCTAGCTTCAACTTTGCTTACATATTTTGTGCGGTTTCTGGCAATTTTCTTCAGTAGACCATTTGCCATTCACCCTAAGTCAATCTGCTCCTAAGGAAGTGGCATGTGGGTCAGATTGTCAAAGGATGGTAATTGCAACAAATATGATTGTCTTTACAATAAGACAGATGCACAAGTACAGAGTACAAATCAATGCGCTATGACGGACAGTGTTTAGAAGCTGGAACTTGCAGTGATCTGATCCCGATAACACCACCTCTCTTATCTATTATTTAGTTGCTTCCAACCCTTGGCCAGTAGAAGCCAAACTCTGGGATTGGGTTTTACCAGACATGTTGCGATCTATATGGCATACGAGGAACATAAGAAATTTTTAAGAACATTTTAAGAATCCAAGGCTGATCCTTTTTAGGATGTCGGTTGTCAAAGACTGGTCTTTTGCTCACTCCGGTTGTTTCTTGGATGGTTCTCCTTTCAGGGACCTCTTTCTATCTTTTAGATCTTTCTGTGTAATTTCCTGCTCACCTACCACCTCAGTAGTTGAGTTGGTTCTTCTTTTCCTCTCGTTTTTTTCTTTCCATCCGCCCCATTTGTCTGCTTCTTTTTCCGTCCTTTACGATACTGCTGTTGTAACATTTTTACCAGAAATTGAGGCATGCTTTGGGCTTCCTTCAAAAAAAAATACAAATCAATTGTTTTAAAAGCTTCTACTTGTGATATTTGGAGTGATTGCATGACTGCAACTTTAGAGTAATATATAATACAAAATAGGTTTTTCTCTTCGATTTGCCCACATACTTCGTTCATAGTTGCCTTAATCGATTTTGTGATGTAAGCTAAGCCATCAGCAGGCACATTACCAGAAGTTAGTGGACTATAGCATTATGTATTGTACATACAACTTTTGTCCTGAAAAATGCATACTGGCAAGGGAGCCAAAACCGACTGCCTAGTGGGGCAGGGAAATCACCTCATTGCAGTTGTTTGGGAATTCTCAAGCCAAATGTCGTTTCCGTTCGTCAACCGATGCCAAGAGCCATTTATCCAAATGAAAACCAAGTTTAATTATCACGTGCCAAAAGAATCAGGTGTAGTCGCGGTAATACTTAAGATAAGAGGGCGCTGAGACTGATGCTCGCAGATTGGTTGCAAATCCCTGATGACCACGTAGTTATTAAGTTCCCGTACTCTCGCGACTCGTCAACAAGTTCCGGGTGGATTTACAAGCCACAAACAAGATAGCAAACACCCCAACCCAACCCCACCTGATTCACGACAATTTCTAAGTACAACATGATCAACAGCCGATAAAAAAAAAAAAGGCCTGAGCTCCAAGAAGACGAGTTAGAAACTGTGGATGCATGGTGAAGTACATAGGTCATGAGCGGATGGGATGGTACCTTCCTGGACCTCCTCCCCCACAGTACGCTCCCCAAATACCTGGGAGAACTTCCACTCGAGCGGTGACGGCGGTCCACCCGCCAGCTGTGCGGCGTCCTCTCTTTCCTTGCAGTTCATACTCCGATCTAATTCAAGAAAAAATCGAGCATCAAATAGCGCGGAGACCAGACGGCGTGGACGCGCACGGCGAAGATCTGCCCCTCCGATGGCACCTTCGCCGGTGATCCGCAGCTCAGCTCCTCGGATCGGACATGGAGACGCCGCCCGCCCGTCCTCCGGCGCGGGAATGGTCTGCCGTCTTCTAACGACGGAGTAAAGTGGGTTCGGCCAATGGAGAAGGGTTGAAGGGGATTGATGTGACGAAGAAGAAAATTTTCCTCCTGTGCCTATTTCTTTCCCCCGTCCAGAAGAAGGCGGTCCATCTCCGTTTATATATTCCTCCCCCTTTCATCGCCAAACAAAAACTATACTGCATGCCTTCTCCGAAGACTAGAGAGACGAATAAATCCCGCGACGCCAACCGGCCGATCTGGTGTCGGTTGTGAAGTACGAAGATGACCCAAGACGAGGTTCTTATCTACGCTGAGATAAGATTAACCCCCAAGTACGAATATATGTATATATAGACCTGTAAACGGGTCACTATAAGACATATCCGAATCCAATAGCAGATCTAATAAGCTATTGGATTTCGGGTCTAAGCCCATACCCGAATCCGAAAGTACTTTCGGATCCGGGTCAACTCGTTACACCCATCGTGCAATCCATTTGCGATGCAGATTAAACTTTGCTACAGGAACGTAGCGCCCGCTACAGCCTACTAGACATCCGCTACATGACATCTGCCATTAAAAAAAATTTACATACGCCGCACTGCACCATTAAATACATTTACATCTGCTGCAGCGTAAAAAAAAGTTACATCCACTACAGCATTCAGCCATTCACCATTAAAAATTACATAATAAAAAAGTACATACACCGGAGTCTATAAAGCATTCACCATTAAAATTTTTAGAATAAAAATTACATAATAAAGATGAAAATATGAAAGATCACGCTCTGAAATCAAAATAAAAATAAAAATTACAAAATTTAGATATTCTCATCTCAGCACAAAATCAAAAGATTTCACAACCACCTGACCTCTTCCTTCACTTTCAACTGTTTTTTCTTTGTACTGTTTCAAAGAAAAAGAATGTAAGTAGTAAATATCTTCCAACTAAAGAGGTAACCGTACAGAAGATACCTAAAATGTTCATTGCATCAGTCACAAATTTTAAGCATTTAGCCAATAGCGGTACATGAACTATACAATAAATCAAAAGAAGGGACTTAACCATTTAACTGATAGTAGTATATTTCAGATTTCACTACGTGGGTTCATCTCGGTCTTGAGCTAAACAAATTCATGATTAGTGAACTAGCTAAGAATCAAAGGACATACATGAAATAAAAACCAAAACATCTGCTTGAAATAAATGCAGGGAGCATCTTCATATATGATTTCAGAATTGGCCTCAACAAAAAAAAATCTAACTTTTTTCATCAGTGTAGTGTAGCTCAAGCATTTCTACTATTTTATCACTCATTCAAAACTTAAGTGATCATTATTTTTTTCCCGGTGAGTAAACATCAATTGGATGAACAACCAAGCAAAAGCAATTGATCTATTTGGGGCCAACAACATACAAGTTCCTATCTACCCAATCAGGTAGCAGTTAGAGTCAAAGATTAGGATTTACTAGATGCATGGATGATTAAAAATTCGAAGCATGAAACTATGAAACACCTACATGTACCATACACATTTAGCTAATAACAATCAATCACAAATTCTTTGGATAGTTAATGATATCTTATGACATGCAGCAAGTTATCTAGAAGAAGAGACACTCTTAACCATAAATATGTATTTATAGCATTTCACAAGAAAATTAGGGGTATACTAGGTCCATATTCTTTGAATACCTCGTATTCTTTTACGGTTGCTTCAAGAAGAAGATTCTATACATTTTCTTCATGATTAGAAAGTTTCTATGTTTCTAAGGAGAAAATTCGTAGGAAGGGCATCTGCATGTACTAAAACTAATAAAGATATAAAATTAAACAAAGATTCACCTGATTGTCTGAAACATGATTTCTAATACACAAACACACATGATCTAAAATTTTGGGTAAAAGAAATTAAACGGTTAGAAGTTAATTCAACTGTAAACAAAGAATGGAGGGTTATCACTAGGGGTGAATAAGAGTCAGTTCAATTCAAGTTTATCTTTTTCTCAACTTCAGATCGAGCCCAATAGTTCGATAAATCTGATCCGACACAATCTAATTCAATATGATTCAGTTCAAATAAATAATAAATAACTTATACATATGTATCTATATCAACGTACAAGTTAAAATGTCTAAAAGTCACTATTTTGATGATGAAAAAAAACAAACAAATACCATTTATCAATGTTATAATTTATTTTAAGATCTGCAAACTCTCCCTTCCTCCTTACAAAAATTAAACTTCTTCCACCCAGTAAACAAAACCGCAACAGATTTTCCTCTCTAACACCAGGCGCTTTGAATAAAACTATGCCAAAGTGAATAAAAAGATATTACATTACTTCTTTACAAATAATGCATAAACAACAATTAATTTGAGTCCAAGTCAGTAATCCATCTAGTCAGAATTTTATCCTACGCAGTTTTCAATGAGAAGAGAATACCCTTATCTCGATCAGGATGCACTTCTAATATCATAGACCTTCATGTGCCAACCAAACTGAAAGTTGAAAAGCATCATATTCATATGAGAACGAGATTAACAGAAAGTGACACCTTCCCTAGAATGAATATACATACAGCTGTGCTAGCTCTGCTCGGAGGTGCGGCAAGATGAGCGGGCATGCACCAACTACGCTAGATTTGCTCGGCATGCGCTAGATCCGAGTTGCTTCGGCTCTTCCCGAGAACAAACATACAACTACGGTAGGTAAACAATAAAAACCACCTATTTTCTGACTACCTAGAGGGTTTTGTTCTAAGTTCCTCTAGAATCGGCATCGCCCAGCAGAGTTGCGAAACACAGAAAATTTTATAGCACTGTAAATGCTGCCGCCGGTGAAAGGGGTGGATGGGAGGCCACGCAAAACAAGAGAATAATGGTTGGGAGTCTGCCGTTTGCGAAGGTTGGCACTCTTGAGTAACAGATGACCAAAAAAATGGACAAAGGGCACGGAGAGGAAGCAAGGGGAAGATCCAATCACCGTTGCCGTAGGAGCTTGAAATCACAGGCCGTCGAAGCACCAAGCGATGAGAAGCCCAGGGACTAGACTGTTGATGCGAACTGAACCCTAGGTAGGGCATGCCGCCGCCGGATACCACGGCAGAGTCGACCTGTCGTAGCGCCGAGCCGCCGAGCAATGAGAAGCCGAGGGACAAAGAGAGCAATCGCTAATCGGGTCCTCTGTCCCGCGCTCCTAGCGCAGTGGGACGCCACCGCCCTCCGGGGCGGCAGCTCGCGGTCTTTCTCGCGCGCGCAGACCACTGCGCCAATGTCCAAAAAAAAAGCTAATCGGGTCCTCTGTTTCGCCATTGGGTTATAAAATAGAACCCGATACATGGCATTCGGGCCTGTTTTATATCGGGTATACTGAAACCCGACGTCGGGACTTATTGGAGCACCCATTGAATGCCGATATACTGTTTTGACAGTCGAATTCAGGATGGATTACGGGTCTACCGTATCCATTTACACCTCTATATATACATATTTTGTGCTGAGATGATACTCATGCCGAATTATGTTTTCCAGAACAAATGCCAATAATTGTTTTTCAAAATCTGGATCGTAAATGATCCATAAATACGACAGAGTGTTTGGTTGCATCACATTTTTATGATTTTTAATGGTATTAACGTTAATTAAACTAAAATCTAAAATCTACGGAATATAAGATTACTCTGTTGTGATGATAAAAAAAGAGTGAGAATCTCGTGCAACTAAACTGGGGAAAAATCACAAAAAAATAGCCTCACCTTCTTCATACCGGTAGAAATTTTATCTAAAAACTTAAGATTGTAATGATTGATTGCCAAACAACATTTCCACCGAGCTCCGTTACAAACACATGTATCTAAAAGAAGCTTAAAACTGCAAGGAACTTCGGCCCATGTTGGGCCCGGCCCGCGGGCTAACCCAGCCCGTTGAATTAATCCGAGGTTTAAATATACAAGATTCCAATTTCTTCAGAACTATCATTTGCATTCCCCGACGCGCGGTTGGCGTCAATTTGCTTCACGAGCTCTACACGGGTGGTTCCAGGGCTCCCAGCAGTTGGCAGCTGTCTACGGGCTCCGCGGGTAGGGTTTTCATCTGTTGCTCTTCGGTCATGGCGGACGATGGGTGGCTCTCTTCTATAACCGACAACAAGCGGAAGTACGAAGAGCATGGCGCTGCCGTCGCGTCCGGCGGCATCAACTCTGCCGCTCGCCGAGTCACTGGCTTCTCGGCACGAATCGAGTCTCCGCTATCGGACTCCACGTCAGCGGCGCTTCCGGCCTCGCACAGCAGCGTTTCCCCCCTGTCAGAAGATATACAGCTCGCCAAGCAGCGGGCGCAGGAGATCGCTGCTAGATTCACCATCGACGCGGAGGCCAAGCGACCGCGCATCGAGAACGTAGCTGTGGGAGGAGATGCTGCAGTTGAAGGTTATGGCTCTTACTTGGCCGAATGGTTTTCCAATTCGTTGTTTTATGGACGCGATCTTCCATATGTCGAGTTTCCATCAGAACCACGCATCTGCACTCCGTAGAGTAGATCAATCAATAGATCTACATTTGACTTTTGGTGGAGAATGTTGTGCTCTCTGCAGTTCATGGATTCCGACAGCTTTACTCTCGCGCCTTTTTTGTCGGAGGGTATTGCACTTGCAACATTCGATAAATTGTTAATTTTCAAAATTCGGGTCTTGTACTGACGCCCATTACATAATATCGATCGGTATTTCTCTTTCTGTTCGTTGTCAGAAGTATAGATTGTCATTTTTAGCGTGCGTATGCTGAGTTGCCTGTCAGCTGGCTTCGAGATGAGACAATGGTTCGTACAACAGTGCATACCCAGCTAGCTGGTAGTATGTTGGTTCCGGTTGCACCCCCTGTCGTGTGTATCTTTATCCGATTTTGAGATATGATTTGCGTAACATGCATATGCGTTAGACTTTTCCATGGCTAGTTCTGTTAACTCGTGATGAGCTTGCTCTGGTGATAGATTAGTCTGCAGTTCCCAGAAAAACCGGGACAACCGCAACCTTGTTTCCCATTAAATAAGGTGGTAGGCGATGCACTCTCACAGTCACCGGGAAATCACCCCCCCCCCCAATTAGATCGATTGTTCCATTGGTAGATCCAGCTCATGGTGCATATTGTTGTATGCGGTTCTAAAATGTCACACCCTTTTCACCCACGTGGTAGTGGACTGTGGAGGATCGGCTGATTTGATATGGGTGGGTGGATAGCCTGATCCTAGTACCGTTTTTCACCAGAACTAGGCTAAGATTGGTCAGGTTGGCCTATATGCCGACCAGGACTGATCCCGGCACTGGGAGGTGGAGGGGCTAGGGGTATTCACATTTTAATTTCAAGCTAATTTGCTGAAACCAAAACTAAACCGATAGTTGAACCAAACTGAACTGGTTTTTTAAAAACAAACGGTTAATGAACTGAACTGATTGGGTTGGTTTGGTCTGATTTGCTGGTTCTTCACATAGCTTTATTCATAAGTTAAAGATTAAAATAACATAAAATAAAACAATATAAGATTAAAGCAAAGTAAAATAACAAACAAGGGTCAATCCTAAGTTTAGTATATACGTAGAAGAGATCTTTCTCTTTTTTACATCACTTCTTATGGATTTATAATAATATATTTTTAAAAATGAACATCATATAAGAAGTGAATTGGGTTAACTGGGTCAATTAGGTTAGAGGATGGCTGAAGCAAACCAAATTGTTTTTATTTAACAATTCTGTTCGGTTCAGAGAACCAAGCAACTAATCCAAACCAAACAGTTTGATTCTGCTTACCGGTTTGGACATATATCCCTTGGAGGGGCGGCAATGTTGCTGCCCTTCTTGTGTTTTCCCCAACCTAATGGATAGGGCAGATCTGATACAAACCTGAACCCACTAGGTTAAGCTAGTGGATCCCTTTGTATTGGGACCATAGAAGAGGTGCCATCCCTCCACTACTTCTAGCATTGATCCACGAGGATCGATTGGGACCGGCACAACCCCGTTCTTTTTTTTTCATGTTTTAGAAGAACCAGTCCAGATTGTTCCTAGACTGATTTCTTTATGCTGTCAGCTAGGCCAATCTCGATATGCATAAGGATCGGCCTTGGCTAATTCAAGCAAAGATCATGGGATCGGAATCGGGACCTAGATTGGTGGGTCTTGCTCTGGGCTGATTCTTCAAGAGAAAAACCAGTCTGGATTGGTTGTTAAAAAGGCCATAGAATACCAAAAAAAACTACAAACAGAATCTGATCTAGGCTATTTTGGGGCTAAAATTGACCCCAAAATGGGCCCTAAAGGGCGCCACGGAGGCACTTTGCCATGCCGCATCTTCCCTGCCCTATTGGGTAGGCAAGACATGGATACTAGGTCCACCGGGACTCGATATGGCTGATCTGGTGACTTCCAGATCTTGGGCGGAGAAGACCGCCACAACAGCACAGCACGGCGGTGGTGGTGGCATTTGGGGCCAAGTTTGGTGAGGAATCGCTGGAATCACTCAAATCGATTGATTGGGTCAATTCTGGTTCCAATTCTACCAAAATCGGTTTAAAATCGGGCCCAAAATTTCTGGGTTCTAGGAATCAGCCAATTCCCAATCCAATCCTGCTAGAATCAGCCGATTCAGGCCAATTCTTTCTGGAGTTGGCTTTGGATTGGCCAAAAATTGGATTGGCAAGGGCCAATCCAATCCAAGAATTGGCCAATCCCAATCCGGATCGGCCTACTCTATGAACTATGGATTCAAGGGCCGATCTCAATATGAAATATCTTGAAGCAAGTCTCTTTGGAACCTCCATCCATTTTAAAAGGGAGATCCAATGGTAGAGGCCATCATACCACTTTCAGGATCCAGGTGTTCATGATTTTTCCAATTAGGATTATGGATTGCGATAGGCTCCATTGTCTGACACCATCTGTCATGGCATGGCCGTTACAGCATTCTTCTCATCAGATCAATTGTCCCATATATTCCTCTTATGTGGTACACCCTTGCATGTAGATCTTAAGGTTTTACCATATTCACCTATGTGGTGGTGAACCCTTTTAGATTTCCAAATATTAGAAAAGGGGATCTGATGATAGAGGGTCAACCGGTCAATAGACTGCTATAAAGCACAAGCACCTCTAGTTTTCTTGTGTGGGATCAGGAGGTGGGAGCATGACAACCCACTCATGAATAAAGAGCAGCATGTGGGAAAAGACAGAGCAAGTGAGTTTGATTGAGGGAATAGTCGTGGGAGCAAGTAGGGATCATGTTACTCATCTCTAATTTGTGGATGATACTTTGCTTTTTAAGTCGGAAAGGATTGATAAATGTATTCACTAAAGAGTGATATTTTATTTGTTGTAGGTTGTAACATGATTGAAGATCAACAAGAAAAAATGCGAATTGACAATGTGTGGTTTAGAAGATGAAAAGCAAATTGCAAGGTTGGAAAGGTAGAACACTCTTGATTCGTGGTAGGTGGATCCTCTCTAAAAGCGTGTTACAAAGTATTCCAGTTCCTCTGTACCGTCTGTACGTCTTACCAGTCCTCGAGGTGCCAAAGAGAATTTGTTACAAGTTGGAAAGTAGAAGGGCTAGACACCTTTGACCAAGTAGTGGTGACATGAAAGGTTTTTACCAAACTAAATCAGAATATTCATGCTCTATGGACTTGAATAGTTCAATCTAAATACAAAGTCGGAGGCAATGGGAGCATGGATCAAGGACTTCAGTGATAAACGTGGGGTTTCAGATATGTGGAGAGGTTTACAAAACTGGGATATGTTCAACTCATCATCCTCTATTGCGCTGGGTGATGTTAAGAAAAGAATTTTTTTGGTGGATCATTGCACAGGGTATTATGTTATATGAGGCACGAGATGCCTGAGGTGTGAGACCCCTTGACTCGCCTCTAGTGCCTGAGGTTATATATTGTTTAAATGTTTTTATTTTAATAATATATTTAAAATAGTTGAAATAAATACAAAAAATACTTGTAAAAATTGAAATGAATGCATTATGTTATCAGAGACACTTGCCTCAAACACTTGGGCATTGAGGCAAGGCGAGGCGAGGCGAGACAATCAGTTCTTGACTCGCCCACCTTACCCAGATTTGGATCTAGTAAGGGCCGGATCCGGTAACATAAAATCCCCCCCCCCCCCATAAAACCCCCAATGTCTAGTCTTTCACCCAAGACTCCAACATCACAATGCCCTGCAGGCCCTAAAAGTGAGTTCTTTTTTTCATGTTCTTCAAAAATTTTAATGTTACATGTAAATATATATTATTAAATATTATTAAAAATATACCTTGTCTTATATGCTTGAGGGACCTCACCTCAGGCGCTTGAGGTGAGGCGACTCTCCCCTCGCCACAGGCACCTTTACGCCTTCAATAACATAGTGAATGCAAGATGTTTAGAAGAAGAAATATCGGTCAGAGGTCAGACATGTATAAGCTGGTCCCGAACTTCTGGAAGAGTGGTGTAAATAACCTAGGCACCGGAGGCACTAGAGACCAATGCCTCGGTCATTTTTGGGTGACACAGGCAGTTGTCAGCCACCTCGCCTCGCCTCACCTCAGCACCTAGGCGAGCACCTCTATCAACAGATACAAGGTATGCTTCTCTGGCAAACATGTATCTTAGACTTCTCAGGATCTATATTGACCCTCTTATTAAGGTTAGTTATTTTTGGGATGAGAGAGCTAAATGGAGTTTACATTTTAGAAGAAACTAGAGGGGGAAATTAGTGAACTGATGAACATGTTGGAGCTTCTCGAAGAAAACAACTATGTTTTGTAGCAGGAGGATAAATTAATTTGGATATCCTATCTAGCAAAAATTTGACCTTCTCTATCAGGTCTGCCATGCAAAAATCTGTTATTGGGAAGAGAGGAAATCCAGTGGAATCAGGTTGTATGGGAGTCGATTTTCTGCATCACAATCAAGCTCTTTCCCCGGAAGATTGGCAGACGAAGACTTCTGAGCAGGAAGCATCTTCGGAAGATCTTTCCGGTGGAATCGTTGACCTATGTCTTCTTTGAACTTAAAATGAAGGATATAGATTATTTATTTTTACACTATGGGATCATCAACTCGCTTTGTTGCACCATCTTCAAGAGTTGGAACTTACAATGGCCAAAACCAAGTAATGCAACATGCTTATTGGAGATTTGGTGTTCTTTGAACCCTTGGATGATGGAGTTAAGATTGTGGAAGCTTCATTTTGCCTGCAATGTTATGCGCTATCTGGTGCATAAGGAAAAGAAGAATTTTTATGAACACTCTGACATGCCTAGCATGACTCTCCATCTGATGACGACATTTTTGAACTTTGCTCACTCTGGTGCTTCGCATGAGTCATTTCCTTGGGGCAAATTTCTCTCATGAAATTTTTTCTTCTTGTAGTTTTGCTTTTACTTTTACTACTACCACCTTGGTATAAGCTTTCATTGTTTTTAAATTTCTGCTTTGTATTTACCTTCATTTATCCCATTAAGCAAATTTTGGTCTTTCTCCATATTCAAAAAAAGGTTTAAAGAACAACATGGTTCAACTTCTTGGTTCTTTATTTATCAGAAGCAAGTAGTGGAGCATGGGAGCCATGTTGATGTGTTTCCTTGTGGTATTGACCAGTATTCACCAGATCAACAAGGGTTAGTAGGCAAAAATCCTGATCTGGATTGGCAAATTTGGTATTGATGAGGAACATGGGAGTAATAACACGCAGAAGAAAGAAGAAGATAGGAATGTGGAAAGGAGAACAAGGGTATATGACAATTGCTGGCTCTCCCATCGAAGTCCTCACTACTTTACAGAGGGCTCTCAGCCCATCACGCATGCTTGAGCAACATGACAAAATTTCAAACAATGTGTAGGTATAAGAGGTCCCTCTTAATAGAAAATTATGCCTAATCTTAACTTAAAACTTCTTAAAATTGCCAAAATGTCCATTTTATAAATGCTAAAACTAAAATAAATAAAATACATAAGTAATATTCTAAAATGCTACTAAATATGAGCCAATGTAGATTTTCCTCCAATTGTTGAGCAATTATGTCTGACTAGAACTATTGGTGTCAATTTGGACACTTCTGCACCAATTTTCCCAGGTGCTGAAAAACTCTTCCTCAAATTTTAGAAGGGCATATAATTTATATGGTTGCTCTCAGAACTGAAGGTGATCGCCAAATAAGTTTGATGACAATAATGTGAAAAGGGAATGTTGTAACTTGTAACACTCCAAAAATTGTGTCAAACCATGTTATATGGACAAGCAGAATGGTTATGTCAAGCTCCATGTGTTCAACTGTTAACTTGTCTTCCAATGATTTTGTTGATCAAACTTTGGCAGTTTGGCTCCCTCATGAGAAGATAGTCTCCATTAATATTGAAGCTGATCAAACTTGTCTGAACCCATAGTCATAGCCCAATTTTCAATAATGTTCTTTTGTGATTCTAACTTCTGAGCAAACCTGATGGTGAACTGTCATGTATCTCAGTCCAAGGCATATCTAGACTGTTCGTCAATGTCAAAATAGATAGTTGCTTTGTGTGATCTGGCTTTGTCACTTTATATTGTTTGCATGCATCTGGGATAATTAACTACGTTCTGCATGTGGCCATGTACAAAACTCTTCAGGTTGTCATGGAATTTTTCATTCATATGACTTAACATGATACTTGTCCAACCAATCATGTCCTAGAATTATCATGTAACAACCATGAGAGGTAAGTCTGAAATTTCATTCAAAGGGCACATTGGCTGATCTCCCAAGTGCACAATAAACTGTTGAACAAGTTAATTCAAGAATGGCCACAGAACATAATTTCTACGTTTATATGAAAGATATATTGTAGCACAAACAATGTCTTGTATGTTGAATGTGAACTTAACATGATGTCATTGCGCAAGATAAAGAACTAACTAAAACAAGTCATCACCAGAGGGGTTAACAAACACCGCGGTGTTGAAACTTGGGCAGAAACATTGGTGAAAGATATGAACTTTGTAGTCCATTCTTAGACTTCATTTTGAAACAGTGGTGCAACATGTATTTTGAGAACGCATTTTGCAACATCCTAGTAGCATGGTCTATCAAGTTGTGCAACTCATTGATGCCAGTCATGCAGATCAAGGGTAAGTTGCAATGGTTTGGTAACTTTGGTTTATCTTGTCTTATAGCCGAGCACAAGTTTACTTGTGCTTTACTGATCCCATGTTCAGACCAAGGAGGAAAGTTGTGATAGGTGACAATTAGCGTAAGCATATTGTCACATCTTATGGTATGGATATTACTTATGGTGTTGCAATCTGTTTTTTTAAATGGTTTCTTCTCTGTTAGAGGCATCTTTGTGTGAGGAACTTTGTTAATGATTGGGCTCTGGCTGGGGGCTTCAATCTCAAATCAAATTTTTTTGTACCATGTGACTGTTTCCTGTTCTTTCTCTGATGCTTCTTGCTCCTACCTCCTTTTCCCTCTTTCCCTCTTCCCTAGGTGCTATGTTATTGGTAGTTTGATCTCTCTTTAGCTTTGATTTTTCTTGTCTTATAGCGGAGCACAAGTTTACTTGTGCTTTACTGATCCCAAGTCCAGACAAGGGAGGAAAGTTGTGATAGGTGACAATTAACGTAAAAATATTGTCACATCTTATGCTATGGATATTGCTTATGGTGTTGCGATCTGTTTTATAAAATGATTTCTTTTCTGTTAGTGGCACCTTTGCCTGAGGAGCTTCGTTCATGATTGGGCTCTGGCTGGGGCCTGGTCAGGCTTCAATTTCAAATCAAGTTTTTTCTTTACTATGTGACTGTTTCCTGTTCTTCCTCTGATGCTTCTTACTCCTATCTCCTTTTCCCTCTCTCCCTCTCCCCTAGGTGTTATGTTCCTGGTAGTTTGTTCTCTCTTTAGCTTTGTATTTTCTTCTTCTTTTTTGCAGTATAATGCTTTCCTTTTGTTTTGCTTTTAAAAAATATTTTATTTTCACTGATGACAGATCAGTTGCATAAGCCTAGTCAACAAATAATGACCTCTCAGTTCAGCATGAATCTGCCTCCATCGGTTGCACCGTACATCCACCATGGCACAAGTAAAAAGATAAAAATTCCAAATGCCAGGGTACTGAACTGTTGTTATCTGAAGTGCTGGCAATCAATTTGATTATAAACACATGTCAGCCCAACATGAATCCACCTAAATACTCTGTTTTTAGGTTGGTGTTATCATTGGTAAAAGTGGAGAAACAATTAAATATCTTCAGCTACAGTCAGGAGCAAAGATCCAAGTCACAAGAGATGTAGAGGCTGATCTCAGCTCCCAGACACGGAGTGTTGAACTCACTGGTACATTTGAGCAAGTCAACAAGGCTGAGCAGTTAATTAACGATGTAATAAAGGAGGTATATCAGTCTCTCAGCTTTTCCTTTTCTTTCTTTTGTTCCATCGATGATTCCGGCCTCAAGCAGGCCTTGATTTTGTCACCATTTTTTCTATTCCCAATTTTTTTGTAATATAAATGATATTTGCATGTTGTTTTTATGTTCTTTTACAGGCTGAAGCTGGGGGTTCTGGTATAATTTCTTCCAGAAAGTTTGTCGGCGTTCAAGTTGGATCTGAGCAGTTTGTCATGAAAGTCCCAAATAACAGGGTAAGTAATTCTTTGACTTCTTTATATATATATTTCTCTTTGCCTCATGATTTTCACGTTTTTTTCAGGTTGGTCTGGTAATTGGCAAAGGTGGTGAAACAATAAAGAACATGCAAGCAAACTCAGGAGCTCGAATCCAGGTAAACTTCTATCCAGTGCGTTCCTCAATGTTATGTGATACATATTGTTGCATGTTTTTCAGGATCAGCTGATATGAATTTGAACCAACTACTGCGCATCTGATCTCATGGGTAAACTACTCCAAGATTATAAATTAAGCTGTAATCAGTCGAGATTGGTGACGATTGGCTGAGGTCAGCCAATCCCATTCCCTATTGATATGGATGAAGTTATTTGAATAATATAAAAAAGGAAAGCCAGTCAGGACCAGGGTAGTGTGGTCTGGATCCAGGCCTGGAACCAGACAATATCAAGGAAAACAGGGTTTGGATGGGTTGCATTGGACACTGGATTGGCCAGGCCAATCTGATCCATCCGATCTGGCAGAACCCAAGAATCAGCCTAAATCAGGTGGGATTTTGCTGATTCTGGCTCCAAGTGGGATCAGCTGGTGCAGACTCTGGATTGGGCCAATCCTGGCTAACCTTAGGCCAGCAGAGCCAGGTTCAACTTGATTGACCAATTATGGCATAAAATTGGCTGATCCTGTCCAATTCCTGTTGATCCACGCCAATTTTAGCTAGAATTGTTCAAAGATCAGCCAATCAAGGAGGAGTGGGTAGTGGCCAATCCAGTGAACCATTGTTTGTATAAGTCTTATCATCACAACTCCAGGTCTAGTCAACCCAAATGCATTCAAGCCTGGTGGCTCTGGCTGATTCCCAACTCTGGCATATTAGTTGATTCATCTGATTCAGATCATATTGCCCCTGGCCGTTCAAGCTGTCCAAACTGTTCATATGATCCTTGCAAGACAGTTGCAAAGACATCTTTTGCTAAATCTGTAGAAAATTCTATAAATACCAGTTTATAGCTTTTTTAGTAGCTATACAAAATAGTCTTGATCAGTTATTTTGACTGGTAATGGTATCTGTGTCGATTTTTTTATTTGTTTATCCTTGCCTCATCCTAAACATAAATTCTTCATGCCTATGGCTAACAAAAAATTGAGGCAAGTAAAGTTGTTTCTCTCTCAATTATGCTTTATGGCTAGCACTGGTATCTGAAAGAAGTATTTTGTGTTTTGAGTATTTTTTTGGGTGTCAAGACAAACAATTTAATGATGCTCTTCCCGATATGTGGTGTTGGCTCTTCAGCGTGTGTTTTCATTTGTTTAACCTGTTGTGTACAGTTCTTCTTATTTAAGTTCAAAATATAAGTAATATGTTCTTTAGCCCTTCTCATGCTTGGTGCCTCCATTTACATTTTTCTTGCTTACACGTACTGTACTTTGGAATGTGTGTGTGGTTTTCTACACTCTTTAGTTCCGATGGTTCCTCAGTCTTGCACTGGTTGTGATATCTGATACTTTCAAAAAAGTGATTGCTTGCCAATGCTGAAAAGGCGAGGAGAGGCGGGGAATGACCAGAAGATGGTCATCATGGAGTTAGGACAGCCCACTGTAGGGGTGCCAAGACAACTGGAGGCTGGCGGCACAGTGGTAGGTTGTGTGGGATAGGGGAGGTGGGTTGCCCTGCCCAGATTCCTCTTCGGACTGGTAGCTGACCAAGTGACCTGTCAGGTCTGGGATGAGAATAGGCAACATGGTGGCATGGAGCAGGCTTCCTCTGCACTGCTGCCTTCTGACGCTATTTCTGCGCCATTTACAGCAGCCGTCTATGCCTCCCACCTGATCTGTTCAACCCTCCAACTGTCTGAAATATGAACTCACACGATTTTCCTGGTATCTCCTCTCTGACCATCTTTGAGATGAAATCAAGATGTGAGATGACAATCTTTTGATTTGTTTTTCTTGTTAATGCTGTTTTGTAATTTTTGTTGACCCTGATGATGCATAGCATATCGAATTTTAACCTGTATTCTTTTGGCAACTTATTGAAGCCGTTGAGTTACATTATGTATCTTTTTGCATTAGATAATACCATTGCATCTGCCACCCGGTGACAAGTCAACAGAACGAACTGTTCAAATTGATGGTACTAAGGAGCAGATTGAGTTAGCAAAACAATTAGTCATTGAAGTTGTCAGTGAGGTATACCTGTGTCTTCTCTTGTTCAAGTAGTGTGCACTTGTGTTTTATTAAATCTGATATTTTTACTTTTTTGATACTATTAACTCATTTTGGCTACTGCTGACTGCTTTTATAATGCATATTTTTTGGGGGGACACAGTTTTATGTCTTTTTTGCCGCTAGATGAAAATATTGCAGTGGGAAAAATAACCTGACAGTGATTTTGTTTTCTCTGTACAATGAATTATTGTTTCTAATTTTTCTGCAGCCATGTCATGCCCTATGTTTTGCACTTGATCTCTGGTTGGTAGCTTTGCCTCACTCTTACCTATTTGATTTATCTTTATCTTTATTTTGAGTTTCCTAGGATGAAATTAATTTTAGACTGATGAAAGTCATTAGTTTCAGAGACTATAATTGTTTCACTATTCAGAAAAAAGAAAGGATTAAACAGTTGTTTTGTTTCAAGATGCTACTTTATGTATCATCTTGTTCTTATGTGAAAATCCTTATACATGGTTTTCATCAGTTGTCGCCTGTTTAAAATGGTAAATGCACTTCTGACATGGTTTTGACTTTTGATTAGTATGACATACATGAATTGTTGGGGTCGGACACAGAAGTGAGCTGTTTATGGATAATTCATCAGGGATCCATGAGTTATTGGAAAATAGCAGGTTTTATTAATCGTGATCCAAGAGCATCCTTAAAAAATTCACAGTTCTTATAATGACCATTTTCTTCCTAAGGTTTGATTATCTGGGGCTGGGTATGATGGTTGGTTTGCTGAAACCTACATTTGTATGCATTTACTTCTGTACGTTACACACACTTGTTTCAGTGTATCATAGTTTGTCATTCCTCACAGTTTGTTCTCAAGAATGATTATGATTGAGAACAAAAGCCTCCAGAGGAAACCAAAAGAACAAAATAATACAGATGATGGGCCTCATTTCATTCCTTTTCTCCAGATGAATAGAATTGCTAAGACATGCCATCTCAGTGTGCTACCTTGATGCCCAAAAGAGGTATCTGATTCATGTGAAACCTTTATATTCTTTACCTCATTTCTCTTTTTTGATCTGCTAAGAGTGTATTCTCAATGTTTATACTTGGGGGTGCCAAGACAGCTGGAGGCTGGCGGCGCAGAGGTAGGTTGTGCGGGATAGGGGAGGTGGGTTTTGCTTTGGGGGGGGGTACCCTAACTTTGCCACCTTTTACCACGACCATCATATGATTTTTGTGGAGAAACTGAGATATGTTTTTCTTTCTACTTGTACATTCTTGTAGGATGTTTCATGTTCTTGTCATCCAGTCATTTAGCTTATCAGGCTTTTGCTTTACTTGCTTAATCTTTTCTAGATTTTTAAACTGTCTATGCCACTTGCTTTAAATATATACTTTGCCGAGGCCTGAGGGTGCCTGTTAGAAGGCTAGTCTGAGTCATGTGGAGCTGTCTAATTGTCTCTCTTTTTTAAAAGACCTGCTTCAGATATTTCATCTGTGGCTTCCATGACTACGAATTTGTTCTTTGCTTTTCATTGCATCATTGGACTCGTAGCTCCATAAATGTGTGGGACTGTGGCATACGTGTCGTCCAAAGTTTTTGATTCATTCTTGAGGTAATAAGTTTGCAGGATCATGGAAGTTCTAGATTGCTGGACAGGTCAGTTCTCTTTTCCCCTTTGCGGGGAATTAGGTATTAATCATTCTCTTCCCAAGTATCAATTGTTGTTTTTATTACCTGGACTACATTTTCAGAAAATATGAAATAAATTCAAGTCCTTACTCGCAACTTGGTACCTTCATTTTTTATGTTTGGGGATTTTACAATGCCAATGCCTTATATTTTTCTTAGTTTTAGGAATTATGTGTCTTATATTTTTTTCATTAACTGAACCAAGCAGCCGGCTGTTCCTATAGAAGTTCATAGATTGTTGATTAATGGGATGAGGAAATGAAATGTTTATATTCACTATGAGCTTCATGACTCTTCATGGACATTGTTGTAGGAGTAGCTTTTGGTGACACTTCAGTGCAGATTAGACTGGGTATTTCTTGGCTTGGCACTGGTATGGTCTTTTGAACCTAAATCCTGTTAACTGTTAATTGATCTGTCAAGAAGAGAAGCCTAAAAGACTTTTGCACTTACAGATCATCTTTGGATATTTAGTTGATGTATTGATTATTAAAGTCTATATATAGTCTATCTGAACTTTAGGCTCCAACTTTTTTGTTGATCAGTTGAGCTTTGAGTTTCATTAGTAAATAACCCTGATCTGCTTATTGTGAAAGAACCTGGTGGAAGTTTGCACCTGTTATTTTGCCATCATGTGCTTTCATCTCGTTAATTTTTTTGTTGATACTTTATGGCCTGTTTGGTTAGAGTATCAAAAATGATACTATATTAGTATTGATATTGATATTTTTAGAGGATGGAGTATTAATATCAAAATTGATACAAGTTGACACTGTATTACATAACATGTGTTGTTTGCATTACAAATTTCAAAATTGATACTATTAGCCAAACACCTAAAAGTGATTACCAACAATATCAATTTTAAAATTAATAGTGATAGAGGTGTCTAATAGTGTTGCCAAACAGGGCATTAGCCTTCCTTTGGTACAGTCTAGTTCCCTCTAAACTCTGAAACGACCTTATAATTTTCTATCTTTCGGAATTATATATGCATAATGCATCAATTCGAAGCTACTGGATTTCTTCTAGTATTATCCTGATCACTGATTTGTGCTTCCGTGATATTTATTGATGGGAAACTGTCTGAAGTTGGCAATTTTCTGTTGCCATTAATCTTAATATTCTAATTACATAATCATCTAAAGCTATACTTTTAACTTTTTTGTTTCATTTTTGTTAACTTTGTAGTTGCCTAGACTGTCATAAACTTTTTTGATTTCTTAAACTACATATTCTACTCTGCTATGTGTTATCTGTTTAGTCTCAAGCTTTCCCCCATTTCAGTATTGTAGTGGAGTGTACTGGAGATACTGCTGCAATTCAACCATTTTCGGCTCTGAAACTTCGAAGCTTTCTCTACATCATCTTTGTGGGGTCTGTATATCAGTGAATTTTTAACACAATTGACTAAAAGTGAAGTACAAATAAGGTAGATTGCTTAATATTCCACTATATTATCCTTCTTTATTTCTACCTATTATATATGGATGAATGGGGCTCTCGTGGCTCTCATCCTTTCAGTTTCTTGTTCTTTTAGCTTGTGATTTAAATATAGGCCATTAGTTTGCCAGGAATTTAGGCTTCTCTAGTCTGGCTGTAGTCTAATTAGGTCTTCTCACTGTAACTGGAAAACTGTTATATTTAACGGCCTGTCATATGGCTGTTGCACATGGTACGTCTGATTCTAGCAAATGGTGAAGTATGTTGTGTTTTCTTTTGGGTTAAACTTTTTGAATGCCTGTTAGCATGGTACTCGTGAATGCTTCTGTATAGATTTACAACTTTTTGTCCCATCCATCGGCCTTAGAGGAGGATTGGCATCTGCTGATGTTGGTTGAACGCAACTGTGGTAAGTAGGTGCTTGCTTCTCTTTTGTTTGATTGACGTATCCTTCAGCTGTTTGAGTGATGTAGTCTAATTTATTTGATTTTGTCGAAAGTTTCATTTTTGGATTGAGCGTTTGTCAATTTAGGAAATTGGGTTATGAATTCAGATTAATGTTGTTTGCAGAATCGTGTCAGAAATCCACCTGTAGGTGGAGGATACTCACAGCAAGGATATGCTCCACGGCCTCCAACAAGTTGGGCACCACTTGGTCTGCCCCCAGTGCAGCAACCTGGTTATTGCTATATGCAACCAGGAGCGTACCCTGGCCAACCACCGCAGTATAATACGTCTCAATCATCATATGTGGCTTATCCCCCGCCATCATCATCTGTTGTATTCTCTAGTGGCTGGGATCAAGCTTCAAACGCAACAGGCCCACAAAGTACAGTTAATGCTGGATATGATTACTACAATCAGCAACAACCCCAGCATCAGCAGCCACTTGTTGCGGCTTCCTCTACTCCTTCAGATGAAGGTTACAACTATGGGCAGGTTCAGTCTTCTGCTTACAGCACACAGGGCCCATATGCTGAATCTACTTATTCACAGCCACCTGCAAGCCAAAGTCAAGATGCTTACTCAAGTGGCTACCATGCTCCTGGGACCCAAACTGGATATACCCATCCCTCAAATCCTCAGCCAGTCTATCAACAACAAAATTATGGGTCCACCCCTGTTTATGGTGCTACAGCTCAAGATGGATCTACTTCCTCTGTTTATGGGACACAAGGTGGAGTAGCACAAACCCCTCCTCCTCAAGTTCCACCTGCTATTCAGCCTCCTGTTTCTCCTCAAGGTTATCTGGGTCAGCAACAAAGCAGCACAATATCAACCTACACACATCAGGGAACAGGACAGTCAGGATATGGAGTGACACCAGCATCACAATCCGGGTATACTTGCCAATCCCCTGCTGGAGGAGGATACGGGCAGACAGCCCCTCTTTCCCAGCCTAGTTATGTCCAACAACCACAGGCTCAGAAGACATCTGCACAGCCTGTCTACGGACAAGCTCAGCGGCCACCCCCCTATCTAGGATATGTTCAACCAGCTCCTGCCCAACCTGGTTATCCTCAGCCACCACTAGCACAATCTTGTTATGTGCAGCAGGATCCAGCTCATTATCGAACACCTTCAGGTTTTACCAGTACTGGCCCTCAATCAGGATATGGGCAACAACCGTCTTATGGTGGGATGCCGTCTCAGCAACAAGGTTACACCCAGCCATATGGTGAACCTCATGCTGGTGGCAGCAGTGCTGGCTATTCGCAGCTTCCTGCATATTCTAGTGATATTGCAACTGGTGGAAATATGCACGGATCTTATGAGTCGTCTGTTACACATGGTGTTCCAAGTGGAGTAACTAAAACACCGGCACAAGGTTGAACTCCTAGGAAGTACACCTTCATTTGGTCTACAGGATGATGACAGTTGTAGCATCCATTACTGGTATTGTTGTCTGGCAAGTCCTTCAACATTTTTATTTTGCATACTTATTCAGCCGTCAGAACCTGGGATGTAGTATATTCTGGTTGTATCTCCTGTCTTGGTATTAACCAATTTGCACACTTGTGCTTGTGTCAATATTTTATGCCATCTACAGTATTATGAAGCTTAATACATGCACATGATTAGGTTTAAAAGATGAAATATATTTCACTAGACTCAAACCTCTCAATGGACCTAGAATCCGATTATATATAGGCATGATCTTGATGATAGTCAAACTTGGATTGATCTTGTTCTCTATATAAGCATGTACCGGATTGTGACATATATTAGAAAGTCGTCTGAGAGATTCAATTGTATTTAATGTTCGGTGTTTTTCGACTTCGTACTGTAAAGATCGGATCTGTGTGGGATATATAAACGCCATTCTCTAACAATAACTTGCGGTGCTGGTGCTGCACATAGACATAGACATACCGCGATCGTCCAAGGATGACAGCCCGGTGTGACTTGTGTCTCAACGTGGATGTGGTCAAAGGCAGGCATGACGCGGTTTACGACCGAGATTCCGTGGTAACCATAATACTAGCGAGTAAACTCCCATTACCTTATTTTCGCAAGCGCTTTTTATTGAAGAGAATCTGTTATACCTGACCGGGATTTCTCACTCGGTTGATTGTCTCTGCTCCACGAGACACAACCAGGGTTTAGTCTTTATACGCGGGCAAACATATATAAAGGCAAACCAACTCCATTCCATCCAACTTTTATTTACATCCGAGCTATGTCTTAATGCATTAGCTGTTACCAGATGTAGGGTTGATACCCTGATTTCTCGATACCAAGCGAGCGCGGTCTTACCTGATACTCGTCTTCCCGCATTTATCTCTACTGCCAGGGGCAACAACCGATGTGTTTACTGCATGAGTGCACTTATCTACCTAGTCCTCTCTGGTTCTTTATATTTACTTTTTAAGTGAATTTACACGTCGATATATCTATATATTTATATTGTAAAGTTGAGTCCCGATTCCCTCAAATAGTTAGATGAGTATCTTTCCACAGTACTTTTAGATGGTTTTTGTCACATTTTATCTGAGTGTTCAAAGGTGTATACTAGCTTTTCTTTTCTACAATTAATGTTGCCGTCTCAATAGACGCTATCAAGGGCGATTTCCAAGTCCCCACTTGGCAATCCCCTCTTTCTTATTTTCTTTGATGAATGTCCTGCTGAAAACTCGTTTTTGTCTCACGCGTACTGATATGAATAAATAAATAAATATACGTATGCAAGTTGAAGGCGACAATATATATACGTATATATATATGTGTATTATTCAAGAAAGCGACCGCTCCGTCGTGGCAAAACGTGAAGCAGTCGTTTGGGCTCCTCGAGTGTCGCGTTCTGACCGGGACCGATCGGTCGTGACGATGGGAGAAGAGAATTGCGGCCCGATCGGGCAGCAGCCTCCACACTCCTCGAGAGACAGACGAAGAAGAGCCGCGATATGTTCATTTTATATTTCGCACGCGCCATCTGCCAGATGCGGGAATTTGTCGTACGTACGTTTGCTTAATTCCCGTATAATTAATTTATTGGAAACGGAAAAATAGTCAAACTGGAACGTCCAACCTTGCTCTATCGTGATAACATGCCGAGAGAGAGAGAGAGAGAGAGAGAGAGAGAGAGAGAGAGAGAGAGAGAGAGAGAGAGAGAGAGAAACTTAAATGGTGATATGTAACTGATAACTAATGCTTTGATATTCTAATTTTGTATCTCTCTTATGGGATGTCAGCTTCCATTAATACGAACTTGGTACCGTATAGCATATATATGTGTTCACGGAGAATGGATAATGGGGGCGTTTGGTTGCATGATAATTTTTTTGTACATTTTCATGAAAAAAATTATATTAAAATAAAAAGTAAACTAACTCATGACATAAAATTATCATGTTTGGAGGGAAGTGATAACAAAAAAGAGTAACTATCGTACATGATCAAACAAAGTGGGAGATCACAAAAAAAAGAAAGAGATGAGACTCTTTTTTTTGTTTAAGAAGAAAATCATCTTCAAAACATAAAATTGTCATAGTTGTCAAATACCACTTTTTAACAAATTTTCTTACAATTTTTAAAAATTAAAATAAAAATCTCGATCATCATACAACCAAACACCCCCATAAAGGTTTTGTTTTAGGCCATCGTATCAATGGTTTTTTTTTATTTTTCTCACTTATTAAGAAAAGTAAGTATCATTAACCACCATTGGGGCATAGCTGAGAACGGGGCAGACGAGTCAACGGACAGCTAATTAAAGAACGGGAGCAAAGGGGGATCCGGTTTCTCGGACTCGGACCCGGAAGGGATCCCATCACCTCTGCCCGATAAGGGCATCCACCCCACCCCCTAGCTCTCGGCTCGGCCACCGTAAGTTTAAGTTTAATCATATTTTATATATAGGCTTCCGCACCCCTCCCATCGATCTTCACCGACTGCAGAAAATATAGATATATATAGATATATATCCTCCCTTTGCCGGTGCATTAATTCTCCAGGAAGGACGACCGACATATTCTTGATCATGTGTGTATACATATATAGCACAAACACTTCTCATGGCTCGTTACATGAAAGACGGAATTTTCTTCTCTGGTACGACACTTTAGGCAACAGAACCTTATATACCGGCCAGTTCAACATATGCAAGCGCCAAGCAGAGAAATTAATTGTGTACGTTTTGAACGTGGGAGGAATCCCAGCCGCTTCCCGGAAGAATATGCATATAGAGCCCCCCCCCTTGTGTACAACATATATGTGTGGCTGGTGAGTCCGGATCTCGTCTCATCTCAGATGACCGACAGAGTGAACTGCCTTCAGCCTCCCCAATATTCACCACCCATCAAGGTCTTTCTCCTCCTCCTCCTCCTTCCAAGGCCGGGACACGTCGTAGACGGCTATGTACGTATGACCAATACACGGGAACCGTGGGAGCTCTCTCAACCGGCCAATCGAGGCCACCTGACTCATTAATAAAGGGATGGCGGGCATACATAGACGACATAGCCGGTCCCAGCAGCCATTAACATATTAATTAACCACACATAGATCCACGCGTCGCCGGCAACTGTGGAGCCTGCCATACTATAATTAACGGTACCGTTGACTTATGCAGACTGATAGCTAGTTGACCTCCGACGGTCGGTCGCTGGGGGGTGCGTGATCAGTTGATTAATTAATTACCCGGCTCAATCATCATATCCGGGTTTAATTAATCGCAGACTGTCTACGCGAGAGAGAGAGAGAGAGAAAGAGAGATCCAGCAGTACAGTAGACAGTACTGCTGCCCACCTAATTAAAACCTGAACAGATGAGGGGGCAGAGCTCGAATCTCCCGAGTGTCGACATTAATCTCCCAGCTGTGCGTTTGTTTTGATCCAGAGTTATGTATATCCCCTTCCGCACACATTTACAGTGAGAAATGAAAACTCGTATATTTAAAAAAAAACAAAAACTATATATCTTGGGTGCATGTGTGGAGGAGATCACCGATCTCTCTCTCTCTCTCGCTCAGCTTCTCTCTCGCCGTGTAGTACTGCAGTGCACAGTACGGGTACAAACAACAGGCACACGGTCGGTGTGTGTGTGTATCTACGTAATGTCGGTTACCGAGTTTCTTCTAATTCTTATATCAATGCAATCGTTTACAATTTACACGCACAAGCCCCGAAAGATACATATAGTTATTAGATTGTCTCTCGTACGAGATAGTGAGAGAGAAGTACCCTGTATTTACAAGTTTAGACTTCTCTATCTATCTCAATGCCGTGATTTCAAGATGATTAACATGATATTATAACCAAGAGTTAATGGACCCCCAATCAGTCGTCATCTGTAATACGTGCAAGCGTCGAAGTTAAAAAAAGAATTTACAAAGTCCCATATAAGATAACCAGAAAGATATATTTTGTGGCATAACTAACCATATCAACTTTATTTTTAATATTAGACAGTTTTAATTACCTTTGATGCTTGAGACGATATTGCAACCAAATTAACTTCAACAAGTACTCGTACTGATACTAGGTACATAATTGATTCCAGCATGCTTCGCTGTATTACATATCTCCCTCTACGAGCTTCGAGCTTGTGCACGAGCATCTCCTTAATTATTCTGATGCGACACACACGTGTGTGTACATATGTGTGTGTGTGTGAGAGAGAGAGAGAGAGAGAAAGAGAGAAGTAATAAATATTACTTGAGCCATGGCAAAACGGAGGAGACTCGGTCAAAGTCAACCATGCACTGTTGGTTGGTTGGGGGCGGCTTCTTCGTCTTCTTCGTCTTCCTCACGAAGGCTTGTATCCTCCCCAGCGCAACCTGCAGCGTCTGCTCGCTCATGTTGGCGAAGCACACCCTGAACCACCCCGGCTCCGAACAGTGGCACGACGACCCCGGGGATATGTTGACTTTGACCTCGCTCAGCGTCGAGTTCCACAGCCTCAGCTCCCCCGCCGTCGTCGGCTCCTCCAGCAGCGGGCTCAGGTTCATCCAGCAGAACAGCCCGGCGTTGCCCCGCAGGCACTCGATCCCGGCGTCCCTCAGCCCTTCCACCATGCACTCGTACCTCCTCTTCAACCTCCGCCGGTTCGCCTCGATGTACGCCCCCGTGAATCCGTCGTCCGACAGCATCGCCGCCAGCATCTGCTGGGTCTGGGAGGACACCAGGGTGAAGCTGGACATCCTCCTCGCCGTCGTCACCACCCGGTCGTCGTAGGAGTATATGGTGCCCACCCTGAAGCCGGGGAGCCCCAGGTCCTTGGACAGGCTGTACACGATGTGGACTCTCTCGGCGTCCTGGTAGCCGCGAGCCTGCAGCACCTCCGCCACGCTGACGAACTCGCCGTCGCCGGAGAAGACGGACCCGGAGTAGATCTCGTCGGATACGAGGTGGATGTCCTTGCGCACCGCGAAGTCCAAGGCGTCCTCGAGAACCGACCGCTCGACGGCGACGCCCAACGGGTTGGAGGGATTCGTCAGCAGGAGCGCCCGGACGCGGATGTTCCTCGCCCGGGCGTCGGCGTACGCCTCTTCCAGAGCCCGAGCCGTAACCCTAAACCCGTCGGAGCTGTGGCAGCGGACGGGAACGATGCTAACACCCGTCCTCCACCTCAAATCTCTATCGAACCTGCACCATGATTTATAATTTAATTAAAAAATGTATTTATATATCTGCTAGCACCCTTGTTAATTAAATTAAATTAAATTACATCAGGGTGGAGAATTTCAGAATTAAGCTGACATGGTGAAATATATCTACATGTATATATATATAGCTAGAGAGATATACGTACCCTGGATAATATGGAGTGGGTACGAGCACGGCGTCTCCGGCGTCGGCTAAGATGAAGGTCAGAAGCTCGTTGGCCGCGGTTGCACCCGCAGTTAAGACGATTCTTTCCGGGTCAAAGTTCACCCTTCTTCCTCTAATCTGCTCCATGAACCCGGCCATCGCCTGTCGATCGAAAAAAAAAGAAGAAGAAAACAATATGAACGCAGATCAGATTAATTAATTGTTATAATTAAGGTCGGTGTACGAGAGAATTCTGTGCAAAGGCGAACCCATTTGGAATTAATTAAAGATAGATATATAATTAATAAATGATGCCTAAGAAAATCTTTTTCCTGTGATATATATACATGTATGATATATATATACACACACATCGATCGATCGATCGCTTACCTCCCTGAATTTCTGGAGACCATGATAATCTTGGAACAAGGCATTCTCTCTAAAGCTTGTGACTCCAGCACTACCCCAACCACACGCCTCGGGGTGCTGTTCCAGGTACTGCTCAATCAGGTCGAATGAGACCTGTGCAGAGAAATTAATCCGAAAATTAGAACAACAGCGATCAGAAGCTAGCATATTACAACAAGATCGTAAATTTAGTTCTTCGTCGGATTAATGAATCTGCAGGGTGATCGAGGATCGGCAATATATATATATAGCGCACACACCACACATACACAGGTCTATGAATGGATATATATGCTTACTTGGTTTTCGGCCAATCCCATCTGTATGACGCCGGAGGGGTTGCGGACGGCGTCATAAGGATCTTCGTCGTACGCTTTCCAGCCGGCGAAGTAAGGGGAGTCCTCTCCGTGGGCTGCAGACAGCGCAATTTTCGACAGCCGGGCGCGTCGCTCGAAACCCTTCGCCATCGCGCGCTCGGGGAGGAGGGAAGCTGTGGTGTGATATCTATTCAGAGAGAGGCAGCCCCCAGCAGATCGAGAGAGCTCGCGCGCCGGGTGAGACGTCGCGACGACACAGCCAGCTACCTACCCGGCTGAAGATCAGTACTGATCGTCGAGAACAGAGAGAAGAAGGCGCGGCCGGTGATACGATGGATAGAAGCTACGTCTTTCCCTTCCCCCCCGCACATCTATATTTATATGCGCGGCCCAAGCAGCAGCTGCATGATAGGCTCAAATTAATTAATTAAACGAAGGTCGACTCGACGACCCCACATTCTCAGCTTCTGATTGGCACGGAGTTGATAAAATTACGGAGAAGGATGATGATAGGGTCGGATTTGATGTATGCTACGTGTGGCTTTCGATTGGGTTATAAGCAGGTAAGAGTTTGGAATTTGGATCGATATATCTATATCTATATATATATATATACAGTCAGCAGAGCTAGCTAGCTAGGAGTAATCATAATATTGAGATAGAATATGTATTCATCAGTGTATTCGCCCTATCAAAACACATACCAATGGTCACCTAGCTATTCAAGATGTGTTGAACGTACATTTTAAAATATTCATGAGATAAAATTATGTAATTAATTTTGGACGAAATAAAATTTCTATGTATACATATATATATGCACCACCCTTTTGAAATATTGTTTTATATATATATATCATGAGACAAGATGATCACCTTCGATTAATGTCCTAGTGGAAAGAGATTCTTCCTCGATTGCCGATGAAAAGATACGGCGCCTTTTACAATCTTATTATTTAACTCAAAACCACTTTTGTATGACCATCATATATGCATGATGCGATACAGCTGTTAACTCCTTGTGAAGATCATTGGAAGCTTCCCCCTGCAGGTCGACAACAGAAGGCAGAATATTATTTGTACATGGTAGTAAGTTGATGGAAAGGGCTCACTTGTTCGATCATATGCCACTAGCAAAGGCGCATGGTTAATTAAAATTGAAAAAAAAACAAGCACTTAATATAACAAGCATATTGTTCTTAGCAAAAACAGTGGATATGAAGTGATAAAGAGAAGATACTGAGCAAAAAAAAAAGTAAGATACAAAGATCATGTCTTATTAATTGTACTCTAAGAGAACAGGACCCAAGAGAAATTCGGATGCTGGAGTGCCTAAAGTCCCATCCTTCTATAGGGCTTAAAAATAATGATGGGCAGAGACAAGTGGAAATTATGAAACGTGGCCCGGGTTCCCTGAGGAGGGTGGACCAGCGCCGCCGTCGCTCCGATCCTTTCCGTCTATGATTTTCAACGGTTTTTGGTCAAAGAGGGAGAAAGAAAGATCCGCTATAATTTCTTTCCTCTCAGAAAGTATTTTTTTTTCTTCTCTATCTCCCATTGTAAATTTAATTCTAATTTGTTTTAGGTTACGTTTCCACTGCAATCTTCTTTATTTTGTTTTCCCTTTTAACTGACTCATCTTTCTCAAAAAAAAAAATCCATTCTTTCATTGTGGTGAGAGTGCTTATTCCGCTTAATTATCTAAGTAATTGTTCTAACTTAGTTATCATTTCAATACCTTCTTGTCTTGACGTCAGCTAATAATGCAACTGATCCATAACCAAAACCTTATTAGTGAGAGGTAATATCCACACCTATACATAATGTGATATTCTGACCTTATTGTGGATGTCGGACTCTAAAAAGAGAGAGTTCAAATCTTTATTATCCGACCAACAAAGCACATTAATTAGTGTGCAAGTTTTTCCAACTGAGTGACTAGTTTTAACTGCGTTGAACAAGAAGACTTCAAGCAAGGTTACAAGTATGTTTGTTTGTTTTATAGCAAGTTCTCGTTTGAAAGTTCTAACCATGCATATATATACTCTCATATCAGTAATCTCAAAGTTGCATTATTTGGATTTAATATTACGAAGAAGACTTGTATATATTAATTGATTATATGTTCATAAAAAGTAAGTGAAATGATGAATATATAATTACTTAAACTTAAGTATAACGAGAACTTTAAGATCGAACCAATATATTAATGTTTAAGAGCCTCTTTTGGATGGTTAATTTATCCAGCATGCGCATGCACCTGTATCGATATTTATATTTAATATCGGAAATGATATATTATCATTAATTTGTGTATTAATAATGCCAAATGCTTCCCTGCAGGTCAACGTACGTAAGATGATGCAGTATCATCTTACAAGGAAACATATATATCATTTCTATTTAAGGATGATAAAACTGTGTGTGTTGATATATAGTTATTTGGGATATTTATATTTAAGGATAAATAATAGATCAACAATTTGAAGAACTGTGGAAATGAAATGGTTTGGGATGAGGCTGAATATATAATGGCGAGGATAATGTGGTATACATCGAGAATATCAATTAGAAGATTTGAGAAATCTAGCTAGTGGAGATTCTATGACAACTTAAAATATATTAGCTAGGTTGTGTGATTTACTAGCTAGCTAGATATGTGTTGTGATTCATGTTGTGGCTTATGATCTCTAGCTAGCTCACATTTAAAACTAATTAAATGGTACTCTTTGAATGGTTTAGTGTCACACACACACACAGAGAGAGAGAGAGAAGAGCGCGGATCACCTCAGTCCCGGGGTGGAGGGAGAAGCCTCAGTCCTTAATCAGAGGCGGCCACGTACCCCCGTCACTTAAGTGGCGGTTCAAGTTATGTTACTGAATCGGTTCGGTGAACCGCTACCGAAAAGGGTGGAATCGTTACCGAGCCCTTTGTAACTCACTACCGACAAGAATTATTTATTAAAAAAATGATCTGCTCTCCTCGATCGACGAGAAATATTTATTAAAAAGGCGCGCGCAGAACCGGTCGATGGAGATCGATGTATCAAAGAGAGTTGTGGAGTTGACGATCCATCAGCATCGTCAGTGCTGCTCGGGCGATCTTTGCTCTCGGAATATTTCTGCTTCTTGCATGGCAAGGGACGTCTCCTTCATTTATACTCGTAGAAAGTATATGTGATGCATGCCGACCCATCACCATCGAGTCAGAGTCATACATATAATTAGGATTTGTAGATCTCTTTCCTGTGCTCGAATAATGCAAATTGCGTGATTAATATTTATCGGTCCCCGCTGGAAGCATATATATATTTAATTTATAACATATAGCGGCACACACTGTGTGCTAGCTCCTGCATATTTTGCTGAATATATATATATATAGATAGATAAATGTATCTTCCAGATCATCTTGAAATTAAACACACAGGGGAAGGCTCCCAGCTGGACTCCCGCGCCGGTGGATTAATCTGGCCACAGTCTGCAGCGTCGTCGGTCTCACATATCTGCTTCTCGCTTGAGAGAGAGAGATCACACCGTCGTACGTATACATAGTTTTTTAATGGACATATAATTAGGGGAAGCTCCCAGCTAATTAATCATATGCAACTAGCTAGCTAGCTTTGCGGGGCTGCCCGCGTTTCAAAAATAATAATAATAATAATAATAATAATAATAATAATAATATATATGTGACTAGCTAGCTAGCCTCCTGATGGTACGCAACAGGATCCGTTGCTAGCTAGCTAGCTAGCCTTCAAGTTTGATCATCGGCTGACGTTTTGTGCCGGCGGCCTCGTGATCGATATATACATACACATATATAAATGTATATCTCCAGGAGGATGGAGGCTTCGTCGACGTCGTCTTCCAGGTCGGCGCGCGGGGTTGGCGAAACCGCGTGGAGATGGATGGATGGATGGATGGATGGATGGATCGATCGATCAGATCGATCGGGGACGTCCCATCGTATCGATCGTCACCAAGAAGTCCATGATGATCTCTTGATCTCCGACGAGCGCGCTCTCTCTCTCTCTCTCTCTCTCTCTATATATATATAAACGTACGTATGCGATAGCACCACACGGCCGTGTGGACGCTGCTGCATCGTTATATATACCTATAATTAATTAATCTCCGTGCTTCTCTGCTTATATATTAATTAATTCCATACATACACATATAATTAATTAATATGACTAATTTAAATTCATCTCCACCTACCGCGCGCTGGAGAAGACAACTGATCGATCTGCACCGACGTCGGCAGCGCGCAAAACACTCGTGTACGTGTGATTTCTCTTATTCAGTGATTCTGTCATGCAAGATCGAATGTATATGTATATATTCAGGGATTTGATTAATCTGCAGATATATATATATATATATATTGGGGGCGTGCATATATATATATATACGTGTGTGTGTGTATAAATATATCCTTTTTCCTACTGGCCGTGGCCGTGGCCGGATCTCTCCCTTCCTGAGCGCTACTCCATGTCGATCGGTGTAAGAACTAATCTCACGGATAATCAGATATATATATTAATATTTAGCCTGGTAGCTAGCTAGGCACGTGAGAGACAACACCGCAGGGATTGATCATAACAATATTTGAACTTCACTCGGTCCTGCATTTCCAGCGCAAAACTCTGTCTGATGACACACACACACACACATATATACGGGGTTGCTTAATCTATATCTATATCTATATATATATAGGCGCACACACAGGGTACTCCACGTACGATATACATAGTCATAATTAAAATCTCGGTTGCCTTGGATACGGGGGATCGATGAAGCACCGGATCGATCAGCTGGTTCCGACAACTTGGTAGCACACGTGCGTGTCGGGAGTTCTTTCCCTTGGAATTTAATTAATTAAGAGCGCCGCGAATTATTGCCATTTTATCATATTAATTAATTAGTGGATCGTATATATATGCAAAAGAAAGTGCATGCCTCACGCGAGAGATGAAGCCTGCCAGCCAGCTAGGGTAACTCTTGATCTTCTAATGCATTACACACACTCAATCTATGCACATATTTATATGAATAATCTTTGACGACTATTCCCTTCTCTGTTAAGAGATTGACTGGAAACGTTTCTCGTTCTCTTTCCCAAAGAGAAATTATTTAGCGATCAACTAGAATGATTTTTATCATCGAATCATCATTAAATCATTTTTTTACGAGAGAACTCGGAGATTCACCTCAGTTAGATAACTCTTCTCTCTTGATTTGCTGGGGAACATGTACGTACGTACGTACGTATACCAACGGATCGTATGATCTACAAGTGTGATTAATTAATACGAAGGATCACTATTAATCTAAGATTGGAGATCACACACACCACATCGAGATATCCTTGGATCCTTAAATCCTAACCAAAAGATTGGACGATTAATTATACCCGAGCTTATCACCCGGAAATCAAGACAAGGCACGCGAACGACGCTACCAAGAATATATATTAATGCGAGCAGGGAGTGCCAGGAGTGCCATTAATTAAATATGTGATTTGATGTTATATTTATTAAATTTTCGTGGAAGAGATGGAAGGGAGAGTCTTAAAAACCGATTTTGTTGAGAATCACCTACGTCTTGTCTTCCCAAGTACGTACGCCTCATCCTTCTCCTTCTTCTCATTCCAGAGAGAGAGAGAGAAGGGGGCGGATCAACATCAGCTCCGTCAAGCCGAGAAGAACGTACTTACGTACGTACGGGCCCATCCATGTGACGAGCTCGGCATATACATATACATACACACACGCATACAGAGAGCACAGACGTGCAGGATGCGGTGTCTCCTGATCCGGTGGTGCGCGGAGACGTGGAGACTCTCCATGCATGCAACTCCAGGACGCCCGTGCGTGGATGAGGTTGTGGGGGTGTATAGAGACGTGGAGCCTCAATCAAAACCTCCTTGATTAATTAATTAATTGATTACCAGCTCTATAAATGGAAGGCTGCTGGCTCATCTTGTTGTGGTTCACACCCAACGTGTGTGAATATACACGGTACGTACGTACGTAGAAAGGTTGAAAGAGTATTTGTTAGTAAAATTTCAAACTGTGGGCGTAGGAACATTAAGATGCAGTTCCGTTTTGTCTAACTAACCATGCCAATATGTGTACATGTGTGTGTGTGTGTGTCGTCTATTGCTTCTTCTTCTATCTCCAATTCTAAGGTCGACGTACGTGCATGGTTCTCATCACTCCGTGTTTCATAACAACAAATTAATTATGATCAAATAATAAATTCATCGATCGTTGTTACGGATCTTAAACGTATCATTTGAAGTTGTTACGACCATATCCATCCACCATGCTTGGCCCATTTCCTCTTCCCCTTCCTCTCTTAACTCCAAAATCATGCACTCCTTGTTGGTCAAGGTGACTCGAACTCTTAATTATTCGTGGCAACTTACATATGCAACAGCCGTCAGTAACGTTATATGCAATGATTTTAATCATCGTCGTCACTAATTTAGTATAAATCTAAAACTTTTGATGTCATCGCAAAAGAATTAGATGACCATAATTAAGTCATCTAAAAAATTTGTGTTAATTATTGGCGACGATATATTTTTGTTGTAGTCGTCAATAAGATTCATCACCGATAACAATATTTAATTATTCACGTACGTACGGCCGGTGTGACTGGATCACCATATATATATATATACACGGCGGGGCGGTCAATAATTTATTGATAATAATGGTTTTCAATTGTCGACGACACTGTCGGCCGCAAAGCGACTGGCTGGCTCCAAGCCTCCAAATGATGTTGTTGGCGATGATTTTTATCGTAATCATCGCTAATGCTATCTATGACGACGTCTGTATTAATTCAAGGAGATATTTTTTACCGATGGGGTTTCTTAAAATAATCGTCGGAAATAAAGATTAACCCGACGCTGATCAAGCCTTCTCGGGCGTGGCCGACGCATGGCAACGCGTTGCTTGCATGATCGAAGAAGCTTCTAATTACTAATTAATTAAACATGCTTGTACGTATATATGTGATCATATATTCACCGCAGTCGTCAAGAAAGCCCCGTCGTCTGTGTGTCGCTGCTGGCGATAGCAGTGTACCGGCAGCGACGAAGAACGCGATGTATATATATATGATCTCGATCGCACAAAGTTGATTAATGGCACGCACTACTAGCTAGCTAGCTAGTTGTGAATTATTATTTTTTATAATCCCCAGTTGCATGCCCTTCAATTAATCTGAACGTGTGATGCTGGGGAGGACCACGTACGTAATTAGCATTAATAGATAATATTCGAGCTTTTGTGTTCTTCCGGCCCGGCCCTCTTGATCTTAATTAGTTTAATTTAATGGGACTCCACATCTCCGGCCGCACGACAACCCAATCCACGGCAGCTGGCTGCTGGTTTCTGATCTCCCGCCTTGATATTCCGCCCGTCCGTCCTGTCCTCGTCGTCGACCACGGACCTAATGATGATATTCAAAATATTGTACCTACGTTGCCGCCCATTATCGTGTACGATCGTACTTTTCGGAGCTCTGATCGCCTGAATGCTTCGGTGAAAGAAATTCTTCTCACGGTTCCCAGCAAGACGGCGTCACGTGATGTAACGAAGACGGGGTAGGAGTATGTTAATTTCAAGGAAGATATATACGAAATGAAGACCGCCGTATATACGTCCTTTAATTCCGCGTAACTACAATTACTGATAATTTACTATTAAATTTCTGATGATTTATTATCGAAAGATTCACCATCGAGATTCATCGGAACTGATGATCTCCCGTCGAATCTATGATGACATACAATCGAATCTCCACCGACTTACTACCGAGATTTCAAGGACACTGTACTGTCCTTCTATCAAGCATATGAACTCGACGACGAGTTCCACTGACCCGTTACCAAAACTGCGTCGTCACATGCGGTCTCATCCACCAATTCACATCTTTCATTAAATCATACTCTTACCTCGTTCCTCGGTTATCTCACGTGATGTTATCAAATTAGAGATCGGGAGAGTTTTCTCTGCGAAGAAATTGAGGCGTTCCAAATGTTACTTTCCACCACACCGAAAGGGCGTATATATATATATATATATATATATATATATATATTTGCTTGGGGTCGTCTCGGTGGTAAAACAGTCGGGAGTTCGGATCGCCTCAGTTCCCGGGTGGAGGGGACTCCCGCAGTCCCCAACCGGAGCGCGCCACGTCAACGGTGGCGTAATGTGCCACCGCGGACCGACGGAGCCACTGCCGGATAACGGAAGTGCGGAGACGGAGAACGTCGTCGAACGGCCGTCGACGGAGGGGGAGGGCCGTGAAGCCGTCGTTTCCGAAACGTCACCTCAGTCATTAATGCTTGTTCACGGCGCTCGACACAAGCTTAAAGAATATTATTTTTATTATTTGAACTCGGTGACGGTTGACGGTCACGCGGTAGCGTTTGTCTAGACGGCTCGGTAGTGATTGTCTAGACGCTCGGTAGTGATACAACGTCGACTCGGTAGCGCGGCTTCAGACAACCGCTCGGTAGTGATTGTCTAGACGCTCGGTAGTGATACAACGTCGACTCGGTAGCGCGGCTTCAGACAACCGCTCGGTAGTGATTGTCTAGACGCTCGGTAGTGATACAACGTCGACTCGGTATCGCGGCTTCAGACGACGGCTCGGTAGCGTTTGTCTAGACGCTCGGTAGTGATACAACGTCGACTCGGTAGCGCGGCTTCAGACAACCGCTCGGTAGCGTTCTTGTAGACCCTCGGTAGTGATACAACGTCGACTCGGTAGCGCGGCTTCAGACAACCGCTCGGTAGCGTTCTTGTAGACGCTCGGTAGTGATACAACGTCGACTCGGTAGCGCGGCTTCAGACAACCGCTCGGTAGCGTTCTTGTAGACGCTCGGTAGTGATACAACGTCGACTCGGTAGCGCGGCTTCAGACAACCGCTCGGTAGCGTTCTTGTAGACGCTCGGTAGTGATACAACGTCGACTCGGTAGCGCGGCTTCAGACAACCGCTCGGTAGCGTTCTTGTAGACGCTCGGTAGTGATACAACGTCGACTCGGTAGCGCGGCTTCAGACAACCGCTCGGTAGCGTTCTTGTAGACGCTCGGTAGTGATACAACGTCGACTCGGTAGCGCGGCTTCAGACAACCGCTCGGTAGCGTTCTTGTAGACGCTCGGTAGTGATACAACGTCGACTCGGTAGCGCGGTCTCAGACGACGGCTCGGTAGCGTTCTTGTAGACGCTCGGTAGTGATACAACGTCGGCTCGGTAGCGCGGCTTCAGACAACCGCTCGGTAGCGTTCTTGTAGACGCTCGGTAGTGATACAACGTCGGCTCGGTAGCGCGGCTTCAGACGACGGCTCGGTAGCGTTTCTCTAGACGCTCGGTAGTGATACAACGTCGGCTCGGTATCGCGGCTTCAGACGACGTCTCGGTAGCGTTTGTCTAGACGCTCGGTAGTGATACAACGTCGACTCGGTAGCGCGGCTTCAGACAACCGCTCGGTAGCGTTCTTGTAGACGCTCGGTAGTGATACAACGTCGGCTCGGTAGCGCGGCTTCAGACGACGGCTCGGTAGCGTTTCTCTAGACGCTCGGTAGTGATACAACGTCGGCTCGGTATCGCGGCTTCAGACGACGTCTCGGTAGCGTTTGTCTAGACGCTCGGTAGCGTGTCAAGAAGGGTTCGGTGACGCGGCCTCGACAACCGCTCGGTAGGGTTTCTATCATACTCGGTAGCGGCTCGTCAAATCGCTCGGTAGCGACGGTCAGAGTTCGGTAGCGACTCGGTAGGGCTTCTTCCATATTCGGTAGCGGCTCCTCGACTCGGTAGCGCGGCTTCAGACGACTCGGTAGACAGGCTTCAGACAACCGCTCGGTAGCGTTTGTCTAGACGATCGGTAGTGATACATAGACGGCTCGGTTGCGAGTATTTCAGTTCTCGGTAGTCGGCAGTGCGGTGCGGCTATTAAAAATTTTGACAAATGGAAATGGCGGGACAGGAAATGATGCTGCATGCCTCCGTGGTTGTCTGAAGCTCTTAGGCTCAGTAGCGAGCTACTCAGGCGGTAAAATAAATTTTAAAACTTTGAAAAATGGATAAGCGGGAAAGGAAAGCAACTGATAAGACGGTAGCGGCTTGTCGGAGGCCCGGTAGCGTGTCAAGAAGGGTTTCGGTGACGCGGCCTCGACAACCGCTCGGTAGGGTTTCTATCATACTCGGTAGAGGCTCGTCAAACCGCTCGGTAGCGACGGTCAGAGTTCGTAGCGACTTGGTAGGCCTTCTTTCTTCCATATTCGGTAGCGGCTCCTCGACCGAGGTCACCGATACGGTAGACGTGCGAAGCCGAATCGAAGTCACGCTATTTTGTCAGACATTTTACATCGTCATTAAACCGCGCAAAGATGCTTCTCCCCTGCTCATCCGTGAGAAAGACTAAAAAGGACTAGAAACTCCCAATTGAAGCACGGCGAAGAACAGGCGCTTCTCGGCTTGGCGGCTGACATCTCCGGCGTCTTCAGGCGAGTGCGACGAACAACATATCCGGCGAGGTGTTCTGCAGACCAAGTGCATCCCCCGCTTTCACCTCGAGCGTCTGACATCTCCTGCTCGGTACGTGTTCTTAACATGTTTTGGCGCACGTCTTCACTGATTCTTATGCGCCTGTTGTTCTTCTTTGAGGCCGAAGAGAGTTTAAGCTTTGTTTGCTAGTTTGTTCCCATGTTGAACGTTTGCTAGTAACTTCTCATGTTTCCTAGTTTACGTGAACCACTCTTTTCGTGCCGCATGCCATTGTACCGAGTTCGGTTGACATGCGTGAAAACATTATAACACCGGTTGATATGTATAGGGAACAAACTGAACACGTACGTTGTCAACATGTCTGGCGAACGTCTCCCGGTTAATGACCCAACCCACATTCTGTCACCGGCAGTAGCCGAGTTTAGGGAACCTGTGGGAAGTCCAGAAGGGCATGAACTTACAGGAACAATTACACCGGGTCTATCCCATGAGTCGATGTTTACGACCGTTGATGATGCTTATCTTTCATATATTGAATATGCGAAACATGTTGGTTTTAGTGTTAGAAGAGAAAACTTAAAAAAGGATAAGCAAGGAATTGTAAGGAGAGCACGGTTTGTATGCTCTAAAGAAGGTTGGAGGAAGAAAGACCCACGATATGATACAATTGTAGTTCACCGCCCGGAGACCCGAATGGGTTGTTTGGCTGGGAATACTTTTGTCCTCCACGTTAATGGAATGGATAAAATTACACGATGTGAGACCGAGCATAATCATGAGGAGGACAGTCCTTCCAAGCCACACATGCTTCGGTCCCATAGAAAATTTCCAGAAATTGAAGCTTCCATTGTGGACATTGGTGAGAGCGATGGTATACGACCTAAGCGACTTTTCCATATGATGTCCAACCAAGTGGGTGGCGAGAAGAAACCTTGGATTCATGCAAAACGATATGAAGAATTATCTACGAACTAAGAGACAAAGGCAGATGTTAGAATTTGACACGGAGGATTGCTTCATTATTTCCATCGTAGGCAAGTGAAGATCCCACCTTCACATATTCTTTACAAGTTGATGAGGACGACCTCATCACCAATGTTTTTGGGCAGATTCTAGAATGCGGTTGGACTATGAAAGGTTTGGTGATGTCCTATGTTTTGACACAACATATAAGACCAACAAATATGGCCGACCTTTTGCTCCTTTTGTAGGGGTAAACCATCATAGACAATCTGTCATATTTGGTGCGGCTCTATTGTACGATGAGACAATCGACACATTTAGATGGCTTTTCAATACGTTTGTAGGTGTCATGGGAGGAAAGGAGCCAACTACTATATTAACTGACCAGGATAAGGCCATGAGCAATGCCATCTTGCAAGAGTTACCAAGAACCGTCACAGGATATGTGTGTGGCACATGTACCAAAATGCTCGCAAACATTTGAGCCATGTATTTAATGCCACAACATCATTTAAGAAAGACTTTCGAGAGATGTATTTACGACTACGAAGAAGAAGATTCATTTCGCGGGCGTGGAATGATATGTTGTCAACATATCAATTGAGTGACAACGTATGGCTGAAATCTTTGTTTGAGGAGAGGAAAAAATGGGCACTTGTGTATGGAAGGAACACCTTTATCGCCGATATGGTCGGTACACAAAGATGTGAAAGCATTAACAAGCTTCTCAAAGATTATTTAGATATTAGACAAACAATGCGTTTGTTCTTTGAGAACTTTGAAAAACTAATTGATGACAGGAGGTACAACCAAGAAGTTGCCGATCATAAGATGAGATATACGTATAGTAGACTGTAGTACGATCAAAGATACTTGAGCAAGCAATTGTCATTTACACACCCGAGGTCTACGAAATCATTCAAGATCGGTATTTGAAGTGCATTGAGCTACACTTGCGAATTCGGATGCAAACACCTTTGTCGTATATGACGACGTCAAGCATTGGCATCGTGTGCGGATAATTAGAGGTGTAGACGACGGTGTTCAATGTTCTTGTAAGAAGTTTGAATTTCTTTGGAATACTCTGTAGACATGTGTTACGTGTGTTATTACATCTCCAAATTAGGGCTATTCCAGCAAGTTATATCTTGACTAGGTGGACGAGGACGGCTTGCAACATTAACCTTGGGGATGCCATTGTCAAAAACAATGAAATCGTCGATGAGAAGACGTTATGCCAAATGAGGTACATGCATCCGTTGAGAAGTGCGGTGGAGTTATGTGCAACCGCAAAGAAAGGGACAAGACAGCTACGAATACTTCCTAACAAATTTAAAGAATTCACAAGAAAAGCTGTCTGAATCCTTTCCACAAGCCAATGTGGAGACTGTTGGAACCTCAGGTTGTCAATCCGAGGTCCCTACTGCAGAACCAATGCAAGAAGCTCAAATTGATACTGCTCTTCGGTTCAAAGGCAGGCTTGAGAAGGGTCGGAGGCGCAGGATGAAATCCTGCCTGGAAAAGAGGAAAAATATAAAACACAAAGATAGGTCAAGATCACTGGTTCATGTTGAGCCGCCCAGGGATGAAGAGGAATTAACTGACCCCTATGTTTTAAGTAGTCAATCTCAAAATCAGACCTCACAGCAAATTCCTCTTCCGACTCAGGAATCAACCGACATGATGAGCAACCTATCTCAGATGGACACCCTTCGGTTTATGAGTAGACAGGTAGTCGGGAAATGACTTTACGATTAGACATTCATCCTTTTCCTTTTATTCTATCGGTAACCTGCATACTTTGTTAGCATAACTTTATTACTAAAATGATTCTCTACTTTGTAACCTACATCCTTCGGTACTCAGATGGCCGACGGTCGACCGGTACATTGCGGCTATGGCCACGGGGAATGTCGGATGGGCACCGCCGTCGGAGGACCAGATGACGGGCGGAAGTTCTACTTCTGCAGCGTCAGTATATATCATTAATTTCTTAGAATGAAAAATTGAAATTATCTTCTAACCATAACCCCTTCCAATCTATCTTGTGCAGCGTGTACCGTGTGGGTTTTTTGTATGGGTAGACAAGCTCCCCGCGGAGGGCGGGATTATGCCATGCAAGTGTGAGAACGCGTTATTGGTGGAATACCTCCAGGAACGCGTGGCCATCCTCGAGTCGGAGGTGGCCGAGCTTAGACAGCAGGCGAAGGCAGCGAGGAAGAAGCTGGAGGAATGCTCCAAGATGCTCGGAGGGACGATGGACTCTGACGACATGGAGACTTCTACCAGTGCCAGCGGTTCTCAATCCCAGGAATCAGAGGATTGATCACAATTTCATGCTGTAGAGTTTTAAAACTCCAAGTTATGTAATCATGGACATGGTGGTTTGTGAGGTAGCGGTTTCATGACTTTTCTTAATTACAAAGATATTTTATGACTTCATGATCGCTCAGTGGCGAATTCGTCTTCGTTGGTAGCGACTTCTTCACATCTCGGTAGCGGGTTTGTCCCTCATTGTGCGCCCAATTGCGAGTACGTCATATCTCCCCTATCGGTAGCGAACTGGTCAGCGCTCGGCAGCGACTTACTCGTCCGTGGGTAGCGTCCGGACAGGCCTCGGTAGCGGGCTGCTCATCTCTCGGCAGCGACTTACTCGTCCGTGGGTAGCGTCCGGACAGGCCTCGGTAGCGGGCTGCTCATCTCTCGGCAGCGACTTACTCGTCCGTGGGTAGCGTCCGGACAGGCCTCGGTAGCGGGCTGCTCATCTCTCGGCAGCGACTTACTCGTCCGTGGGTAGCGTCCGGACGAGGCCTCGGTAGCGGGCTGCTCATCTCTCGGCAGCGACTTACTCGTCCGTGGGTAGCGTCCGGACAGGCCTCGGTAGCGGGCTGCTCATCTCTCGGCAGCGACTTACTCGTCCGTGGGTAGCGTCCGGACGGGCCTCGGTAGCGGGCTGCTCATCTCTCGGCAGCGACTTACTCGTCCGTGGGTAGCGTCCGGACAGGCCTCGGTAGCGGGCTGCTCATCTCTCGGCAGCGACTTACTCGTCCGTGGGTAGCGTCCGGACAGGCCTCGGTAGCGGGCTGCTCATCTCTCGGCAGCGACTTACTCGTCCGTGGGTAGCGTCCGGACAGGCCTCGGTAGCGGGCTGCTCATCTCTCGGCAGCGACTTACTCGTCCGTGGGTAGCGTCCGGACAGGCCTCGGTAGCGGGCTGCTCATCTCTCGGCAGCGACTTACTCGTCCGTGGGTAGCGTCCGGACAGGCCTCGGTAGCGGGCTGCTCATCTCTCGGCAGCGACTTACTCGTCCGTGGGTAGCGTCCGGACAGGCCTCGGTAGCGGGCTGCTCATCTCTCGGCAGCGACTTACTCGTCCGTGGGTAGCGTCCGGACAGGCCTCGGTAGCGGGCTGCTCATCTCTCGGCAGCGACTTACTCGTCCGTGGCCGTGGGTAGCGTCCGGACAGGCCTCGGTAGCGTTGGCCGTTTAAATCATCTCTCGGCGCGTTGGTCATTGGCCGGTAGCGAATTGCACTTAAACGTTTAGAATAGACAGATATAACTCATTAGTGGAGATGCACTTCTACTCGTTAGCATCCATTTCATACATATTACAATTGTCCATGCATGTCACCGGAATTCAGCATCCCCCGATCTCCTTACCCCTTCACCCGTAACGGCGGTTTTCATGACACGATACGCCAGTTCCGCCCTTGTCTTGATGACGTCGTCCTCTGTGAAATTCCACCGTGGGCTACCTTTTGCGCTCAGCTCATCGGCAAACATCATGACGTATATTGCACAGTTAACGCTGTCACAGATACGATGTATTTTCAATAGCGGGTCTTACGTTCTGCGCTAAAACAGGAAGGACAAGGATGGTTGAGAATGTTCTCATATACCTCCCTGATGGCTGTTGTGGGCAGTCCATTCCATACATTTCCACCCATTCCATGATGCCGTCGAGGTTGTAGAACGTTCTTAGGAGACCCTTCCAGTCTGCAACCTACACGCATGAGCACAATTTCATTAACTGTGTTTTGATAAAAAGTCATGGGAGCTATGTTACATGGCATTCTCACCGCCCGCTTCGTTAACGGCGTGTACTTTGCGTGGCCGTTCATGGAGTTGTAAACTTTAAAGCTTCTTAAGCTAGGCTCAACTAAGATGAGGAAGAAATGACTGTCTGTGTGGCCCGCTATGATGAAGCGGTCCGTATTCAGGAAGTCGGTTGCAGAATTGGTTTGTAGTATTGCTTTCATCCACTGTATGCGTGTGGCTGGCCTAAACGAAGCCTTCTGGTCGGTGCTAAAGTGGATGGAGGCACCAATTTAACAGCTCGGTAGCGTTGGGGGTTCGCTTGGATTTGTTGTTGTAGGTGTTCAAAGTACACCTCAATCAACCCAACAGACACGAACTCTTTGTTGTTGAACAGTGCAATCGCTTGCTGGGCATCAACGTAATTCCACCATTTCGTGTACGTGACGACATTGTAGAGTGCCCTGAAATGAGGTAAATAAATGTTATCGACACAGATTGCAGAACGCAAGCTACTTTTAGGAGTTGCCGGAATTATACTTGACATCTTGGATGTCGTTTAACCACCGCAGGCAGCTTCGTCTGAGGTCCGGAGGAATGCAATCTAGGATGATTTCATAGTCCTTATAATTCTTCATGATCTTTTTCCTACCCCGGCCACCCGCCGGGGCTTCCCGGATTCCCTGACCACCTTTCCCCCGGCCGCTCTTCTCTTGACCATCCTCGTCCTTGCCACCCCTCCCCTTACCTCCATCTCGTTTTATTAATTTCTACGTGGGAAGGTGGTAGGGTCTCCATTGGTGTAGCCTTCATCTCCGGAGGTGGTAGGGCCGACAGGGGTTGTGTATCGTAGGTTCCTTGCTCCCGAATAGCGCTTATTAATTCCTTCGTGCACTCCAGCCCGGCACTGAATGCATCATCCAATTCTTGCCGCCGTTGACTCTCTTTCGAGGTAACAGTCTTTAAGGATTGAACCTCCTCTTCTAGATGACAGAAATTTACATATGTTTTACAGGAGTGTTGCTGTTTAAAGGGATGGCCAGAACTTTCTTCAAATTTTTTCTCCAGGGCTACCCTCTTTACACGCTCAATTTCCAGCTCAGAAGCAAACCCATCAAGCCTCTTCTGGTATTGCGCAAATCTTTGAGCGTAAAGTTGATCGAATTCTGCCCTCTTCTGTCTCTCGAGGGCAAGTTCTTGATCCAGTGCCTGACATTTCTTAACTATCTCCTCGTACTTAGGGGTCGGTATTTCCGAGTGAACCTCGGTTTCACCCGGTCCCTCCGCTTCGATATCTACAATGACCTGTGCAGGCAATAGTACTAGTAGCATGAGCAACACCCATTTAATTGAGTACATCCATAATTCTCGTGTTGAAATGTTGTAACTCACCGAATACTGATTTTCCGTGATCTGTCGTAATATGTCAGCGAAGTGTATTTTGGTCTTCAAGGGAGCCATGTTCCATTTAAAAATGCATGGAACATTCCTCTCACAAAATTGTGAAAAGCCCCTTATATGCTCAAAGAAAAAAGCCTGAGATACAAAGGGTCAAAATTACATTACTGATACCAGCCCATCAATCACCTAAAGAACAATGACTGCCCAACATTACGCCAACTTACAGGAATGACGGCCACACACCCAAGCAGATAGGGTGGGGAGTTATTGGCCTTAATCTTCTCTGCAACATCATCTATGCGGCTCAACAAAACTCTATGTACGTAGCTCGCCCAATTGTAACCACCTATGGAGCCAATGTCTTGTACGTAATATAGAATCTCCTTTGGACACGTACTATTCGATGTCGGGAGCAAGAAACATGAACACATGAATGCTATCCATAGAGAGACGGTGATGGTGACATCCTTTCGATCATCAGAGTTTACAAGGCTTCTGATTAACCTGATGAGGCCACTCTCGCTTGCACTTTCGTTATGCGGGAATAGTTTGTCCGATTCGGTTTCCGTTTGGTGTTCGTCTGTATAGGTTCACCGCCATTGGGTAAACCCAAAATAAGTGCGACATCCTCCGACCGTATTTTGATGTTTTGCCCGTTAATGATAAAAACTCCACCACCTTGGTGAAGTAGAAGGATTTCCCGGATCATCGATGTGCTGAACTCGTACGCAGGCATGTCAAGATAACTACCGAATGGAGTCTGTGACGGGAGGTCTCTGTGGACCCGTTTGAAAGGAATGGCGGCAATTTCTCTCCTATAGTACGCAAAAGTACACCTGTGTAATACATGTACCTTGGTTGCCCGAACACCGGTGGATGTACTCGGTGTTTCTGCACGGCGTCCATATACGTGCCGCGAGTCGGCGAAACCCAATCTGTGGGAGATCGTCCAAGTGCTTCAGTAATCTGGAAGAGAGCCGCGTTGTAGGATGCTTCTGTAGCGATGGTGGAGTGCCGGTGGGGAAGGACCCTATAAAGCCAGGCACATATCTGAGCTCGACGAAATACGAAAACGGCAAACATAAGATTCTCTTAGCGGGCCGGACACGCGTCGGTCGAGCTGCGTAGCTTGGTAGCGCGTCGGTCAAAGCTCGCAGCGGGTATGTCTACTCTCGGTAGCGCGACGGTCATTCCTCGGTAGCGGGTTTGACTTCGTCGTGAGCGGCGTTACCTCGGTAGCGGGGTCTGTCAGGGCTGGGTAGCGGGTCTGTCAATGCTCGGTATCGGGCTTCACCTCGTCGTCACCGGTGACGGTTTTACTTCGCCGTCGATGCTCAGAAACGGCGTTAGCTCGGTATCCTGTCGGTCAGAGCTCGGTAGCGCGTCGGTCAGTGCTCGCTATGCCGTCGGTCAGAGCTCGGTAGCGCGTCGGTCAGTCGTCTGACCCGGCTCGGTAGCGCGTCGGCCAGAGCTCGTAGGGGGTTTGTAAGTGCTCGGTAGCGCGTCGGTCAGAGCTCGATAGCGCGTTTGTCAGTGCTCGGTAGCGCGTCCGTCGGCTCGGTAGCGGGTCTATCGGACCTCGGTAGCGTGTCCGTCGGACCTCGGTAGCGGCGTTAGCTCGGTAGCGGGTTTGTCGGAGGCTCGGTAGCTGCTCGTCGTAGATCGGTAATTGCAAACACAAAAGACATTGCGATTTTTTATTAATATAGAATGATTACATGTTTACAACTGACGTTTATAAGGTGTTACAACTGAATGAATGAATGAATGAACGAAAGAATGTTTACAACTGACGTTTACAACGTGTTACAACTGAATGAATGAATGAATTAATGAATGAACGAATGTTTACAACTGACGTTTAACACGTCGGGAACTCCAATCCCGTAGCCTCAAGAACGGACATTTTCCACGTACGTAAGGCTAAATCGCCCTCACATTTATTACTTCCTCCTCGGTGAACGTTGCATCGGGCGACCTTTAGCACTTAGCTCCTCGGCATACATCATCACATATATGGCGCGGTTAACGCCGACCCGGAGAGGATGTATGGTCGGTATTCTCCTTTGTGTAATTAGTTCATCTAATAAGGACGCAAAAAGGATTACATACCTCCCGGATGGTCAGCTGCGGACAATCCATCTCATAGTATTCCGGCCAATCCACAATGCTTGTCAAGATCAAAAACGTTCCGAACTATATTCTTCCGGTCTTTGACCTACACAATTGGAGGAACTATATCTAGTATTGAAGTGCAAGGGCATAATTAAAAGTATAGTATTGGTTTTTTTGATATACTCACCGCGACCTTAGTTCCAGGAGTGTACTTCTGATGGCCGTTGATGGAGTTGTATACCGAGAAGCGTTTTTCCTGCACATCCAATAAGATAAGAAAATAATGTCCCTCATTGTGGCAGGCAAGAAGGAAGCGCTCCGTCTGCATGAATTCATCGGAAGACTTGGTTTGGAAGGCAAATTCCATGTATTCTTTGTGTTGTCTGTTGAAGATGACGTTTGGGTGTCTGTTCATAACAAGTACCGATGATGGCACCACCCTGACTTTTCGATACTCATCTGGTTGAGCATCAATTTTTTCTTTAAGAGATCCAGGTACACCTCCAGTGACCCCTCCGATACGTAGGATCCCACGTTGAACAACTCAACGATCTCGTAGGCACTGACCATATTTCGCCAATATGTGTATGTAAAAATATCAGCGAGATTCCTGAAGAAATAAATTAAGGGGTTAGTTCGACAGAGAAAGAGAATATGACGATAAAATAGTGAAGTGCAGATAACTTTACATTATTTCCTAACCTTGGCTTAATTAACCAGTCGAGGCAGCTTTGTCTGTGTTCACCGGGAATACGGTCAAGGATGGTTTTAAAAACTGCAGGATTGACGCCCTCCACTTCGGCTGAAACAACCGCTGCTACCTTTTCCCTGCCACCCCTTCCTCCACTTCCTCGTCCTCTACCACCTTTTCCCTTACCTCCCTTTCCTTTACCTCCCCTTCCTCTACCTCCCTTTTTGGGTTCATAGCGGGGAGGGGGGATGGTCTCCACTTCGTCTGGTGGAATGACCGCACTGTCCAATACATTCTCTTGCATGGGCGCAGTCTCCATCGGTGGAGGTGGCTCGATCCCAAGGGGTTGTGGTTGAGCCTCATATGGTGACTGTAACCATATGGATCTTATTCGTCCAGTCCTCCCCTTCACCCTCTTGGCTATACACAACAATTCATTTACAACTTGAGTGGGCGACTGGGGGGACTGTTGGGAATCTGTAGTTTCCAAAGGGATGTCAAACAATTCAGACATCAGATCCCTTGTACACTCCAGTCCCGCAGTAAGTGTAGCATCAAATTGACGCCTCCGTTCACAATCTTTGGAGGCTGCGGTCTTCATCATATCCACCTCCTGCTGTACATGGTGGAAAATGTCATCAGACGAAGACGAGGGCTGGGGGTGATGGTCGGATACTACGGAGATGTGTTCTTCGACCGTTTTCTCCAGGGCTCTTCTCTTTTCTCGCTCTGTGCCAAATCTTGAGCGAACCCATCAATCCTTTTTTGGAATTGGGCAAATCCTTCTCTAATGAATTGCTCCAATTCTCGTCCTCTTTGTCTCTCAATGAGAAATTGTTCGTCGAGCCGTTGACACCGTACAGATATCACCCAAGTTGGGCGTAGGTACTTCGTTGCGAATTCCTGATCCGCTCGGTTCCTCGTCTACAATATCTACAACTACCTGTGTACGCAATAATAATAAGAAAATTAAGAACAACACACGAACAATGTATTTATCATGTATACAAATTCAAACTCACCGTATACTTTCGTCCTGTGATCTGTTTAAGTATATCTGCAAATTCCACTTTATTCTTTAAGGGCGCCATGTTCCACTTAAAAATGCGTGGATCATTTCTCCCACAGAATTGTGTTAACCCGCTGATATGTTCAAAAATAAAAGCCTGGTATATAAACATTCGACAGTAAGACGTGTGAGACCAACGCACAACATATGATAAGAAGAAACACTACGTAAATGGTTTTGTATACTTACAGGTATGACGGCCACACACCCAAGTAGATAGGGTGGGGACTTATTGGCCTTAATTTTCTGTGCAACGTCATCCATGCGGTCCAGCAAGACACTATGTACATAGGTGGCCCAATTGTAACCTCCTATGGAACCAATATCTTGTACGTAGTAAAGGATCCGCTTACGAAGTGTTCTATTTGAATTCGGGAGCAAAAAACATGAAAACATGAATGCTATCCACACTGACACCGTTTTGTTGACATCTGCCGGATCACTGGACTGTACAAGATTTCCAATTAAATTCAAGATGCCACCTCTGCTGGCACTTACCCCTAAAGGGAACATATCATCCAGTTGGGTTTTTCGTCTGCTGTCCAACTGGATGGGTTCACCGCCATCGGGTAACCCCAAAATAAGGGCCACATCATTCGACCGTAGTCTTAACTCTTGGCCATTTATGTTGAAAACTCCACCGCCTTCGTGAAGTAGGAGGATTTCCCGGATCATGGATGTGCTGAACTCGTATTCAGGCATATCAATAAAACTGCCGAAAGGAGTTCCGTGCAAGGAGGTCTCTGTGGACCTGTTTGATCGGAATGGTAGCAATTTGCGTGCGATAGTAAGCAAATGAACATCGGTGTAGCACATGCACTGCTTTTGCTCCATGAACATTGGATGTAGACGCCATCTCGTGGACCGCTTCCATGTCTGTAATCCAAGGCGTTTTCAGGAAATACGTGTGTAGAGAGCGACGACAACGTATAAAGAGTATGAAAAACACCTTCGAAGGGTTACCTTGCGTATTTCGTGCCGAGCGATGGTGCACGCTTCGGACTTATTCGGCGATGAATGACCGTTGGTTGCGAGGAACAACGAGCGGCGGCAAGATTCTCGTTGGACGACCGCAACTTCGAAGAACTATTGCCGGTTGTTGAAAAAAAACTATACGCGCCGCAAAAACCTGGTTATAGATGATGAGTGGAAGACGGCGATGGTTGAACTTCTTCGAAGGGGGAAGAAGGCGCTCGTCGCTCGCTAGATCTTGCCAAGAGGTTCCCGGTCGGACAGGGGTCCGAAAAGGGGAAGCGCAGGAGTGGGGACGAGCCTCTACCGAGTATGATAGAAACCCTACCGAGCGGTTGTCGAGGCCGCGTCACCGAAACCCTTCTTGACACGCTACCGGGCCTCCGACAAGCCGCTACCGTCTTATCAGTTGCTTTCCTTTCCCGCTTATCCATTTTTCAAAGTTTTAAAATTTATTTTACCGCCTGAGTAGCTCGCTACTGAGCCTAAGAGCTTCGGACAACCACGGAGGCATGCGGCATCATTTCTGTCCCGCCATTTCCATTTGTCAAAATTTTTAATAGCCGCACCGCACTGCCGACTACCGAGAACTGAAATACTCGCAACCGAGCCGTCTATGTATCACTACCGATCGTCTAGACAAACGCTACCGAGCGGTTGTCTGAAGCCTGTCTACCGAGTCGTCTGAAGCCGCGCTACCGAGTCGAGGAGCCGCTACCGAATATGGAAGAAGCCCTACCGAGTCGCTACCGAACTCTGACCGTCGCTACCGAGCGATTTGACGAGCCGCTACCGAGTATGATAGAAACCCTACCGAGCGGTTGTCGAGGCCGCGTCACCGAACCCTTCTTGACACGCTACCGAGCGTCTAGACAAACGCTACCGAGACGTCGTCTGAAGCCGCGATACCGAGCCGACGTTGTATCACTACCGAGCGTCTAGAGAAACGCTACCGAGCCGTCGTCTGAAGCCGCGCTACCGAGCCGACGTTGTATCACTACCGAGCGTCTATGTTTCAGTGTATCATAGTTTGTCATTCCTCACAGTTTGTTCTCAAGAATGATTATGATTGAGAACAAAAAGCCTCCAGAGGAAACCAAAAGAACAAAATAATACAGATGATGGGCCTCATTTCATTCCTTTTCTCCAGATGAATAGAATTGCTAAGACATGCCATCTCAGTGTGCTACCTTGATGCCCAAAAGAGGTATCTGATTCATGTGAAACCTTTATATTCTTTACCTCATTTCTCTTTTTTGATCTGCTAAGAGTGTATTCTCAATGTTTATACTTGGGGGTGCCAAGACAGCTGGAGGCTGGCGGCGCAGAGGTAGGTTGTGCGGGATAGGGGAGGTGGGTTTTGCTTTGGGGGGGGGTACCCTAACTTTGCCACCTTTTACCACGACCATCATATGATTTTTGTGGAGAAACTGAGATATGTTTTTCTTTCTACTTGTACATTCTTGTAGGATGTTTCATGTTCTTGTCATCCAGTCATTTAGCTTATCAGGCTTTTGCTTTACTTGCTTAATCTTTTCTAGATTTTTAAACTGTCTATGCCACTTGCTTTAAATATATACTTTGCCGAGGCCTGAGGGTGCCTGTTAGAAGGCTAGTCTGAGTCATGTGGAGCTGTCTAATTGTCTCTCTTTTTTAAAAGACCTGCTTCAGATATTTCATCTGTGGCTTCCATGACTACGAATTTGTTCTTTGCTTTTCATTGCATCATTGGACTCGTAGCTCCATAAATGTGTGGGACTGTGGCATACGTGTCGTCCAAAGTTTTTGATTCATTCTTGAGGTAATAAGTTTGCAGGATCATGGAAGTTCTAGATTGCTGGACAGGTCAGTTCTCTTTTCCCCTTTGCGGGGAATTAGGTATTAATCATTCTCTTCCCAAGTATCAATTGTTGTTTTTATTACCTGGACTACATTTTCAGAAAATATGAAATAAATTCAAGTCCTTACTCGCAACTTGGTACCTTCATTTTTTATGTTTGGGGATTTTACAATGCCAATGCCTTATATTTTTCTTAGTTTTAGGAATTATGTGTCTTATATTTTTTTCATTAACTGAACCAAGCAGCCGGCTGTTCCTATAGAAGTTCATAGATTGTTGATTAATGGGATGAGGAAATGAAATGTTTATATTCACTATGAGCTTCATGACTCTTCATGGACATTGTTGTAGGAGTAGCTTTTGGTGACACTTCAGTGCAGATTAGACTGGGTATTTCTTGGCTTGGCACTGGTATGGTCTTTTGAACCTAAATCCTGTTAACTGTTAATTGATCTGTCAAGAAGAGAAGCCTAAAAGACTTTTGCACTTACAGATCATCTTTGGATATTTAGTTGATGTATTGATTATTAAAGTCTATATATAGTCTATCTGAACTTTAGGCTCCAACTTTTTTGTTGATCAGTTGAGCTTTGAGTTTCATTAGTAAATAACCCTGATCTGCTTATTGTGAAAGAACCTGGTGGAAGTTTGCACCTGTTATTTTGTCATCATGTGCTTTCATCTCGTTAATTTTTTTGTTGATACTTTATGGCCTGTTTGGTTAGAGTATCAAAAATGATACTATATTAGTATTGATATTGATATTTTTAGAGGATGGAGTATTAATATCAAAATTGATACAAGTTGACACTGTATTACATAACATGTGTTGTTTGCATTACAAATTTCAAAATTGATACTATTAGCCAAACACCTAAAAGTGATTACCAACAATATCAATTTTAAAATTAATAGTGATAGAGGTGTCTAATAGTGTTGCCAAACAGGGCATTAGCCTTCCTTTGGTACAGTCTAGTTCCCTCTAAACTCTGAAACGACCTTATAATTTTCTATCTTTCGGAATTATATATGCATAATGCATCAATTCGAAGCTACTGGATTTCTTCTAGTATTATCCTGATCACTGATTTGTGCTTCCGTGATATTTATTGATGGGAAACTGTCTGAAGTTGGCAATTTTCTGTTGCCATTAATCTTAATATTCTAATTACATAATCATCTAAAGCTATACTTTTAACTTTTTTGTTTCATTTTTGTTAACTTTGTAGTTGCCTAGACTGTCATAAACTTTTTTGATTTCTTAAACTACATATTCTACTCTGCTATGTGTTATCTGTTTAGTCTCAAGCTTTCCCCCATTTCAGTATTGTAGTGGAGTGTACTGGAGATACTGCTGCAATTCAACCATTTTCGGCTCTGAAACTTCGAAGCTTTCTCTACATCATCTTTGTGGGGTCTGTATATCAGTGAATTTTTAACACAATTGACTAAAAGTGAAGTACAAATAAGGTAGATTGCTTAATATTCCACTATATTATCCTTCTTTATTTCTACCTATTATATATGGATGAATGGGGCTCTCGTGGCTCTCATCCTTTCAGTTTCTTGTTCTTTTAGCTTGTGATTTAAATATAGGCCATTAGTTTGCCAGGAATTTAGGCTTCTCTAGTCTGGCTGTAGTCTAATTAGGTCTTCTCACTGTAACTGGAAAACTGTTATATTTAACGGCCTGTCATATGGCTGTTGCACATGGTACGTCTGATTCTAGCAAATGGTGAAGTATGTTGTGTTTTCTTTTGGGTTAAACTTTTTGAATGCCTGTTAGCATGGTACTCGTGAATGCTTCTGTATAGATTTACAACTTTTTGTCCCATCCATCGGCCTTAGAGGAGGATTGGCATCTGCTGATGTTGGTTGAACGCAACTGTGGTAAGTAGGTGCTTGCTTCTCTTTTGTTTGATTGACGTATCCTTCAGCTGTTTGAGTGATGTAGTCTAATTTATTTGATTTTGTCGAAAGTTTCATTTTTGGATTGAGCGTTTGTCAATTTAGGAAATTGGGTTATGAATTCAGATTAATGTTGTTTGCAGAATCGTGTCAGAAATCCACCTGTAGGTGGAGGATACTCACAGCAAGGATATGCTCCACGGCCTCCAACAAGTTGGGCACCACTTGGTCTGCCCCCAGTGCAGCAACCTGGTTATTGCTATATGCAACCAGGAGCGTACCCTGGCCAACCACCGCAGTATAATACGTCTCAATCATCATATGTGGCTTATCCCCCGCCATCATCATCTGTTGTATTCTCTAGTGGCTGGGATCAAGCTTCAAACGCAACAGGCCCACAAAGTACAGTTAATGCTGGATATGATTACTACAATCAGCAACAACCCCAGCATCAGCAGCCACTTGTTGCGGCTTCCTCTACTCCTTCAGATGAAGGTTACAACTATGGGCAGGTTCAGTCTTCTGCTTACAGCACACAGGGCCCATATGCTGAATCTACTTATTCACAGCCACCTGCAAGCCAAAGTCAAGATGCTTACTCAAGTGGCTACCATGCTCCTGGGACCCAAACTGGATATACCCATCCCTCAAATCCTCAGCCAGTCTATCAACAACAAAATTATGGGTCCACCCCTGTTTATGGTGCTACAGCTCAAGATGGATCTACTTCCTCTGTTTATGGGACACAAGGTGGAGTAGCACAAACCCCTCCTCCTCAAGTTCCACCTGCTATTCAGCCTCCTGTTTCTCCTCAAGGTTATCTGGGTCAGCAACAAAGCAGCACAATATCAACCTACACACATCAGGGAACAGGACAGTCAGGATATGGAGTGACACCAGCATCACAATCCGGGTATACTTGCCAATCCCCTGCTGGAGGAGGATACGGGCAGACAGCCCCTCTTTCCCAGCCTAGTTATGTCCAACAACCACAGGCTCAGAAGACATCTGCACAGCCTGTCTACGGACAAGCTCAGCGGCCACCCCTATCTAGGATATGTTCAACCAGCTCCTGCCCAACCTGGTTATCCTCAGCCACCACTAGCACAATCTTGTTATGTGCAGCAGGATCCAGCTCATTATCGAACACCTTCAGGTTTTACCAGTACTGGCCCTCAATCAGGATATGGGCAACAACCGTCTTATGGTGGGATGCCGTCTCAGCAACAAGGTTACACCCAGCCATATGGTGAACCTCATGCTGGTGGCAGCAGTGCTGGCTATTCGCAGCTTCCTGCATATTCTAGTGATATTGCAACTGGTGGAAATATGCACGGATCTTATGAGTCGTCTGTTACACATGGTGTTCCAAGTGGAGTAACTAAAACACCGGCACAAGGTTGAACTCCTAGGAAGTACACCTTCATTTGGTCTACAGGATGATGACAGTTGTAGCATCCATTACTGGTATTGTTGTCTGGTAAGTCCTTCAACATTTTTATTTTGCATACTTATTCAGCCGTCAGAACCTGGGATGTAGTATATTCTGGTTGTATCTCCTGTCTTGGTATTAACCAATTTGCACACTTGTGCTTGTGTCAATATTTTATGCCATCTACAGTATTATGAAGCTTAATACATGCACATGATTAGGTTTAAAAGATGAAATATATTTCACTAGACTCAAACCTCTCAATGGACCTAGAATCCGATTATATATAGGCATGATCTTGATGATAGTCAAACTTGGATTGATCTTGTTCTCTATATAAGCATGTACCGGATTGTGACATATATTAGAAAGTCGTCTGAGAGATTCAATTGTATTTAATGTTCGGTGTTTTTCGACTTCGTACTGTAAAGATCGGATCTGTGTGGGATATATAAACGCCATTCTCTAACAATAACTTGCGGTGCTGGTGCTGCACATAGACATAGACATACCGCGATCGTCCAAGGATGACAGCCCGGTGTGACTTGTGTCTCAACGTGGATGTGGTCAAAGGCAGGCATGACGCGGTTTACGACCGAGATTCCGTGGTAACCATAATACTAGCGAGTAAACTCCCATTACCTTATTTTCGCAAGCGCTTTTTATTGAAGAGAATCTGTTATACCTGACCGGGATTTCTCACTCGGTTGATTGTCTCTGCTCCACGAGACACAACCAGGGTTTAGTCTTTATACGCGGGCAAACATATATAAAGGCAAACCAACTCCATTCCATCCAACTTTTATTTACATCCGAGCTATGTCTTAATGCATTAGCTGTTACCAGATGTAGGGTTGATACCCTGATTTCTCGATACCAAGCGAGCGCGGTCTTACCTGATACTCGTCTTCCCGCATTTATCTCTACTGCCAGGGGCAACAACCGATGTGTTTACTGCATGAGTGCACTTATCTACCTAGTCCTCTCTGGTTCTTTATATTTACTTTTAAAGTGAATTTACACGTCGATATATCTATATATTTATATTGTAAAGTTGAGTCCCGATTCCCTCAAATAGTTAGATGAGTATCTTTCCACAGTACTTTTAGATGGTTTTTGTCACATTTTATCTGAGTGTTCAAAGGTGTATACTAGCTTTTCTTTTCTACAATTAATGTTGCCGTCTCAATAGACGCTATCAAGGGCGATTTCCAAGTCCCCACTTGGCAATCCCCTCTTTCTTATTTTCTTTGATGAATGTCCTGCTGAAAACTCGTTTTTGTCTCACGCGTACTGATATGAATAAATAAATAAATAAACGTATGCAAGTTGAAGGCGACAATATATATACGTATATATATATATATGTATTAATCAAGAAAGCGACCGCTCCGTCGTGGCAAAACGTGAAGCAGTCGTTTGGGCTCCTCGAGTGTCGCGTTCTGACCGGGACCGATCGGTAGTGACGATGGGAGAAGAGAATTGCGGCCCGATCGGGCAGCAGCTTCCGCACTCCTCGAGAGACGAAGAAGAGCCGCGATATGTTCATTTTATATTTCGCACGCGCCATCTGCCAGATGCGGGAATTTGTCGTACGTACGTTTGCTTAATTCCCGTATAATTAATTTATTGGAAACGGAAAAATAGTCAAACTGGAACGTCCAACCTTGCTCTATCGTGATAACATGCCGAGAGAGAGAGAGAGAGAGAGAGAGAGAGAGAGAGAGAGAAACTTAAATGGTGATATGTAACTGATAACTAATGCTTTGATATTCTAATTTTGTATCTCTCTTATGGGATGTCAGCTTCCATTAATACGAACTTGGTACCGTATAGCATATATATGTGTTCACGGAGAATGGATAATGGGGGCGTTTGGTTGCATGATAATTTTTTTGTACATTTTCATGAAAAAAATTATATTAAAATAAAAAGTAAACTAACTCATGACATAAAATTATCATGTTTGGAGGGAAGTGATAACAAAAAAGAGTAACTATCGTACATGATCAAACAAAGTGGAGGATCACAAAAAAAAGAAAGAGACGAGACTCTTTTTTTTGTTTAAGAAGAAAATCATCTTCAAAACATAAAATTGTCATAGTTGTCAAATACCACTTTTTAACAAATTTTCTTACAATTTTTAAAAATTAAAATAAAAATCTCGATCATCATACAACCAAACACCCCCATAAAGGTTTTATTTTAGGCCATCGTATCAATGGTTTTTTTTTATTTTTCTCACTTATTAAGAAAAGTAAGTATCATTAACCACCATTGGGGCATAGCTGAGAACGGGGCAGACGAGTCAACGGACAGCTAATTAAAGAACGGGAGCAAAGGGGGATCCGGTTTCTCGGACTCGGACCCGGAAGGGATCCCATCACCTCTGCCCGATAAGGGCATCCACCCCACCCCTAGCTCTCGGCTCGGCCACCGTAAGTTTAAGTTTAATCATATTTTATATATAGGCTTCCGCACCCCTCCCATCGATCTTCACCGACTGCAGAAAATATAGATATATATAGATATATATCCTCCCTTTGCCGGTGCATTAATTCTCCAGGAAGGACGACCGACATATTCTTGATCATGTGTGTATACATATATAGCACAAACACTTCTCATGGCTCGTTACATGAAAGACGGAATTTTCTTCTCTGGTACGACACTTTAGGCAACAGAACCTTATATACCGGCCAGTTCAACATATGCAAGCGCCAAGCAGAGAAATTAATTGTGTACGTTTTGGACGTGGGAGGAATCCCAGCCGCTTCCCGGAAGAATATGCATATAGAGCCCCCCCTGTGTACAACATATATGTGTGGCTGGTGAGTCCGGATCTCGTCTCATCTCAGATGACCGACAGAGTGAACTGCCTTCAGCCTCCCCAATATTCACCACCCATCAAGGTCTTTCTCCTCCTCCTCCTCCTTCCAAGGCCGGGACACGTCGTAGACGGCTATGTACGTATGACCAATACACGGGAACCGTGGGAGCTCTCTCAACCGGCCAATCGAGGCCACCTGACTCATTAATAAAGGGATGGCGGGCATACATAGACGACATAGCCGGTCCCAGCAGCCATTAACATATTAATTAACCACACATAGATCCACGCGTCGCCGGCAACTGTGGAGCCTGCCATACTATAATTAACGGTACCGTTGACTTATGCAGACTGATAGCTAGTTGACCTCCGACGGTCGGTCGCTGGGGGGTGCGTGATCAGTTGATTAATTAATTACCCGGCTCAATCATCATATCCGGGTTTAATTAATCGCAGACTGTCTACGCGAGAGAGAGAGAGAGAAAGAGAGATCCAGCAGTACAGTAGACAGTACTGCTGCCCACCTAATTAAAACCTGAACAGATGAGGGGGCAGAGCTCGAATCTCCCGAGTGTCGACATTAATCTCCCAGCTGTGCGTTTGTTTTGATCCAGAGTTATGTATATCCCCTTCCGCACACATTTACAGTGAGAAATGAAAACTCGTATATTTAAAAAAAAACAAAAACTATATATCTTGGGTGCATGTGTGGAGGAGATCACCGATCTCTCTCTCTCTCTCGCTCAGCTTCTCTCTCGCCGTGTAGTACTGCAGTGCACAGTACGGGTACAAACAACAGGCACACGGTCGGTGTGTGTGTGTATCTACGTAATGTCGGTTACCGAGTTTCTTCTAATTCTTATATCAATGCAATCGTTTACAATTTACACGCACAAGCCCCGAAAGATACATATAGTTATTAGATTGTCTCTCGTACGAGATAGTGAGAGAGAAGTACCCTGTATTTACAAGTTTAGACTTCTCTATCTATCTCAATGCCGTGATTTCAAGATGATTAACATGATATTATAACCAAGAGTTAATGGACCCCCAATCAGTCGTCATCTGTAATACGTGCAAGCGTCGAAGTTAAAAAAAAAAAGAATTTACAAAGTCCCATATAAGATAACCAGAAAGATATATTTTGTGGCATAACTAACCATATCAACTTTATTTTTAATATTAGACAGTTTTAATTACCTTTGATGCTTGAGACGATATTGCAACCAAATTAACTTCAACAAGTACTCGTACTGATACTAGGTACACAATTGATTCCAGCATGCTTCGCTGTATTACATATCTCCCTCTACGAGCTTCGAGCTTGTGCACGAGCATCTCCTTAATTATTCTGATGCGACACACACGTGTGTGTACATATGTGTGTGTGTGTGTGTGAGAGAGAGAGAGAAAGAGAGAAGTAATAAATATTACTTGAGCCATGGCAAAACGGAGGAGACTCGGTCAAAGTCAACCATGCACTGTTGGTTGGTTGGGGGCGGCTTCTTCGTCTTCTTCGTCTTCCTCACGAAGGCTTGTATCCTCCCCAGCGCAACCTGCAGCGTCTGCTCGCTCATGTTGGCGAAGCACACCCTGAACCACCCCGGCTCCGAACAGTGGCACGACGACCCCGGGGATATGTTGACTTTGACCTCGCTCAGCGTCGAGTTCCACAGCCTCAGCTCCCCCGCCGTCGTCGGCTCCTCCAGCAGCGGGCTCAGGTTCATCCAGCAGAACAGCCCGGCGTTGCCCCGCAGGCACTCGATCCCGGCGTCCCTCAGCCCTTCCACCATGCACTCGTACCTCCTCTTCAACCTCCGCCGGTTCGCCTCGATGTACGCCCCCGTGAATCCGTCGTCCGACAGCATCGCCGCCAGCATCTGCTGGGTCTGGGAGGACACCAGGGTGAAGCTGGACATCCTCCTCGCCGTCGTCACCACCCGGTCGTCGTAGGAGTATATGGTGCCCACCCTGAAGCCGGGGAGCCCCAGGTCCTTGGACAGGCTGTACACGATGTGGACTCTCTCGGCGTCCTGGTAGCCGCGAGCCTGCAGCACCTCCGCCACGCTGACGAACTCGCCGTCGCCGGAGAAGACGGACCCGGAGTAGATCTCGTCGGATACGAGGTGGATGTCCTTGCGCACCGCGAAGTCCAAGGCGTCCTCGAGAACCGACCGCTCGACGGCGACGCCCAACGGGTTGGAGGGATTCGTCAGCAGGAGCGCTCGGACGCGGATGTTCCTCGCCCGGGCGTCGGCGTACGCCTCTTCCAGAGCCCGAGCCGTAACCCTAAACCCGTCGGAGCTGTGGCAGCGGACGGGAACGATGCTAACACCCGTCCTCCACCTCAAATCTCTATCGAACCTGCACCATGATTTATAATTTAATTAAAAAAATGTATTTATATATCTGCTAGCACCCTTGTTAATTAAATTAAATTAAATTACATCAGGGTGGAGAATTTCAGAATTAAGCTGACATGGTGAAATATATCTACATGTGTATATATATATATATAGCTAGAGAGATATACGTACCCTGGATAATATGGAGTGGGTACGAGCACGGCGTCTCCGGCGTCGGCTAAGATGAAGGTCAGAAGCTCGTTGGCCGCGGTTGCACCCGCAGTTAAGACGATCCTTTCCGGGTCAAACTTCACCCTTCTTCCTCTAATCTGCTCCATGAACCCGGCCATCGCCTGTCGATAGAAAAAAAAAGAAGAAAACAATATGAACGCAGATCAGATTAATTAATTGTTATAATTAAGGTCAGCGTACGGGAGAATTCTGTGCAAAGGCGAAGATATATAATTAATAAATGACGCTTAAGAAAATCTTTTTCCCGTGATATGTATACATGTATGACATATATACACACACATCGATCGATTGATAACTTACCTCCCTGAATTTCTGGAGACCGTGATAGTCTTGGAACAAGGCATTCTCTCTGAAACTTGTGACTCCAGCACTACCCCAGCCACACACCTCGGGGTGCTGTTCCAGATACTGCTCAATCAGGTCAAATGAGACCTGCGTAGAGAAATTAATCCGAAAATTAGAACAACAGCAATCAGAAGCTAGCATATTACAACAAGATCGTAAATTTAGTTCTTCGTCGGAATGAACCTGCAGGGTGATCGAGGATCGGCAATATATATATATATAGCGCACACAACACACACAGACATGTATATATATACGTACACAGGTCTATGAATGGATATATATATGCTTACTTGGTTTTCGGCCAATCCCATCTGTATGACGCCGGAGGGGTTGCGGACGGCGTCATAAGGATCTTCGTCATACGCTTTCCAGCCGGCGAAGTAAGGGGAGTCCTCTCCGTGGGCTGCAGACAGCGCAATTTTCGACAGCCGGGCGCGTCGCTCGAAACCCTTCGCCATCGCGCGCTCGGGGAGGAGGGAAGCTGTGGTGTGATATCTATTCAGAGAGAGGCAGCCCCCAGCAGATCGAGAGAGCTCGCGCGCCGGGTGAGACGTCGCGACGACACAGCCAGCTACCTACCCGCCGGCTGAAGATCAGTACTGATCGTCGAGAACAGAGAGAAGAAGGCGCGGCCGGTGATACGATGGATAGAAGCTACGTCTTTCCCTTCCCCCCCGCACATCTATATTTATATGCGCGGCCCAAGCAGCAGCTGCATGATAGACTCAAATTAATTAATTAAACGAAGGTCGACTCGACGACCCCACATTCTCAGCTTCTGATTGGCACGGAGTTGATAAAATTACGGAGAAGGATGATGATAGGGTCGGATTTGATGTATGCTACGTGTGGCTTTCGATTGGGTTATAAGCAGGTAAGAGTTTGGAATTTGGATCGATATATCTATCTATCTATATATATATACAGTCAGCAGAGCTAGCTAGCTAGGAGTAATCATAATATTGAGATAGAATATGTATTCATCAGTGTATTCGCCCTATCAAAAACACATACCAATGGTCACCTAGCTATTCAAGATGTGTTGAACGTACATTTTAAAATATTCATGAGATAAAATTATGTAATTAATTTTGGACGAACTAAAATTTCTATGTATACATAAATATATATATGCACCACCCTTTTGAAATATTGCTAATTATATATATATATCATGAGACAAGATGATCACCTTCGATTAATGTCCTGGTGGAAAGAGATTCTTCCTCGATTGCCGATGACAAGATACGGCGCCTCTTACAATCTTATTATTTAACTCAAAACCACTTTTGTATGACCATCATATATGCATGATGCGATACAGCTGTTAACTCCTTGTGAAGATCATTGGAAGCTTCCCCCTGCAGGTCGACAACAGAAGGCAGAATATTATTTGTACATGGTAGTAAGTTGATGGAAAGGGCTCACTTGTTCGATCATATGCCACTAGCAAAGGCGCATGGTTAATTAAAATTGAAAAAAAAACAAGCACTTAATATAACAAGCATATTGTTCTTAGCAAAAACAGTGGATATGAAGTGATAAAGAGAAGATACTGAGCAAAAAAAAAAGTAAGATACAAAGATCATGTCTTATTAATTGTACTCTAAGAGAACAGGACCCAAGAGAAATTCGGATGCTGGAGTGCCTAAAGTCCCATCCTTCTATAGGGCTTAAAAATGAGGGGCAGAGACAAGTGGAAATTATGAAAAGTGGCCCGGGTTCCCTGAGGAGGGTGGACCAGCGCCGCCGTCGCTCCGATCCTTTCCGTCTATATGATTTTCAAGAGTCCGGATCCCCTCAGGAGGGCTCCTGAGGGGATCCGGTCAGCCCCCTCACATTGGGGGTTGACAAGACATTGACAAGATGTGATTTGAGGGGGTCAAATCACATCTTGTCAGCCCCCCATGTGAGAGGGGCTGACCGGATCCCCTCAGGAGCCCTCCTGAGGGGATCCGGACTCGATTTTCAATGGTTTTTGGTCAAAGAGGGGGAAAGAAAGATCCGCTATAATTTCTTTCCTCTCAGAAAGTAAATTTTTTTTCCTTCTCTATCTCCCATTGTAAATTTAATTCTAATTTGTTTTAGGTTACGTTTCCACTGCAATCTTCTCTATTTTGTTTTCCCTTTTAACTGACTCATCTTTCTCAAAAAAAAAATCCATTCTTTCATTGTGGTGAGAGTGCTTATTCCGCTTAATTATCTAAGTAATTGTTCTAACTTAGTTATCATTTCAATACTTTCTTGTCTTGACGTCAGCTAATAATGCAACTGATCCATAACCAAAACCTTATTAGTGAGAGGTAATATCCACACCTATACGTAATGTGATATTCTGACCTTAGTGTGAATGTCGGACTCTAAAAAGAGAGTTCAAATCTTTATTATCCGACCAACAAAGCACATTAATTAGTGTGCAAGTTTTTCCAACTGAGTGACTAGTTTTAACTGCGTTGAACAAGAAGACTTCAAGCAAGGTTACAAGTATGTTTGTTTGTTTTATAGCAAGTTCTCGTTTGAAAGTTCTAACCATGCATATATATACTCTCATATCAGTAATCTCAAAGTTGCATTATTTGGATTTAATATTACGAAGAAGACTTGTATATATTAATTGATTATATGTTCATAAAAAGTAAGTGAAATGATGAATATATAATTACTTAAACTTAAGTATAACGAGAACTTTAAGATCGAACCAATATATTAATGTTTAAGAGCCTCTTTTGGATGGTTAATTTATCCAGCATGCGCATGCACCTGTATCGATATTTATATTTAATATCGGAAATGATATATTATCATTAATTTGTGTATTAATAATGCCAAATGCTTCCCTGCAGGTCAACGTACGTAAGATGATGCAGTATCATCTTACAAGGAAACATATATATCATTTCTATTTAAGGATGATAAAACTGTGTGTGTTGATATATAGTTATTTGGGATATTTATATTTAAGGATAAATAATAGATCAACAATTTGAAGAACTGTGGAAATGAAATGGTTTGGGATGAGGCTGAATATATAATGGCGAGGATAATGTGGTATACATCGAGAATATCAATTAGAAGATTTGAGAAATCTAGCTAGTGGAGATTCTATGACAACTTAAAATATATTAGCTAGGTTGTGTGATTTACTAGCTAGCTAGATATGTGTTGTGATTCATGTTGTGGCTTATGATCTCTAGCTAGCTCACATTTAAAACTAATTAAATGGTACTCTTTGAATGGTTTAGTGTCACACAGAGAGAGAGAGAGAGAGAGAGAAGAGCGCGGATCACCTCAGTCCCGGGGTGGAGGGAGAAGCCTCAGTCCTTAATCAGAGGCGGCCACGTACCTCCGTCACTTAAGTGGCGGTTCAAGTTATGTTACTGAATCGGTTCGGTGAACCACTACCGAAAAGGGTGGAATCGTTACCGAGCCCTTTGTAACTCACTACCGACAAGAATTATTTATTTAAAAAATGATCTGCTCTCCTCGATCGACGAGAAATATTTATTAAAAAGGCGCGCGCAGAACCGGTCGATGGAGATCGATATATCAAAGAGAGTTGTGGAGTTGACGATCCATCAGCATCGTCAGTGCTGCTCGGGCGATCTTTGCTCTCGGAATATTTCTGCTTCTTGCATGGCAAGGGACGTCTCCTTCATTTATACTCGTAGAAAGTATATGTGATGCATGCCGACCCATCACCATCGAGTCAGAGTCATACATATAATTAGGATTTGTAGATCTCTTTCCTGTGCTCGAATAATGCAAATTGCGTGATTAATATTTATCGGTCCCCGCTGGAAGCATATATATATTTAATTTATAACATATAGCGGCACACACTGTGTGCTAGCTCCTGCATATTTTGCTGAATATATATATAGATAGATAGATAAATGTATCTTCCAGATCATCTTGAAATTAAACACACAGGGGAAGGCTCCCAGCTGGACTCCCGCGCCGGTGGATTAATCTGGCCACAGTCTGCAGCGTCGTCGGTCTCACATATCTGCTTCTCGCTTGAGAGAGAGATCACACCGTCGTACGTATACATAGTTTTTTAATGGACATATAATTAGGGGAAGCTCCCGGCTAATTAATCATGTGCAACTAGCTGCTAGCTAGCTTTGCGGGGCTGCCCGCGTTTCAAAAATAAAAATAATAATAATATATATGTAACTAGCTAGCTAGCCTCCTGATGGTACGCAACAGGATCCGTTGCTAGCTAGCTAGCTGGCCTTCAAGTTTTGATCATCGGATGACGTTTTGTGCCGGCGGCCTCGTGATCGATATATACATACACATATATAAATGTATATCTCCAGGAGGATGGAGGCTTCGTCGACGTCGTCTTCCAGGTCGGCGCGCGGGGTTGGCGAAACCGCGTGGAGATGGATGGATGGATGGATGGATGGATGGATGGATCGATCGATCAGATCGATCGGGGACGTCCCATCGTGTCGATCGTCACCAAGAAGTCCATGATGATCTCTTGATCTCCGACGAGCGCTCTCTCTCTCTCTCTATATATATATAAACGTACGTATGCGAGAGCACCACACGGCCGTGTGGACGCTGCTGCATCGTTATATATACCGATAATTAATTAATCTCCGTGCTTCTCTGCTTATATATTAATTAATTCCATACATACACATATAATTAATTAATATGACTAATTTAAATTCATCTCCACCTACCGCGCGCTGGAGAACACAACTGATCGATCTGCACCGACGTCGGCAGCGCGCAAAACACTCGTGTACGTGATTTCTGATCTTATTCAGTGATTCTGTCATGCAAGATCGAATGTATATGTATATATTCAGGGATTTGATTAATCCTCAGAGATATATATATATATATATACATATTGGGGGCGTGCATATATATATATATATATGTGTGTGTGTGTGTGTATAAATATATCCTTTTTCCTACTGGCCGTGGCCGTGGCCGGATCTCTCCCTTCCTGAGCGCTACTCCATGTCGATCGGTGTAAGAACTAATCTCACGGACAATATATTAATATTTAGCCTGGTAGCTAGCTAGGCACGTGAGAGACGACACCGCCGGGATTGATCATAACAATATTTGAACTTCAGTCGGTCCTGCATTTCCAGCGCAAAACTCTGTCTGATGACACACACACACATATATATACGGGGTTGCTTAATCTATATCTATATCTATCTATATATATATAGGCGCACACACAGGGTACTCCACGTACGATATACATAGTCATAATTAAAATCTCGGTTGCCTTGGATACGGGGGATCGATGAAGCACCGGATCGATCAGCTGGTTCCGACAACTTGGTAGCACACGTGCGTGTCGGGAGTTCTTTCCCTTGGAATTTAATTAATTAAGAGCGCCGCGAATTATTGCCATTTTATCATATTAATTAATTAGTGGATCGTATATATATGCAAAAGAAAGTGCATGCCTCACGCGAGAGATGAAGCCTGCCAGCCAGCTAGGGTAACTCTTGATCTTCTAATGCATTACACACACTCAATCTATGCACATATTTATATGAATAATCTTTGACGACTATTCCCTTCTCTGTTAAGAGATTGACTGGAAACGTTTCTCGTTCTCTTTCCCAAAGAGAAATTATTTAGCGATCAACTAGAATGATTTTTATCATCGAATCATCATTAAATCATTTTTTTACGAGAGAACTCGGAGATTCACCTCAGTTAGATAACTCTTCTCTCTTGATTTGCTGGGGAACATGTACGTACGTACGTACGTATACCAACGGATCGTATGATCTACAAGTGTGATTAATTAATACGAAGGATCACTATTAATCTAAGATTGGAGATCACACACACCACATCGAGATATCCTTGGATCCTTAAATCCTAACCAAAAGATTGGACGATTAATTATACCCGAGCTTATCACCCGGAAATCAAGACAAGGCACGCGAACGACGCTACCAAGAATATATATTAATGCGAGCAGGGAGTGCCAGGAGTGCCATTAAATATGTGATTTGATGTTATATTTATTAAATTTTCGTGGAAGAGATGGAAGGGAGAGTCTCAGAAACTCTTGAACCGATTTTGTTGAGAATCACCTACGTCTTGTCTTCCCAAGTACGTACGCCTCATCCTTCGATCTCCTTCTTCTCATTCCAGAGAGAGAGAGAGAAGGGGGCGGATCAACATCAGCTCCGTCAAGCCGAGAAGAACGTACTTACGTACGTACGGGCCCATCCATGTGACGAGCTCGGCATATACATATATATATATATATATATATATATATATATATATATATATACACATACAGAGAGCACAGACGTGCAGGATGCGGTCTCTCCTCCGGTGGTGCGCGGAGACGTGGAGACTCTCCATGCATGCAACTCCAGGACGCCCGTGCGTGGATGGAGGTTGTGGGGGTGTATAGAGACGTGGAGCCTCAATCAAAACCTCCTTGATTAATTAATTAATTGATTACCAGCTCTATAAATGGAAGGCTGCTGGCTCATCTTGTTGTGGTCCACACCCAACGTGTGTGTGAATATACACGGTACGTACGTACGTAGAAAGGATGAAAGAGTATTTGTTAGTAAAATTTCAAACTGTGGGCGTAGGAACATTAAGATGCAGTACCGTTTTGTCTAACTAACCATGCCAATATGTGTACATGTGTGTGTGTGTGTGTGTGTGTCTATTGCTTCTTCTTCTATCTCCAATTCTAAGGTCGACGTACGTGCATGGTTCTCATCACTCCGTGTTTCATAACAACAAATTAATTATGATCAAATAATAAATTCATCGATCATTGTTACGGATCTTAAACGTATCATTTGAAGTTGTTACGACCATATCCATCCACCATGCTTGGCCCATTTCCTCTTCCCCTTCCTCTCTTAATTCCATGCATGCACTCCTTGTTGGTCAAGGTGACTCGAACTCTTGATTATTCGTGGCAACTTACATATGCAACAGCCGTCAGTAACGTTATATGCAATGATTTTAATCATCGTCGTCACTAATTTAGTATAAATCTAAAACTTTTGATGTCATCGCAAAAGAATTAGATGACCATAATTAAGTCATCTAAAAAATTTGTGTTAATTATTGGCGACGATATATTTTTGTTGTAGTCGTCAATAAGATTCATCACCGATAACAATATTTAATTATTCACGTACGTACGGCCGGTGTGACTGGATCACCATATATATATATATACACGGCGGGGCGGTCAATAATTTATTGATAATAATGGTTTTCAATTGTCGACGACACTGTCGGCCGCAAAGCGACTGGCTGGCTCCAAGCCTCCAAATGATGTTGTTGGCGATGATTTTTATCGTAATCATCGCTAATGCTATCTATGACGACGTCTGTATTAATTCAAGGAGATATTTTTTACCGATGGGGTTTCTTAAAATAATCGTCGGAAATAAAGATTAACCCGACGCTGATCAAGCCTTCTCGGGCGTGGCCGACGCATGGCAACGCGTTGCTTGCATGATCGAAGAAGCTTCTAATTACTAATTAATTAAACATGCTTGTACGTATATATGTGATCATATATTCACCGCAGTCGTCAAGAAAGCCCCGTCGTCTGTGTGTCGCTGCTGGCGATAGCAGTGTACCGGCAGCGACGAAGAACGCGATGTATATATATATGATCTCGATCGCACAAAGTTGATTAATGGCACGCACTACTAGCTAGCTAGCTAGTTGTGAATTATTATTTTTTATAATCCCCAGTTGCATGCCCTTCAATTAATCTGAACGTGTGATGCTGGGGAGGACCACGTACGTAATTAGCATTAATAGATAATATTCGAGCTTTTGTGTTCTTCCGGCCCGGCCCTCTTGATCTTAATTAGTTTAATTTAATGGGACTCCACATCTCCGGCCGCACGACAACCCAATCCACGGCAGCTGGCTGCTGGTTTCTGATCTCCCGCCTTGATATTCCGCCCGTCCGTCCTGTCCTCGTCGTCGACCACGGACCTAATGATGATATTCAAAATATTGTACCTACGTTGCCGCCCATTATCGTGTACGATCGTACTTTTCGGAGCTCTGATCGCCTGAATGCTTCGGTGAAAGAAATTCTTCTCACGGTTCCCAGCAAGACGGCGTCACGTGATGTAACGAAGACGGGGTAGGAGTATGTTAATTTCAAGGAAGATATATACGAAATGAAGACCGCCGTATATACGTCCTTTAATTCCGCGTAACTACAATTACTGATAATTTACTATTAAATTTCTGATGATTTATTATCGAAAGATTCACCATCGAGATTCATCGGAACTGATGATCTCCCGTCGAATCTATGATGACATACAATCGAATCTCCACCGACTTACTACCGAGATTTCAAGGACACTGTACTGTCCTTCTATCAAGCATATGAACTCGACGACGAGTTCCACTGACCCGTTACCAAAACTGCGTCGTCACATGCGGTCTCATCCACCAATTCACGTCTTTCATTAAATCATACTCTTACCTCGTTCCTCGGTTATCTCACGTGATGTTATCAAATTAGAGATGGGAGAGTTTTCTCTGCGAAGAAATTGAGGCGTTCCAAATGTTACTTTCCACCACACCGAAAGGGCGTATATATATATATATTTGCTTGGGGTCGTCTCGGCGGTAAAACAGTCGGACAGTTGATGGGCGTCGCATCGCAGCCGGGGGTTGACGTGTGGTGGAGTAGCATCCACGCATCGCCGGACGCAGCCTTCCTCGAAAACCATGACGCGTTTCGCCGGAAGATGCGGCTGCGCGCATCTGCCGCCGACCGGCGGAGTGCGTGACGTCGATTTCCCTAACTCTGACCAGCACGATGGATCTAACATTCTAACCTGCATGGTGGACGCCAGCCACCCCTTTCGTCCGAGGTGATGTAAGCTGATGCGAGAGAGAGGGAGGGGGGGGGGGGAGGAGCTGACACTTAATTCTGTTGTTGCAAACTGATTTATAACCTGCAGATTGCTATGGGATAACGCGTTTACATGCGTCGGTTCGTTTAAGATATGGCAAGCTGCAGAGACCAGACGACGTACGTGAGGAAGCTGCACGCGCCGGTGTCAGCTACCTAATACGATGCTTCTCTCTTCTCTACAGCTACAATATATATAGAGAGAGAGAGAGAGAGACTGGAGTTGGACGATTACTAAAATCTTTCGGGAGTGAGACTCGGTCAAGATCAGTTCAAGTGCTAGCTAGCTAGCTGCGGTTTGATTATATCTAGTATACATATGCGTGTACGTACGTGTGTTATACAGATCAGATAATTAAGAGAGAGAGCGCATAATTTCATTACTGATTATATATGCTGATCGGAATCAAGCATATGCATGCGTACGTAGCGTACCCCTTGAATGTAGCTAGCTAGGCTTAATCAAACCCAAGTTTTAGAGAGTGTTTGGGATATTGTATCCCTTAATTTCAAGTGTTTTTGGATATGGCAAGTGTTAATTTTGGAGTGATGATGGAAGTGGAGAGATTTGGATTTTTTTTTTTTTTGAAATATATATGGATGTTTCCTATGAGGAAATGTGTTCTAGCAGCTAGTTATTGGGTTAAATATTCACCGTTGCTAAACTTAGGATCAATTAATTAAGTCGATCCTAGTTTAGCAACGCGGTAATCAATTAACCCATTCTAAGACCATCATTTATTAGATTAATGATGCACAGTCGTACGTGATGTCGAAAATAAAAGAACAAAACTTGAGAAATTAGTTTCTTTAAGATCCTTTTATTTTTCAAACCACACACACACACACACACATATATATATATATACCTGATCTCTAGCTAGCTAGATCCAATCGAATTTTCTTAATTCAATTTGACGACTCCAATATTAATTCAAGCTATATACTTTATTAATATATGGTTCATTAATTTGACGATATAAATACGGTTGTTTCACATGGTTAGTTTCAATCAAATAACATATTATCGAACATATATATTGTGTGTACGCCAATTTGTATGATTAATTAACTTTGCCCTAAGAATACTTAAAATAACCATCTATACATGAAAAAATACGGAAATATAAAGTGTTAATATATCTAAGTTAAAGATTACATATTAATATAATTTGGATTATTTTATTTACTGGTTTGAACAGTCACACCACTGGCTCCTAGCCAGAAGTACACACTGCCGAATCATGCAAAGAGGTTTCAAGGAAGCAATCAGACGCACAAGAAAACAACACAACACACTTCCCCTGTTCGCCCTTTTGTTTTGGCACAGGTTTAATTTTGGAAGAAAAAAAAAACACGATCCACATATCCCTGCATACTTAAGGTTAAATCAAGTTTATGTTAACATTCATATATATATCTTGTATCGAACGGGCCTAAGCGTCGCGCTCAATTGGGAAGAAGGCCCAGGTCCCCCATCTCTCCGGGCTGGATAGTCTCGGCCCACAATCGGGAACGTGAGAGCCCATTATCAGGTCTTCCCGGCCACGTATTATATGTGTTCCTTCTCGAAAGTTGTTCGTTAGTCTTTCAAATAAAAAACAAAGAAGAAAGTTGTTCATTAGAGTGAACAATTGCTAGTGTTCATCTCTCTCTCTCTCTCTCTCTCTCTCTCTCTCTCTCTCTCTCTCTCGGTATATATTATGATGCCTACATACCATACGAGTTGAGATGGAATTAGGCATCCCAATCAGTTTCTGCCATTTTTGTAGACTTTACTTATTATGATCTTTCTTAAGTGATGGTTTACAGTGGGTTTTTTTTCATAGATATTACGGATTTAAATGTGTTTGGTAAAATATTTTTTAAAACACATATAAACATAGGCCAGTTTGATTGGCTTGATGCAATAATTAATATTGTCTAACCTCTGATGTTGTTAAGCAGTTCATAGTTCAGGCCATCTGGTAAAATATTTGAATCTCTGAATCTTTTAAAGATTGGATTTTTAAGGCGTTCGGCAAAGCTCGGTAGCTGAAACGATTGTCTAAATATATCATTTATCTCTTATAAATAAAGTTGGCTTTAAAGTGGCTTACTTTAGATTCTTATTAGTGTAAATGCACACTAGGTCCGTTTTACGGAAGCCACTTTACCACCGGGTCCGTTTTCAAAAACACCTTTCCATTAGGTCCGTTTTTTCAAAATAGCATCACACCCACTCCGATTTGGATTTGAAATGTCATTTTTGCCCCCTTGCACACTGGTCTTCGTGGCGGCGGAGGGCATCGCGGCGGAGGAGGGCTTCGCGGCGGCTGGCTTCGCGGCGGCGGGCTTCGCGGCGGCGGTATTGAACTCCGCAACCAGAGCCCTGCGTCCAGAAGCCGTCGATGCCTTGGAGCAGAAGCCGCCCTTGGAGCTTTGCCGTCAACCAAATGTGTCTACGCCTTGGAGCAGAAGCCGCTGCCGCCTGGACACTCGCGAAGAAGGGGCGACGGCGGTGCGGCGGCGAACAAAGGGGGACAAAGGGGGAGAAGATCTTGGGAGATCGGAGATGCCGCGGCGAAGAAAGGGGGAGAAAGGGCCGCGAGGCGCCGAGCGGCGAACAAGGGGGCGACAAAGCTCCGGAGGGTGCAAGGCGCCGCGAGAAAAGCTTCGGAGCGTAGGTCGCGACTCACAGAAAGGGCAAAATGGGGATACCGGGACCATCGCTTGGCAAAACGGACCTAATGGTAAGAAAATGTGTTGTCAACGGATTAGATGGGATGAAAAAGTGGTCAACGGATTTTTTGGTAAACCGATTTTCTTAAATGGACCTGGTGGTAATTTTCTCTTCTTATTATTATTCTCAAATGTAGGATGGTATTGGGCATTCCATGCATTGAGTTTCCGTCATTTCTTACAGCCTTGACTGATTATGTTTCTATATATATACGTACGATATTTCTTAGGACACTTTTAGAGCACCGCATTAAAAGAACTTGGTAAACTATCTTGTAGATAATTAATTATAGACAGAGAGCCGTTTGTTTAATTGGGTTGAACAATATTTCTAACAACCTCCGATCGATGAGATTAAACAGTTCAGACCAATATTATATTGGACAAAACATTTAATCTCTGAATCTATCAGATATTCAAATTCTGAAACGTTTGACAATAATTAAGTATATATCTGAAGGATTGTACGAATATAACACTTATCTATCGGTAAAAAACATTGAAAACCGTTGTGTACGTAAATGAATGCTATATATTATTTTTTTTCAAAGACCGATCAGCCAGCATACACTTGAAAGAAAAAAATATCCATGAAGCACTCTGTCCATTGCCCCTCTTGTTATATATACGTTTCCCATAAAACATGATTTTTTTTTATTTTTTCGGTCCTATAGGTTTTATGTTAATACATATTTGTATCACATCAATGCTTAAAAAAAATCATCTCGCAACAAACTCCCTTATTATAGATCTAGAAGATAGAGTTTAGACTAGCTCTTCTCCTTCCACCATCATTGTAAGTTTTACCGACTACGCCTGCCTACAAGTCGTATTTTATAATAATAATAATAATAATAATAATAATAATTATTATTATTATTATTATTATTATTATTATTATTATTATACGAGTGCATTTCACCTCAAACACTAAAAGAAGGAAAGGTACTGAGTCACCAACCACAAAGAGCCACATATCCATGTGCAAGTTAGCATGTTTTTTTGTTTAGTTACTACATTTCTCATATAAAAATTGAATAGTGTATATAGTTATTAAATTCACTATTCCTGAGTTATCAACCTCTTCTAAAATAGGTATATAGTTATTAAAAAGCTTAGTAACATTTTAAGAGGTTAATAATTTAAAAATAGTGAATTTAGTGGCTATATGCACTATTTAATAATTATAAGTGTGATTTAGTAATTGAAATATATATATTAAGTGGTAAAAGATATATGACTCTCTCTGAGAAACCTTTTTCCTATAAATATTTGAGCTGATCGATCTGCACTCTTAATATACATATTGATATCACATATATCATATGGCTAATAAATAATAATAAATTAATGACTTCTCCTGATCAAACTCCTTGGCCAGGACTCTGCAATTGCAAAACTCGATCGGATGGTGATGGTGGCATATATATATATACATATATATACATATATATATACATATATATACATATATATATAGTTACTGATATATATACTCAAAAACGCCGCTGGTTAGACGAACAGCAAATATCAAATATAAAATTGCACCGGCCTTCGAAACGAATGTCAGACATGCATGTTTAATTACATCCGACTAGCATGCATGCATGCATGCATGCATGTTCGGGTCAGGGTTGGCGAGCTTAATTAATTAATTGCTCCTCCACAAGATGAGAGATGGCAGTCTATTCGGATTAGGGGTGGGCACAAAACGGTTCAAACCGAGAAACCAAACCGAACCAGCCCATTCGGTTCGGTTTGGTTCGGTTTGGACCCCCTTTCGGTTTGGTTCGGTTTGGAAAATCTCCAAACCGATTTAAACCAAACCAAACCGTTTAAATTGATTTATTCAAAAAAATATAAAAAACTATTATAGTATTAATAAAAATGATATTTTTATAAATTTTATAATAAAATAATATTTATTTTCATTATTTTTAACATAAAAATCAGTATATATGTAAAAAATAATTTATTTAAATATTTTTATTTATTTTCGGTTTAAATCGAACCAAACCGAACCAAACCGAATTGATTCGGTTTGATTCGGTTCGGTTTGGGAGGGTGATTCGGTTTGATTTGGTTTGGAAAAAAAACGGTCCAAACCGGACCAAACCGAACCGTGCCCACCCCTACTTCGGATCCCGTCAAGGATCGGACATGAGTACCCCATCAAAAGTGCATGCATGCATGGCGCCTCTGAATATGTGTGTATATATATATATTGCCCAAAAAATAAAATGTAAATATACGATATGTTGCTACGTACGTACGTGTATACTTTAATCAAGGAGGCGTGATTTTGCAAAAATTAGGGGTGCAACATAACTCGAGTTCGAATAAAAAAACACTTAACATGCTAAAATTCTACGAACTTATTCGTAAAACTAAAACTACACAAATCCGATTCAGAATTATTTGCAAAACTCGAACTGTTTAAATCTAAATTTGTGTATTGATCAGATTGCTGCCCTCCTAGCAAAAAAAAAAAAAAAAAAAAGGTAAATCATACATGTGTCTGCCTGCCCTGAGCGTATTCTATGTGCAGGAGGTCTACCGACAATTACCACAACACAGACACATATCACAAATAGAGATATTGTTGGTAGAATTCGGTTCAACCCAAAAATAAATAAATAAATCAAATCAAATCAAAACAAGTGTTTGGTTCGATTTGATTTGGTTTAAATGACTGTTCGTTTCAATTTGATTTTTAGGACCCTTGAAATGGAACCAAATCGAATAACTCGAGTCATATCAAATATTTTATTTTAATAATACTTAATATAATACTTAAATACATTTGTTTCTAGAGTTTTTAAGATAAAAGTATATAAATATATACATTAAATTTTAATAGAACATAAATTGAACCCAAACAAAACAAAGTTATATATTGTTATATCTACTGTATAATAAAGATTAGTTTGAATCGGACCAAACCAAATTTGGTTCGGTGTGATTTAGGAAGTTGTTTGGTTTGATTTGGTTCGACAAAAAAAAAAACTTAAAAATCAAACCAAACCTTGAACAACACCCCCAAATCAGGGATATGCATAGATCTTAGCTAGTTGGACGTAGATTCTCCGGACAACTAATTAATTTGAGTAGCTTCCCGACCAATCTAAAAAGAGCTAGCAAATGTGATGCCAAAGGTGGACGACTCAACGTCGTCTTCTTCACATGTGGTCTCATGCCATTCACATGGTGGGGAGAGACGTAGACATATATATATATATATTTATTGATCATATATATTCTCCTAGCTAGCTAGAGGCGAACATTAATATTTATCACCCATCTTGACCTAGCTAATTAGGAATAATGCTAGCTAGCTAGTACCCTTCTCTCAAAAGATTATCCATGTGGAGGCTCTACTTCCAGTCCAGCCCTCCAACGAAAGATATTAATGCAACGTATACTCAACACTACATTAGTTAATTGGTAGCTTTTGAAGAAGCCCATCTCGAGGAGACATGACTAAATCTGCTTAATTTTGGAGTTCTTTCCAATTAAGAAACGTGTACTGGAATTGTTATTAATCTATTTTGGAATTCTTAATTTTTGATTTCATTTCATACTAAATTGTTATATTTTAGATTGAATTGTGTGATGATATTATTATATATTTTAAAGATTAAAATCTCTTTCAGAATCCAAAACATGTGTAACGTACCTATTTCGTGTCATCAGGCTAGCTATCTCGTCAACGGGGAGCGGCCCCGCCCGTCTTCTTCGCGGCTGTGGACAGCTCGCTGCTCCGCCTGAGACCGATCTGCCATGATCGATCTGCATTTACTCCTCTCACTCTCCGCCGCCTGCCGCGCCCCTCTCCATCAATATGCAGCGGAACGAGAGGGTGAGGGGGTCAACAACCACCTCGTCGTCACTCCTGATCTCCGACGACGACCGATCGAAACGATCGATCTGAGAAGATCGACGACTACACGTACATATATAAATTCACGAACTCACCACCACCCCGCAGGAGCGTGTGTTCGATCGGATTTCTCGTAGTAACACACAGCTCGGGATTTCTTATTACCAACCGATCGATCGAGAAAGTAGAGGTGGGACCGAAACAAGATCCGAACTTCGCGCTCTCAGATCTGACAGTGACCGATCTCTGTGTCTTCCCTTCCGCCGCCGGTCATACCTCCTGAGAAGAAGGAAATCTCGCCCTTCCCGGCCGGTCATAGCTCGTCAGACCGGGGCCGGCGCTGCGCCGTTTCGTATGCATCAGTACTGCTTGCAGCTGCGTCCGACGGCGGCGGCGGGGTGATCGGCGGGACTGAGCTGCTGTGATCGATGTCCGGGCCCATCATCAGCCGCACGAAGTCGTCGAAGCAGACGCCCCCCGCGCTCCCCGAGCCGAACGCCGCCACCGTGTCCTCGCACGCGGTGGCCGAGGGGAGCTGATCGCTTCCCCCCCGCAGGCCGCCCACCAGATCTTTCAGAGCCAGCAGCAGGTCGGCCCCGGAGATGACCCCGTCACCGTCTCTGTCGTAGAAATCGAACGCCGAGATCAGGCTCCTGAAGCACCCTAGGGAGTCCGCTTCCGAGACGGCGGCGACGGCATCTTCCACCGTCACGTGTCGACTCTCTTCTTGCTCTTCTTCGTCGTCGTCGGCGTCGCGGTGGTCGTGGACGATGCTGCGGCCACCCTGGAGATCAGTAGTAGACCGGTTTGCCAGCCGGTGGTGGAGCTTGAAAGGGAGAAGCAGGCGGGAAAGCGGGATCCGGCCGTCGACGACGCCATCGCCGAGGCAGCATACGACGCGGCGGAGCTCGTCGGGGTCGTTGATCCGGCGGAGGAGGAGTGCCGCCGGGTCCCACGAACGGCTGGAGGCGCCCGGCCGGGGGTCGGCGCCGTCGCAACTGGGGCTCTCCTCCTCGGCCCAGAGGAAGGAGATGCAGGAGGAGAAGAGCCGGAGCTTCATTCCCTCCGCTTCTTCTGTCGGTCTCTCTCGGCTGGGCGGAAGAAGGCGGACTTGCCGTTGAAGCCGCCGGCCGGCCACCGCCGCCACCGGCGCGTTCTTAACGGTTTCCGACGGCCACGGTGATGATATTGTCACACCGAGCCATGCTTACCACCACGCTCGAATGCGAGCAGCCTTGGGCGTGAGTGGGGCGCACGATAACATCGTGCCAGCGTCGTTCTCGTCGACCAACCTTTGTGACCTGGCTGGAAACGAGCCGCACCGGCTTTCGTGGACCGCGCAGGACGGGGAATTGATTGAGAAAAAGTTTTTTACTTTTTTTTGTCGAAGATGAACTGATAATTACCTTAAGTAACTAAATAGATAGGTCTTTACAAAAGTAATCCCAGGCCTCTAATTTGGATAACAGCGAAGAAGGATACGCATCTTCTTGTTTCACTGAGACCAAGATAATCAGAGAATGCGTTAAGTAAATAATACAATCTCTCTACTAACATTAGATACTGAAATACGAGGACATAGGTTTTAAACTAACACATTTAAGAAATAATTCCAACACTAACACACACGCGAAGCTTATTTCCGTCTAAGTAACTACTTAAAAAGTAGAATCTTCTTCTAAGCGAAAAAAATAAAAAGTCCTTACATTAATCCAAAATGGTGAAGTAGTACGTCGCGCGCTCTTCTAATTAAACAACGACGAATATCCTAGCTACCGACTGATGATATGGGTAACAAAAAAGTATTGCTTGATATATAACACTGTCAAACATTTTTATTACTGTCGATTTCAAAATTAATACGGATGATAATCGTACGTTCAGAGATGGTTGACTAGTCATCACGTACGACCCATCCGGCTACCGTCCAGAGTTGATTCTAGCCGACCTACAACCGGTTCCGCCTAGTTCATCGTCGGTAGTCTGACTGATTCGGTTTGATTGACTCACGACTAAGCTAGGGAACCACATTCCAATATTATTAACTCGACAACCCTTGCCTTGACCCTGGACGTTTTTATGTTGCAATGAATCTACGTCATGTCTTAGAGCTAGTCACCTGATTGCTACAGTGGCTACCATATGTAGATACGGATGATTTAATGAATCCACCAACCAAACAGCCGATTTTCATGTCTTCGGATTATTTTTGTTTCTTTCTAGAGTTTTGTATATCCATACCTCGAATAATCAATCTCCTCTTGGGACGATACGAAGTGTGTTTTTTTTTTTGTGACTTTAAAAAAAAACTTGTAAGTTGTCTTTTATGATGCCTTTAATCGGGAGCCATGTTCTGGTGGTTTTAGTTGACCCGTTATTTACGTCATATAATTTATCTTTTTATTTTTGAATTTAAGCATTTATTTGTTGCGGGGTTTTCGATTCTCAGTCGTAAAGAAGAACTTATATTTAGTAGTTTCAGATATCACCGTTAAAATAAAATATCTTTTAATCCCTAAACGGCACCTTTTAAAGTTTTTTACTGCTTTCTCTTTTTTTTTGATAAGCACGTGGCCCAGCGGCCATTCACGCCTCCGCACAAATTCTCTCCCATTTTTACCCTCGTTGATCTACCGTCAGCTCTCTCCCCCGCACCGTCGAAAACCCCTCGAGCCCTAGCACCGCGCGACGGAGACGGCGCACCGTCGGTCGCCGACTGCAGAACAGGAGGAGGAGCTCGCCTTCACCGACGCAAGAATCTTTCCGCTGTTTATTCTTGGCATCCTCTGACCAACCAACCCCTCTTCCGAATGAATCCGACCGTCTTCACCCCAGACACCCATTTGACACATTGATCGGCGGCATCTTACCCGTCGCATCTTCCTGACGCCCTTCGTCGCACTCGTCGCCAGATGCCGTAGGCACTCCTTCGTCGGGAGCAGACGGAGTCCCTTCGCCGACACCATTCGAGACGATGCGCCCTCGGCGACTGACGGTGGGTCGGGAGGAGAACGTTTTCAGTTTGTCCTGGGAACGGGGACGCGGCCACGGAGAACCGTAGGCAGTGAAGCGGCGTGATTAAGCGATGCGCGCAGATCATACAGGGGAGGCTGCCAGGGCTTCGGTGGAAAAGCGGAAACAGGCAGCACCTGTCCCCTTCGAGTTCTGCAAGGTCTGCAACCTCAATCACAACCAGGGACGCAGGCACAGGTACTTCCCCAACCACATCAGGGCCCTCTCCAGATTCCTCTCTCGCTTCGAGGACAAGCTCTCCGACATCCGCTTCTTCCTCAAGAATCCTTCGCCTCTCCGCCCTGAGCATGCTACGCTCAATCGTCTCTGGTGCGTCTTCTGCGATGTGGATATATGCGAGGTCGGGAGCGTCTTTGTGTGGTGAGAGTTGACACTGTTACCCTTAACTGCTTTTACTCCTTGTTGCTTAATATTTTCTTTCTTCTCTCTCTCTTTTTTCCCCAGTAATAATGCAATCCATCACCTGGCGAACTCCGAGCATCTCAAAAGCGTAAAAAGGTTTTTGCGGGTCCACGGTGGGGAGATGAAACACGCTGATTCCTGTAGTGTTTCCGAAATGGATCTTTCGAAGGTGTGTTCATTTTGTTTATTATATCCTCTTTTGCAGACAGTTTTCAAATTTCTATTTGGAAAATTTATTACAGGAGGATGTACTTATATTTTTTTGTGCATTTGATGAGAGTTTTCTTGTGCCTACTTTCTTGTGTTGACAACTCGGTACACAATTAGTTATTTGGTTACATGACCGTCTTACTTTCTTGCAGTGGGAGAAGAAATGTGAGGCATTGAAAGTGGCAGCACCAATCTTGTGCGACAAAGATACATCTAAAGATATCCACAATGAACTTAGCTATGTAAATAAGGATACTACTCTAGACAATACAATGCACTTTTTTAGACATACTGTTTCTCTTGGTGTTGTACCTTTACAAAGTCCTACGAATGAGGTGCAACCTCTTTCGTTGTCTTCAAGAATTAGCAATCTTACAGATACTTCTCACATGAATCATCTATTATTTCCTATGGAATCACGCGAAGATGCGAATTGGCAGAATGGACAATCTTCTGGAGGCAAGATGTATGGACATGCACGTAAGGCAGCTTATTTATAATGCATTCTAGGAGACGAAAAGATGTTGGTCATTGGATAATCTATTTATCATGTTGCATGGCATACACAGATTTGCAAAAAGGATGTTGCAGCAATTCTGTGAAGAACCATGTTTGCTTTTCATCAGATGGTGTTTTGGTATACTTGTTCTTGTCCCCAGCTTGTTCTTTACACTTGATCTTTTGAAATTGTTGCACACCCTTTGATATCTTATCAAATCTATCTTTCGTAGTCTTTTTTGTGCCATTCTGATGAACAATAGTTTTGATGGTTCTTCCAATTCTGCTTTTAGTTGTCATATAAGTCCATCGACATTGGCTTTAAAAGTGTTCCACTGTTTGCTTATGTCTATTTAGGTTTGCGGTTATCAAAGATCTTGGAACTATTTTACTGTCATTGTTATACGTTCTTATTGGCACATTTTAAAACTATTGTTTGTATCGTTGGCTCATTTTGAAACTTTTATTTGAATTATATTATGTTGTTTAATTTTGATCGTAGCTTCTTAGTTTATTACAATGCCTAAATTTCTAAATATTGGTTGTTGTACATCAGGATAAGAGAAGAGGTCCAGAAGGGAAATTTGGCACTGGTAATGACATGCATACTTTTCTTGTTCATTGTATTTTAGTTTTTTTTACATTTTACTCTTATTAACCACATACATTACACTTATAAATGTGAAAAGGACCCTGAAATGTTGTTCTTTTCTAAACGTCTCCAACTTTAATAATTTTCTCTAGGTGGCATCATAGTTGTCAAGGCGCCCGCCTAGGCGGCAAGGCGCCTTTCCAAGGGCGCCTTGCCAGGGCGCCTTGTCTGGGGCCAAAAAGGCGCCCAAGGCGCCCAAGGCGCCAGCCTAGGCGCCCAAGGCGCCCAAGCAAGGCGCCTTGGGTATTTTTACATCATTAAAAAAAATTTTTGAGGAGTTTTTCTCCCTTGATACCCCTCAAAAGGGACACTTATTTAATGATAGTTTGAGTATATTAATATATTGTATTATCACTTATACTATCATACATATTTAAGATTTATGATTATAAACATATATTATATACTTAATTAAGTTCTTTTTCAGCTCTTTCTTCTCTCTCTCTCTATCTCACTTATACTATTACATACTTTTTTGGGTTCGGGGGGCTTCGCCCCCCTGACAACCCCCCACAAGGGGCGCTGCCCCCTTGACCCCCGCGACCTGACCGCGCAGGTCGATCCGCGACTACTCTGCGCTCCCCCCATTTAATAATATTATAACAATATTTTACCATCACTTATACTATTGCACACATAAATTTTATAATCATAAATAAGTTATATACTTAAATTTTATAAAAATTTATTTAACTTTCTTCTCTTTCACACACACATCATATTTACTTATGTGCATTGATAAAACACTCATATTCAATTATAACATAACAAATATAATTATATTTATGTTTTGTTTATATATTACAACCTCCCGACTCAGCCTTCCTTGAATACCGCCTTGACCGCCTAGGCGACGCCTAAGCGGCCGCCTTGTCGCCTAAGCGGAATCGGTACCCTTCAACGCCTTGGGCGCCTTGTCGCCTTGACAACTATGGGTGGCATTAATCGGGCATTTGTTTACTTGTTTGTAACCCCTTCTCTCTCTCTCTCTCTCTCTCTCTCTCTCATATTATATAAGAAGGAGCATTCGCAGTGGGTGAGGCACAAAAGTTTGAGGCCACTGATACAATGTCGTGGCTGTGGGTTCTCTCCAGTCATCCAACAGGAGAGAGAGAGAGAGAGAGCGGGATGGGGAGGGAGAATAATGATAATGAGGTTATTTTTGTCAGTTAATTTTTAAAATAGTCATAACAGATAGATGGTTTTAGGCCAAATTTTTAATTTTCTATTTCTACATAGATATATGTCGAAATTTTATAGTTACAAAGAGTAATAGGAAAAAATCTTTGTTTTCCTGCTACATTAGATTTCTGTAAGTTTTATTTGCTTATCTGATTAAATGAAGTGGTGTTGTCCCTCTGGAAAGCAAGAAAAGAGTATATTTTCTGTTTTTCATATTTTACCAGGTGCTTATACATTTATTTTCTTATTCCATTATTTCGTTTCTAATTATTTATGTTTGTAACTCTTTTTGTTTTTTCTTATGAAGGCCATGAATTAAATGCTGCTAATGGAGCAAGCCCACCTTGGTTAGAAGAAAATGAAAATTTTGATGTGATTCCTAGCACATATTTTTCCACTCAGAGTAGAAAGTCACAGAAGTTGAACCCTAAACGTGTTGGAGCAGCATGGGCAGAAAAGAGAAAAGCGGAGCTTGAGATGGAGAAAAGAGGACAGTTTGTTGTTCATGCTTATGATGCTAATTGGCTTCCAAATTTTGGTAGAGTTTGGCAGGAAGGGACCCGCAAAGAAACTAGGAAAGAGTTTGAAATGGAGAAAAAGCAAGCCAGCAACGCTGTTATGCAACCTGAAGCATCTGTCAAGTTACAACCTTACATAAGCAAAAGAATGGTATTTTGTTTACCGGATTGAATTTTCTCATTGCTTACGTTCTGTGGATGAATGTTATGAGGTTGTGGAGATTCTAGGCTTATCAAATTCCTCTTGTGATGTACTTCATTTATACTTTTTGAACCATGTGTGCTTTCATGTGCTCTCAATGACACCTTGAATATTTAAATCAACGGCAATGAAATTTCTATTTTTATGAGCTGCAATAATGCACTTTTATAAGCAATATACATCAGTTGGTGAGGGGTGCTTTTGTCATCCTCATTACCTATCTGAGGTTGATGAGTGAAACCAGGAGCTTTAAAATGTAGTTCAAGAACTGTGAAATAACACCTCACACATGGAAGTTGTATTGTATCATAATTGTATCTAATATAAATGTAAAGCTATGAAAATTTTATGAAATTTTTTATGAATGTATGAATGCGATTTTAAGGACGTTCAAGTTATTTTGTCAGTGCAGAGATTAGGATTACACACAGAATTCCAAGCATGACTTGTCAGTGTTCAAAATTAGTTTCATAAAAGTAGTTATACAATTTTGAAGAATGTGGGAGTTCTTAGAGTTCACGTTTTTTTGGTTTCTTCAAAAAAAAAAAGATGAGATCTTTTGTAAGAAAAATGTAACCATTATAGTTAAAAAAGAAAAGCATACAAGGTGTCTCTTTTCTTTAAAGGATATGCTTGTAGTTCCTTGTTGGTTTCATTGTTCTTTTCTTTAAAGCAGTGCCTTCACTACTTTTTAGACTCATGATTTGGTGAATTCGTACTACTTGTTTCAATTGACTTTTAAAGCAAGTGGTATTGCAATTGTTTTTACTTCATTCCAGAACTCCTTATCAGTCCCCCCCCCCCAATTAAGGCATGTTATTGTGGTGCTTTGTCCTCACACCAATGTTTTTTTAACCATTTCCATTCTTTAGCTTCTAGTGTTTGGATGTGCTTTTTCCAGTTTATATCTAATGTATGGCTATTTTGGATGCGTTTTCAGTACCACTACCACCTGAGCCTCCTTATGTTGTGTTTAATGTTAGTTTTTTATTTGGCCATATTATGTATGTCCTCTGTTTAGAAGTTATCTGTATTCTGGAAAGACTGGATTATGGAACATTTTTATATTTTTTATTGTTTTTTTTTTGAGTTTAGGTCTTTAGAAGGGCTACTTTTATTAGTAGAAGTTTGATAGAGAAATATCGAAATACAAAGAAAAATTTATATATGATGTTTATTGACTTAGAAAAAAGTTTTGATAGAGTTTCAAAAGAGATTTTGTGACGAGTGTTAGAACGAAAGATGACTTTACTAGGTGTATACAAATGATAAAAGATATATATATATATGATAAAATAGCCACTAGCTTATGCACAATTGTAGGAGAAATACAAATTTTGTTTCTATTTTAATTGTTTTATATCAAGGGTTTGTATTAAGTCTCTTCTTTTTTTTCATTAGTCATGGATGAACTTGCGAAGGATATACAAAATGATATATCTTGGTGTTTGATATTTGTAGACAACATCACATGGACAGATGGGACACAAGGAGTGAATAGGAAGTTAGATTTGTGGAAAAATACTTGAGATTAAGGATTTCAAGATAAATAAAACTAAAATAGAATATATACGTTGTAAATTTAATAAAATTTAACTTCATTTATGTTCGATCACGGACAATGACATTCACAGGTCATTTGTGTTCGATCCGAATGGTAGACACATTCACAGGTTTATCTGTGTTCACAGGTGATTTCATTTCGAAACATGCCTAGTATTTAACTTACTTTAGCCGCCCGATGCTTTATGTTTTCTGCATCCTTTGTTAACTTTATCCGGCTGCTTGCAGAAAATCGTGGAAGGCGACAATGGTGCGTAGGGTGACAAGTGGGCTATTTTTCCCGTATTTCGGAATCCATACGGCTGGCTGCCGTTGCAGAGTAGGAGCAGACAGACGGTTACGGCTCCATTGTATCTTTGTTTCTTCTGTCAACCTGGTTATTGTGGGAGAGTGTGGTCAACGGGCTGGAGTTGAGCTGGTGGTGTGCTTGGTTGGTTGGTCCTACTTGCATTTTTTTTAAGCAGACTGAATAAATGGGTAATTGATAACATTCAAGCGCTTGCCTGATTAGTCCCCGGCATGGTTGAGAATCATTTTATGTGATGGGACGGACGACTTCCTGATAGGAAAAAGAATGGAACTAGCTCCGAAGCAGTGGCGTAGCCAGCAGTCGTGACATCTTAACGTCACCCTCAATTCCTTTTTGATGATTTGCTAGGACGCACTGTACATTCTACTCCTGCATAACGACTCATGACATATAAAGATTTTTCGTGGTTAGGAATGTGTGGTAATTAATTGTTACATTACTTGTGTTAAAAAGCATTAATACAATGGCTTTCCTACTAAGTTCGGAATAGAAGTCAGTTGCCAAGATACGAAACGCGGGAGGCTGCGCCGCTCTGTGATGCTCTTTAGACGAATTTACACAAACGAAGCATGGCTGACCATTGGACTATAGCCGGAGATGCCGCCGTTGAAAGCTTTACTTTCTGTTTTAATACCTTAAAAAATACTGCTGATGTTTTTTAATACTCTTTTCGTTTATGTCGTGAAAGAATGGGTTAGAAAAAACGGTAAATCTTTCTCCTGGGCGTCAACGTAGGGCTTGTTTTTTAACATTTATTCTTCTGTTCCGGAGATATTTAAGTTATCAAAATCATATTAATTTTTTTCCCAAGCCAACAGGAGCATTTTTTTTATTTTTTTTACTTGTTTAGTTGTTTGTTTGAATCATTTCAATTTTTTCTTTTGATTTGTCTGTAATTGCAATTACATATTTTAAAATAAATATGATATAATAAAAATGTGGGGGTCATGAAATTGTAGATAAATTGAAGAGGAGATGGGGGCAATTCGAATTTATTGGATGTAGCGTTTCCAGATAAAAGCGTAAAAGAACATATCAAAATAGTAGAAATTTAGAAAGATGCGGCAGACAAGTTAAGTCGAAAAATAATAATCAAATATGATTTTAAATAGTTAAATATCCATGATCAGGAACTAAAGCGAGTGAAAAAGGAATTGCATCCAGACGACTTGAAATAATCCAAGATTGAGATTCGAGTTGAGCATGAGTTTCAAGAGTATTCATTCAAAAACAAGGCGTACTCTTGTTAAACTTTAAAGTGATATTTAAAACGACGTAGAAGATGCATGATCGAGATGGATTCATAACAATCAGCACTTTTTTGGGGTTCTCGCCCCCTAATTAAAAATGAAGACCGTCGTTTGTTTCAGAGTATAGTATTTTGTATTGATTCGAATAATTAAGAATACTCCGAAACAATCTATTATCTTACCGAGTTTTACAATCTCCTGCTTCTGCTCGTCACGATCAAGTGAAGGATGTAAACGGGGACCAACCGGCGACTGCTGGCCGTCGATTGAGACCGCCGACGTGGAATGCGCGTCCGGGAGCACTTCTAGATAACAGAATACTTTTGTTTGTTGTCCTGTTAATAAATAAGCACAACATCTTAATAACATAACAGAGTGTTTGGTTTGGTCGTCGTCGTCTCTTCACTGTAATATATATATATATATATATACACACACACACACACTTTATAATGGTTTTTACAAGTGTTTAACAATCGTAGTAAATCTGTAGTTTTTTATAGAATTTCTTCTACTGCGAAATAATTTCTCTCGGTCGTCAACTTCTTTTTGTTACGGCTGGTCTTCCATTATTTTTTGTTTTCGTATCTCGTTAATTAATTTAATTTACGGCGTTAACTATTTTAAGATACAAATATACTTTCTTTAAATATATATATTTGTGATGAACCGGTCGAAGAAATGCTTGACAACTATAATAGTAAATATAATTTTACGGAGAGATTCTTTTTGAATAAAGACATGAGATTTCCTATTTTTTATGTTTCTACTTTTTAAAAAACAATTTACATGGGAAAAAATTTGCATGGCATGGCATCCATTCTTTTGCTCTCGTCATATCTCACCAAACATAATAACCTTGTACTCAGAGTGGTCTCACGTTTTAATTTGGTACGTAAATTTTATCACAGTGTATACATATTTTTGGTTCAACAGACATCTCGTTGAGCTGTACTTCGATGTATAATCTTTTCACAAAGTGTGTAAAATTAAATATATTTTACGATAAAAGAAGTTCGAGCACCCTATTTGTATATTTGATCTCCCTCACGCTCTCGGTCTCGCGCATCAACATCCGGTCGGTCCATCGGCGTCCGGTCCAACTCGGTCTCGAGTCAAACTAGGCACGCCCGGCCGGCCCGGTAACTTGCGGGCGGGTGATTTCGTCGCGATAATCGCGTCTCCCGGAGGCCGGAGCTTCTTTATACGCAGATTTACAACTTAACACGTCTGTCTGTGGTCGTCTGAAGGAACGAGGAAGCCGGCGGTAAGTCGTCGGGGGAGGCGAACCGCGGGGAGGAGATCCTCCGCCCTCTCCCGGAACCTCACGTCGTCTCGAGTTCCTATCTTCCGGTGGATCCTTTCGTCGCTGCCTACAGGCGAAGATCCATCGTCCAATTTCGATCTTTCTCTCCTTCATCCGGCCGTTTACCGGATTGGAGAGCGCTGCACCGGGATAGATCGGGAGAGGCGCAGCGGACATGCTGTCGAAGGGTTTCAAGGCGGGGAAATGGTACTCTCTCTCTCTCTCCCCCCCCCCCCCCCCGCGGCTGTATGGATCAACTCTGCTTTCGGCTCTCTCTCTTTTTTACCCGAGTTTTTGACGGGAATGGGTTCGCTTCTTTTGGGAACTTTATTTATGGCAGCAAGACGTCGCTGAAGCTCGCTATGGCCCGGATAAAGCTTCTGAAGAACAAGAGAGAGGTACAGGTGAAGCAACTGAAGAGGGATCTCGCTGGGCTGCTCGCTGCAGAGCAAGACCAGACCGCCCTTATCCGGGTCAGTTCCCGTAGTTCTAGCTCAGCCTTATTGCTTATGAAGCTTTTGGATTTAGTATAGAAGATCTGGATATTCCTTCCTGATGTTGGACTTCTCTCTATGGCGTCTCTGCCCGTAACGTCATATAGATATCCAATCCTTTTTTTTTTCTGGAATCAAGCACATGACCGCCTATTCGTCATTTGATTGGCATGTGGAAAACACTTTGCTTGCTTGTCTTATGTTCTCTACGAGGCGAGGCGATTAAGGCAATTAAACGTGCTGACTACTGTAAATTGCGTATCATGATGAGGAATAGACATGAAGGTCAACGTGTCTGAGAGTGCAATCCATGTGATTTTTGGATGTGTCCTATCTCTTCCTCACAATTTAGGCTATATGCATGAAAAATGGCTTTACCTTGATTTGTCTCATTGCCAGGCAAGGGATACTAGTCATTTGAGACTTGATGGCAAGTTATACTCGTCCACAATTAGCCGAATATGCTACAGGAAGGATTTGGTTGTGGACTCTTTTCTCGTCACTCTCCTTCTTCAATGCAAATCATCTAACTACGTGCACCAACAAATTTGGCTTCTTCTGAATGTTCGGCTTTGGTTATTTGATTCTTTTTGCACTCTCTCCGCTGCTTGGGTTATTGAAATTAAGGCCTTTATGATGTCTTTGCCTTGAAAAGCTTTAGACTAATTTGGTTGTGCCCTGTAAACATAGTGAAGCATTTCCAGTCCCCATATCAGGTATTTCTATTTCTATTCCTGTAAACTTCAATGGGATCATATCTTGATTCCGACAAGGGTTACTTATAAATATATCAATTTACATGTTACTACCCCTGAAAGAGTGTATATAATTTCATAGATAGATGCAAATATGCGACATATGGTAGTATTGCTAAAAAAATTAAGCTAATTAGTGGTTGCTTATTCTCTCTACACCATTTTGTTGATTCTAGACTTTGTGGCTTGGTAGCATGCCCTAGAAAGTTACTTGGGGTTTTCAAACACGTATAGTTACCTGTAAGTCACTGTTTTAGCTCAAATCATTTCTTCATTTCATTGTACATAAACACATCTCTTTCTACAGTGTATATATACGTATGTAGTTTTGTCTTCTCTTGAAGTGGAACTGGTCTGCTCCTAGTCTGGACGTATTTGATGAGGCCATATTTGGTGGGAAAAATCAACTCACCTCAATCGGTTTCTGCTTTATAGTTGTTGGGATTTGGTCATGTGATTGAACTTTGGCCATCTTCTCTTCTCCCAATCCTAGTGTTTGAGGCTTGCATTTTATATTTTTGCTTTTGAGTATAAAAGCTACTTTCCTTCATTTGCATCATAAACTGTATGATCTTCTCTCTCTATATATATACAAATAAATATTTATATGAGAGGATGGCTAGCCTGTTATCAATCAAGAGATAATTTAGTTTTTTATTAAATTTAGTGCATCTTTTGCATTCCAAATACATGGATAGGTTGTGGTGTTTGAAGATTGTTTTAAATGAAGGAACTGCTGTCCACTCAAGTGACTCGATGGCACTTAAACAACTTGTGCACACAAGCAGCTCTAATTGTGTGGCAATGTGGCACATTACCCCTATGTCAATATTTGTATGTTATTGTATCTTTTAAACTGTTATAGATTAATCTAAAAGTTAAAATTTTGTTAAAAAGATAACCTTCTCTGTTACCTGATAACAAACATTTAGCCATGTATGATGGATCTTGTTACTTAATTAAACTTTGGATGGGTAAGTATGTGATCGAGGCTCACATTTTGTACCTCAAATAAAAGCGTAAAAGATGCATGTTATGATGCCACCATCTGTACATAGATTATGAAATATTGCATGTGTGTGTGTGTGTATGTTTGAGTGTGTTTTACATTGCTTCCCGTAATCCTGTATTGAGTAGCACTCTTGAAATGAGATGATTTTTATTAGCATGGTTTGCAGGATTGGCAATCCCAAGGAGGAAGGCTGGTCCCAGTTGGAGCTTCACTAGGGATCAGCTCAATTCATTTCAGACCCTGATCAGCAGATCAGGTTGAATCGGCTCAGCCTGGCTGAGATCACCCAAGACCAGCTGATCTTTAGCCTGGATTAGCCAATCCAGCTTGGAATTAAAAGCTGTGAAAGATATAACATCCCCTAGTTTACTGGCCACCTCTCTCATTATCAAGGAGACAAACAGTACTCTAAAATGAGAACAAGTACTTGTGTTAAGCCTTCCAGTCTAGTGCAAATTGATGAAAAACATAGCTTTCTTTCATAGTTGTGATTCTTTTGTACTCCATTGGAAAACAACAAAAGCCAATTCTATGTAGTTTGGTCTAGCACCACAAAGTAGTGTATATTTCTAATTTTTTATATACATTCTTGATAACTAGACTTTCACATGTTTTCAGGTAGAACATGTCATCAGAGAGGAAAAGACGATGTCAGCTTATGAGCTCATCGAATTGTATTGTGAGCTGATTGTTGCACGCTTGACAATTTTAGAATCCCAAAAGTATGTATGGATGCTGCAACCTCTTAAGCTACACATTCAGATTGATCTTTTCAATTTAAATGTCAGTTTTTGATGGAACTATCTTTTAGATATCAGTCTGTTTAGTTCATATGCGCATGAATTAAATTACATTCATTAGAAACCTACTCAATTACAACGGTTTTTTTCTCCAAAATATTATGTTTACAAATACTGAACTTTCCTTATGGGACATGTCTGCTTGTTAAGAAGTCTGCCATGGGATAAAGGAAGAAAGTTAAAGATCTGATGCGGGATGGGACCGGGGCAAAACCGGAAAGCCACAACACATAACATTGTATTCAAAATGTAAATTCATCATATCATGTCCTGTACATAGAGGACTCGGGTCCTATTTATAGGACCAACCGGCTACCGTGAAGACAAAAAAGATAGAAAAGCACTGTTTTAAAACCAGAAAATGAAACTCAGGCTTCTAAAATGCCTAAAATTAATGAAAAATGACTAGACATCTTAAAAAAATCCTAAAACTTGGAAAATTATTCAAATGGACCTAATATCAATCTAAAATCAAAATTTACATGAAACTTGAATTCTAATAATCGATTCTTGCGTCCCGATTCGATTATTAACATGAATCAGTTCTTGTGTCCCGATTCGGTTCCCATCAAGATCTATCTGATTTTTATAATGCCCTATTTTGTATTTCAGATTATATATGCTCCAGTTCTTACAATTTTTTGTGCTATGATTTTCTTTGTCAACATCTGGATTTCTTGACAGGAATTGCCCAATTGATCTTAAGGAGGCAGTATCAAGTTTAATATTTGCGTCACCAAGATGTGCAGATATACCAGAACTCTTGGATATTCGGAAGCATTTTGTGGCAAAATATGGTAAAGAATTTGCCAATTCAGCTGTTGAAGTTCGACCAGACTGTGGTGTCAGTCGTTTGGTATGTATTGCGTTGCATTTTCTAACAAAACTTAACCTCTTGGAGTTGATAAATCTTTTTTGTAATGTTGTATTCTTTTTTCCTATAAGATTGTTGAGAAGTTGTCCGCAAAAGCTCCTGATGTCGGGACAAAAATTAAGGTTTTGACTACAATTGCTCAAGAACACGATATTAAATGGGAACCTAAAGCCTTTGAGGAACGGGTTCAGAAGCCCACTGAAGACTTACTGGTAAGTGGGTTCCCAGAACTATAATATGTTAGCTCAAGTATTTCCTGCTTGAATCACAGAATATTGAAAATCAGTTTTATGGATAAACAGAATGGACCTGCCTCTTTCTTGCATGCATCACCTGTGGAATCTTCTACTGCCCAATTTGCATCTTTCCCTGCCCCAGGGACAAATTCTGCATCTGCTGCAAAACCACATGAAAATGATATCAAAGTGTCTTCAGTTGGTTCCATTTCCTTTACTCCTGCATCAGTTAAATATGTTTCTCACCCTGGACAAGACGCTGCAGCAGGTATGAACAGATTTTTAGCATATAACCTCTTTGCATGCACGATGATGTCAAGTTCTTGCATAGTTGATCAGTCTTGTAATCCTCCTTTTCTCTGGCCAGAAAGCACATATAAGCATGAATCAGGACTGACAGGCTTCAACATAGCTGCTGCTCCCTCAAGTCACCAGAGATGGACTATGGAATTCAAAGATGCAACATCTGCTGCTCAGGCTGCTGCTGAATCAGCAGAAAGGGCAAGCCTTGCTGCTAGGGCCGCTGCTGAGCTCGCCTCACAGAGAAATGACCCTGGTTATTCCTACAAATCTCATGAATCATCTGCTTATGAACCTCAGTATGAAGCTGGAAACGTGCCAAGATCAAACTTTCAGGCTGAATCTCAGAGTTCAGTAAAAAGGGAAGAAAGCATCGGTACAACCAAGCAAAGGACTCATACTGAGCTCACCTCACAGAGAAATGATGGTTATTCCTACAATTCTCATGAATCATCTGCTTATGAACCTCAGTATGAAGCTGGAAACGTGCCAAGATCAAACTCTCAGGCTGAATCTCATAGTTCAGTAAAAAGGGAAGATAGCATCAGTACGACCAAGCAAAGGGTAGAAGATCACATAAGAAGAGAATCTTGGAGCATAACTGAACACAGTGAATCTATCAGAAGTCAGCACAATAGAGTTGCTTCATCATCTTCTGTGAATAGTCCATCTCAGGGAGATGCCAATCAGCTAAATCATCATCACAAGAAAAGTGGGATGGATGCCTTTCCTGGCAAAGAAAATTTTGAAAGATATTCCATTAGGTCTAGTCCTTCCTGTTCAAGTAACAATTCACTTGGTGATGTCCCTGATCTCCAGAAATCAGATAGTTCTGCTGAAAGCCCCTTCAATGCAGTCTATGCTAACCAACACTCGAAAGATGGAGCTACTGCTGATGCTGGTCCAGGAGGAATTGGGAGGAAATCTGGTGAATCTTTGTCCCCTTGTTCAAGTGTCAGTAGCATCGATTATGATGCACCTCGAGATTCGCCGGTTCATGAGAATTTTGTCACTCATCAATCTGTATTTGGCACTGAACAAGAGACTGATCATAGCAGCCGTAAGCATGATTTTAGGGGTGTCAGTAGCATTGATCGTGATGCAGTTTGGGATTTGCCAGTACACGAGAATTATGTTGGTCAAAAATTTCATGTTGGCTCTGGAAAAGAGGCCAATGATGGCAACCATAATCATGATTTTAGTGCCAATCACTCTGCAGTTTTTGACATATCAGACTCAGAAAAGGATGATCACTTAGACATTGACACTTTCTCGAGAACAGATGTCTTCGAGTCAACAACTTTAAGACATACGTCATTTAAGTTGGATAATTCATCATCTCACAAGCAGTACCATAACTTAAATGAGAAGGGTGATTCCACGTCATTACTGCTTTCAATATCAAGATCAGAGCCTGAGGAACTTCCTAGCATGACTAGACAAGTTGTGGCTCCATCACAATCTGGTGTAGTTTACGATGTTTCAGACCATACTAGCTCAGAAGATGAGGATGGTGTAGATGTACTTCCAGGCAGAGGGGTGAAGGCATTGCATGACAAGAATGTGGAAAAAAATGAGCAACCTCAACTTTCATTAAGAAACTCTGCTGGAGAAAAAAATATTGAAAGAATGGACTACAACAAACAATCTGATTCAGACATGGAGTCCCATCAAAGTTCTGTTGACGTACAAGGATTGAACTTTGGAAAATTGACTGGTGGGTTTAGAAACAAGGGGTACCTTCGCCCAATGTATGTTAAGAGTCCAGTGGTTGATGAATCCCCATCGTTAGAGAGATCAATTGATGATTCCTCTAGGAAAAATGTCTCTCTTCTTGCAAGTGACGTTGCTAGCTTGGATGCTGACAGAAAGACCATGAAATATCAGGAGCGAAATTCGAGAAAAAATAAGGATTCTAGTCCAAGATATCAAAGTTCTTCTGATTCTGATGTTGATGTCAAGAATCTGGATAGGCATGAACGAGGTGTATCTCATGATATAGCCCCAAAGTTACCAGTGTCTACACCAGATGATCATATCACCATGGATAGCAAGAGAAAAGCTTTTGTAAGAAGATTGATGAAAGAAGAAAGTAATGATGCCAATGATGAAAAATCTCGACGACCAACACAGAGGACTCGCGAAGAAGCAACCTTGCGCCCATATGCAGCAGCATATGTTGAGAAGGGCACCAGAAAACAGCCTGAATTTCCTACTGAACATCCTGATGACAGTGTTTCTTCTAACTTGTTTAAAGACCAAGCTGAAGATACCAGAGCAGCTGCATCAGATACCAGCAGACCATCAGGGCTCTCTGATGTATATAGTGTGAAATCATCTGTCAGAACGTACAAGGGTTCAATGTCAACCGTGTCACCCTCGCTTGATGATGAAGAGGATTCTGGTGTATATGGTACGAGATCATCTGTCAGAAAGCACAAGGCTTCAGTCTCAACTGCAACCCCCTTCCGTGATGAGGAAAAGGATGATGATGGCGTGGTGCAGCAACGTGTAACAGGAGATTCAAGTCCTACAAGTGGCAGGAGGCAATCTCAGAGAACAAGAGGTTCCAGAGGAAATAGACGTTCAAATATTGAAAGTTCATCTAGAGATGTGGTTCATGACACAGCTACTGCTCAGAAAAGCAAATCTCTTCAGTCAAGTGATTTGATGTCTGAGACACCTTCAAAGACATCAACTGCTGGTTTTAAATCAGGAGAGACTAGGGCCTCAAAGTTCTTACCCCCGAATTTATCAGCCAAGCAGCGTGAAGGTCCCTTTTCAGAAACTGAAATTTTGGCGCACAAGAATGGCGATGATCTATCAACCCCAGCTGCACCTGAATCTCCTTTAAAGTCTTCAAATAGAAGGAAGAGACCAGAAAAAGGTGGATCGAAATTTTTGCCACCGAATTCATCAAGTGAACAACGTTCCGCAGTGCTTACTCCGGCTGAAGTTATGCCAAAAAAGGATGATTTGGATCCACCAGAAAGAAGTTCATCACGTCTCACTCCTTCCAGTGGTGTTTCAGCGGAAGCTGCTTCAGCAGTAACCAGTGAAAGTCCGAAGACAACCACTCCAGGTGAGGTTTCCACGTCCCGCAAGAATTCATTCAAAGGCTCGCATGTTCATCCCAAGCTCCCCGACTACGAGATATTTGCCGGTTATTTCAAGTCACTTCGCTCCAATGCTAGGCCGAAGAACTAGTTCTTCACACTCAGTTGTGGGTGATATAAATAGTTTGTTCTTTACAGAGTTTGAATTTTCATGTTCGTGTGTATACATGGATCCATTCATGGATGTTGGCTTCGATGCAGTAATTTTGTATTTGTCCTGATGTACAAAAGAAGAGTGCGTACAACTTCAGTTGGATTCTATTTTGCAGTAATCATATGACGTGAGACAACACATCCTTAGTTTGAACTGGAAAGTTAATAAATAAGATAATCATGTTATTTGAGTTATTGACCCTTTTATTTAGGTTCTATTTGATACGCCTCAGCAGACCTCTAACCTCTGATTTTGTCGAAGTTTGGGTGATTTGATTGTTTGATTTGAAGGGTTTGTTGTTGGACGGTATCAAATGGTGAAAACAACATCTGACACTGGTAGTCAATACCATGTCCAAACAGACCCTAGCGTCTCTGTTATATCTTAATGTATCTCTTAAAATCAAGTCATGGTACTCAACTTTTTCTTCGCACCCAGTATCTTTATTTGAGCATTGAGTTGCAAGATATATACATATTGTGATCTGACTAGACAAAAAATTGCTTGATAAATAAATATATTAAGTATTTCTTTGAACTTGAATAAGATATTAAAGTTTGACCACAATCTACTCTAGCTGTTTGGATACAATATTCAATCACTGATGTTTTGGCCCCTCGCGGCCGAGTGCGTTGGACGCGCCCCTCGCGTGGAAGTCATCGACTCATCGTTGCGGAGCCCTCACGCCCTCGTCAAGGTGTTCTCACTGTTTCTTATTTTGAGGTAATTTCAATTAGGGAGGGGGGAGATTTTCCTGATCTTCCTCTCTTTCTAAGATTGTATATCAACCCTTCTCCAATACTCCACTTAAAATAGTGTTTAGGTGATCTTCTCTTTTTCAATGTGTTAAAGTGGTGACACTACACTACACTTGACTTATCTAAGTTTGATGCGTTTAGTCTATTTTTGTTGGTTGTCCTTTTTGATTTTGTGGTCTAATTTTGATTATAATCATCCTTTTTTATGTGATCATTAATCCGAACGACATTCACTTCCTTTTAATTTTGGCTGGCTGGCGACAATTGTCGATATCTTCCGATAAATTTCGTCTTTTACTATTCGACCTTCAGAATGCATCAATGTCCCTCTCATTATGTGACTATGTTCACGTGCCTTTCCGATGTATTCTCTTCTTCATTTTATTCGACAGTTTCATTCTTATTCTTTTATATTTAATTTGAAATGTGTACCAGTGCAAAAATTGCATGTGTTGTTTTTTCAAAAAAAAAAGAAACGCGGACAGTGCGAAATTAACTCTCGAAAATTTTAAGATACGATTACGTTGCGAGATTATATTTTGATACAGCGACTTAATATTAATTTTTCTTTTTTAAAAAAAATTTGCGTGAAGACCCGATTTCAGAAGCGATCGAAAGGACCGTCAACGGCGTCAAATCTCTGACACAGTTGCAGACTGAGTGAACGGACATGATAGGACGCAGGCATATCCGATATGGAGAGACCCCGCTAGGCCTGATACTGCAGATCCGGCCCACCATCCTTGCGCATGTTTGTCAGAAGGCCCATTCTCCGAGCGGACCCCCCTGTATGCGACGCGATGCCTCACCGGTCACCCCCGAGGACCGGATAACCGGACCGGACGCGTTCCCGCGGCTGCGACGGACGGCAGAGAGTCGCTGCCACGTACCAGCGGCCGCAGATTGCGTGGCTCTCACGCATCCCCGGCAACAGATCCGGATCGTCGGTTCGGTATCGGTAACCTCGCGCCCGAACTGGGTGTCTAATCGGATAGTGGGTAGCCTGGTTAGCCCCGTTCCACATCGGTGAAAAACTCGCACGCTTCGGGAAGCGGAACGAGTCGACGAGTCAAGAGAGAGTCGGCGACTCGGGAACGACGGAATCGATCCTCCGCAGTGTTGCGGTTCAGACCATAACGCGAGCGACGTATAAAAGCCTGCTGTGTGGAATACTGGAATCCTCGTGAACTCGGCCTCCTCCCCGCCGATCATCGGTCGCCGGAGTCCCAATTCCACCGCCACCCAGGAGCAAGAGCCAGCGAGCGGTGACTGCGGCGAGTCGACGGGAACAGAAGGGAATCGGCTTCTTCTTCTTCTTCTTCCTTTTCTTCTACACGGCCGTTCGTCTAAAGGGGACGGATATTAAAGCCCAGAAAGGGAAGAACAAAAAGCTCCGAGGTCTAACTTCTGCCGTCGCGGGCGGGGGGGATGGTGATCGATCGGAAGTACGCGTCTATCTGTCCGAAAGTTGGGTGATTTTCCGACCATCGATCTCCCCCGGGGAGCTTCCGGACTGGTTCTTCCTGTTTGTTTTCCTCCTGCTAGCTCCTGACGAAGGTAGATCCCCGCTAGCTTTACAGGTAGAGGTTCCCAGTTCTGGTAGAAGACTGCTGGCCGCCCGGCCCCTCTTCCCGGCAACACTGATCGCTGACAAGTTGCCAGCTTTGATTTCTCCGTCGGCGAGGTGCACCAAGTTAAGTCGTCGGCTCCGGGAGGGGGCGCGGAAGGAGGGCCGTGTGTCGGATTTGGAAGGATGCAGGATCCGGCGACGGCGGCGGGCCAAGCAGCAACGTCGAAAGCTCCGCCGCCCAAGTTCGCGCAGGAGGAGCAGCACCTCCGATGTCCTCGTTGCGACTCTACCAACACCAAGTTCTGCTACTACAACAACTACAACCTCTCGCAGCCCCGCCATTTCTGCAAAAACTGTCGCCGTTACTGGACCAAGGGCGGCGCCCTCCGCAACATCCCGGTGGGCGGCGGAACCCGCAAGAACTCCAAGCGCACTGCGTCTACGTCGTCGTCGACGACGACGACCGGCTCCCACCCTAAGCGCGCCTCCGGTACCGCCGCTCCCGTTGCACCGGCGCCGGCAACGGCGCCCCCGGATCCGGTGCTTCCCATCTCCAAGGTGGAGCCCGTTTCTGAGGTACTCTACGCGGCGGGCGACACCGATCGTCAGATGATGGATTTCTCGGGAAGCTTCAGCTCGCTGCTCACTTCCAGCGGCCACTTCGTCAGCTTGCTCGACAGCTTCCACGCGGTCGTTCCCCCCGTGCTCAGTCCCCCCGGCGCCGGCGACCACAGCTGCCCTCCGGTCGGCAGCTCCGCCCTCGAGCTGCAGATCCCCGGCGATGGCAGCAAGATGGGTGGGAGCGTGGCGCCGCCTCCGCCCTTGCCGCCGCAACACGCGCCGATGTCTGCGGACAATCTTCTGGGCGACTCGGGCTGCTGGAATGGCGGCGCCGGGTGGCCGGATCTCTCCATCTACACTCCAGGTTCGACCTTCCAGTAAATAAAAAAAATAAACAAAACCTGATCCGACGAAGGAACACCATTACGCCCAAGTTTCCTCCTCTTTCTCCATCCGAGTGCTCTGGATTTTTTTTCTGGGTGTTTTTGACATGCATGGTGAAAACACTTATAATACTAGATAGATTAAAATACAAGGGAATGTGCTGGTCGCCGGGGAAAGAATGGTTTTTGATAAATCCTTTTTTTCTATTCTGACTCGAGAAAATGCTGGAATCTGCTTCTTGGTACGTATCTTGTGCTCTGTTAAAATTCCTGTAGGCTCTTTGTTTGCCGGTTTATGTATCCGGTGTTCTAAGATTGTACTACTTCTGATGTTCTTGCGCGGCGCCGGACGGCCGGAAGCGAAGCACCCGTGCGTCTCCCGGATTTCCAACCGCTCCCCGGCGGCGGCGGCGACGACCCACTTGTTTAGGTTTTCTCCCCCCATGCGCTTTGGTTCGCGAGCGTGGATGGCAGTAGTGCGGGCGCATGCGGCGGCGACCGGTTACGGACGGCGTGTCTCGTCTCGTAGCCTGCATCGTCGCCGCCCATCGTCGAGATGGTCGCCCCTATTTTTGATTGGCGGGGTTGGCTTGGCCCCGTCGCCTTTGCCGGAGACGGCGGTGGTCGGCGGCGGACGTCGAGTCGGCTCCGTCGGGAAGCTTACTTCTTTTCTTATCTCTCTCTGCCCCTGCTGCCCGGGCCGCCGCACGCGACGTCCCCCCATCTTACAGGGTAACACGAGTCGGAGAATATGTTAAACAGATCAAATTAAAAATTTTAATTAATTACTCTTTAGAAGTCGTCGAGCTGAGAAAACGTTCTTAGTAAAAGGTTGTTATTATTTTGTTCGGTGACGTCTGGGATTTTGTTCCTGACGAGTGCAAAATCTTTTGAAAGAAAACAATATCGTAACATTTTAGTTCGAGTATAGTTGAAAATTTGAATCAATTGGATTATCGACTCGGGAGTAATGCAAAGATGGGTGTGATTTCTCGAGAAAATCGTTGATTAGCGTGGTTGTTGGATCAAGTCGTGAGCCAGCGGCCTCTTGGATCAAGGGCAGGAGATGATGATGATAGGCCGGAACCTTCCTCGGCAACGCCGATTCCCCACCCACTAGGTGTCCGACGAAGAACCCAATTCCCGCGAGCCGTGCTCTCAGCCGGGGATCGAGATGCCCGCCGCCGCTCCTCTTCTCGGCCGTCCGTCGCTTCGCGTGCGGCAGCCTCCCTCGCCGCCGGAAGGGAAGAAGACGAAGAAAGCTTCGTGTGTGGACGTGCCGACCGCCGACCGGAGGGGGGTCTACGTCTCCTTGTATGCGGTCATCGGATCAAAGATCATGATCCGCGCCGAGATGCTACGCTACGCGCGCGCATCGTCTCCGTCCGACGCAGCACCGTCGCTGGTACGAACCCGCCGCGCACGGCACCGCCGGATCGGGGCTCATGAGTCATGATGGCGGAGCCGGGGAGGTGCGCCGCCGACCCGCTGATCGCATTATTCCGCCGAGTCGCTCCCTCTATGCGCCGAGGGCACGCGTTGTGACCGATCGGCTCTTCGCCGACGACCGCCGGCAGCTCTCTGCGGGCACTTCTGCCGTACACAGCTTTATCTCTTTCTTCCTCGTTCCCTTCGTTTCTTCCTCTCGATAAGAAATTAGGAGAAAATATGGGTTTATCTCTTTTTTTTTCTCTTGAGATGTAAACTTATTTTTTACAATTTAAAATAAAAAACCCACATACGGTTGTCAGCCATCATGATTCTGGTAATTGAAATAAGTTTCATAATCTGGCCCAAACAAACACACCCGGAGTTGTTTTTGTATTGTCCGGATTTCAGCCATGACGGATGGCATTTCAGTTCTAGAATCCTCCGTATCAAACAAAAATACGAACCAAATAAGTCAAATACGTACTGTTGAATAGAGCGGTACACGTGTGTGTGTATATATATAGGTATCCTTTTCTGACCAAAAAAAATATCTATATATAGGTATCCTTCGAGAACACAATTTCTCATATTTTTTTATCCATCCAACAGCGGTCATATTTGAGCTCAGAGACAGTTTGGTGGGATACTGATCACAAAATTCATGATTTTAAATTTTACAAGTTTCAAAGTTTACTTGACCTAACTCGATGCAAGCTCTAATTTTAATTTATTTTTGGCTGCATAACCATTTTTGTCTTGTTGCAGAGTGACTTAGAACTAAGCTTGAAACTAGTGAAATTTAGTTTCAGTAGTGAGAAAGTGAAAGCTAAAAAAGATTTACCATATATATATATATATATCTAACTATAGGGCGCACCTCAATCTTAAACTTTATTTTAGAAAAAAACAAAAACTAAAGACCGATCAAACTAACCCACGAGTGGGGTGGGTCCAAGATGGTAGATCAATCTTGTGTCTAATATTACGTTAAATAAATAAACGGAACAAGAAAATCAATTTGTAAACAATTTTGAAGGGACCTTTGATAGGAACTCGTGAATAGTTTAATTAAATATAATATTATTTAAAAAGTAAATTTTAAATTTTAATGATTACATAAATAACACTTATGTATGAGTAATAAATTAAAATAAAATTTAATTTAATTTGAGTTTGGTAGACGAGATGTAACTAATGAAATTTAGTTTCAGTAGTGAGAAAGTGAAAGCTAAAATGCTACAAAAGATTTACCAAATATATACATGTAACTATAGGGCGCACCTCAATCTTAAACTTTAATTTAGAAAAAAAAACTAAAGACTCGACTTCCGACTCGAACTTAACTCGATTAAGCAATGAGAAGTCACAATGAGAAGTCAAATTTTAAAAGTAAGAGCTTGAACTCGAATTGCTAATGCCCTGTTTGGTTAGAGTTTCGTTTTTGGTACTATATCAATATTGATATTAATATTTTCAAAGGTTGGAGTATCAATATCAAAAGTAATACAAGTGGACACCTGTATTACATAATATGCTTTGTTTGTACTACAAATTTTAAAATTGATACAATTAGCCAAACACCTCTTAATGGTTCCTATCAATATCAATTTTAAAATTGATAGTGACAGAGGTACCTAATAGTGTTACCAAACATGGCGTAAAGAAACAAAATTCGAAGAGGTGACTCCCGTAGGCTTGTGGCGCCAACGTGACTTGAATTCCGGAGACCTGTCTCCTGTTCAAGTAACAATTCACTTGGCGATGTCCCTGATCTCCAGAAATCAGATAGTTCTGCTGAAAGCCCCTTCAATGCAGTCTATGCTAACCAACACTCGAAAGATGGAGCTACTGCTGATGCTGGTCCAGGAGGAATTGGGAGGAAATCTGGTGAATCTTTGTCCCCTTGTTCAAGTGTCAGTAGCATCGATTATGATGCACTTCGAGATTCGCCGGTTCATGAGAATTTTGTCACTCATCAATCTGTATTTGGCACTGAACAAGAGACTGATCAGAGCAGCCGTAAGCATGATTTTAGGGGTGTCAGTAGCATTGATCGTGATGCAGTTTGGGATTTGCCAGTACATGAGAATTATGTTGGTCAAAAATTTCATGTTAGCTCTGGAAAAGAGCCCAATGATGGCAACCATAATCATGATTTTAGTGCCAATCGCTCTGCAGTTTTTGACAGATCAGACTCAGAAAAGGATGATCACTCAGACATTGACACTTTCTTGAGAACAGATGTCTTCAAGTCAACAACTTTAAAACATCCGTCATTTAAGTTGGATAATTCATCATCTCACAAGCAGTACCATAACTTAAATGAGAAGGGTGATTCCACGTCATTACTGCTTTCAATATCAATATCAGAGCCCGAGGAACTTCCTAGCATGACTAGACAAGTTGTGGCTCCATCACAATCTGGTGTAGTTTACGATGTTTCAGACCATACTAGCTCAGAAGATGAGGATGGTGTAGATGTACTTCCAGGCAGAGGGGTGAAGGCATTGCATGACAAGAATGTGGAAAAAAATGAGCAACCTCAACTTTCATTAAGAAACTCTGCTGGAGAAAAAAATATTGAAAAAATGGACTACAACAAACAATCTGATTCAGACATGGAGTCCAATCAAAGTTCTGTTGACGTACAAGGATTGAACTTTGGAAAATTAACTGGTGGGTTTAGAAACAAGGGATACCTTCGCCCAACGTATGTTAAGAGTCCAGTGGTTGATGAATCCCCATCGTTAGAGAGATCAATTGATGATTCCTCTAGGAAAAATGTCTCTCTTCTTGCAAGTGACGTTGCTAGCTTGGATGCTGACAGAAAGACCATGAAATATCAGGAGCGAAATTCGAGAAAAAAATAAGGATTCTAGTCCAAGATATCAAAGTTCTTCTGATTCTGATATTGATGTCAAGAATCTGGATAGGCATGAACGAGGTGTATCTCATGATATAGCCCCAATGTTACCAGTGTCTACACCAGATGATCATATCACCATGGATAGCAAGAGAAAAGCTTTTGTAAGAAGATTGACGAAAGAAGAAAGTAATGATGCCAATGATGAAAAATCTCGACGACCAACACAGAGGACTCCCGAAGAAGCAACCTTGCACCCATATGCAGCAGCATATGTTGAGAAGGGCACCAGAAAACAGCCTGAATTTCCTGCTGAACATCCTGATGACAGTGTTTCTTCTAACTTGTTTAAAGACCAAGCTGAAGATACCAGCAGACCATCAGGGCTCTCTGATGTATATAGTGTGAAATCATCTGTCAGAATGTACAAGGGTTCAATGTCAACCGCGTCACCCTCGCTTGATGATGAAGAGGATTCTGGTGTATATGGTACGAAATCATCTGTCAGAAAGCACAAGGCTTCAGTCTCAACTGCAACCCCTTTCCATGATGAGGATGGTGTGGTGCAGCAACGTGTAACAGGAGATTCAAGTCCTACAAGTGGCAGGAGGCAATCTCAGAGAACAAGAGGTTCCAGAGGAAATAGACGTTCAAATATTGAAAGTTCATCTAGAGATGTGGTTCATGACACAGCTCCTGCTCAGAAAAGCAAATCTCTTCAGTCAAGCGATTTGATGTCTGAGACATCAACTGCTGGTTTTAAATCAGGAGAGACTAGGGCCTCAAAGTTCTTACCCCCGAATTTATCAGCCGAGCAGCGTGAAGCTCCCTTTTCAGAAACTGAAATTTTGGCGCACAAGAATGGCGATGATCTATCAACCCCAGCTGCACCTGAATCACTTTTAAAGTCTTCAAATAGAAGGAAGAGACCAGAAAAAGGTGGATCGAAATTTTTGCCACCGAATTCATCAAGTGAACAACATTCCGCAGTGCTTCCTCCGGCTGAAGTTATGCCAAAAAAGGATGATTTGGAGCCACCAGAAAGAAGTTCATCACGTCTCGCTCCTTCCAGTGGTGTTTCAACGGAAGCTGCTTCAGCAGTAACCAGTGAAAGTCCGAAGACAACCACTTCAGGTGAGGTTTCCACGTCCCGCGAGAATTCATTCAAAGGCTCGCATGTTCATCCCAAGCTCCCCGACTACGAGATATTCGCCGGTTATTTCAAGTCACTTCGCTCCAATGCTAGGCCGAAGAACTAGTTCTTCACACTCGGTTGTGGACGATATAAATAGTTTGTTCTTTACAGAGTTTGAATTTTCATGTTCGTGTGTATACATGGATCCATTCATGGATGTTGGCTTCGATGCAGTAATTTTGTATTTGTCCTGATGTACAAAAGAAGAGTGCGTACAACTTCAGTTGGATTCTATTTTGCAGTAATCATATGACGCGAGACAACACATCCTTAGTTTGAACTGGAAAGTTAATAAATAAGATAATCCTGTTATTTGAGTTATTGACCCTTTTATTTAGGTTCTATTTGATACGCCTCAGCAGACCTCTAACCTCTGATTTTGTCGAAGTTTGGGTGATTTGATTGTTTGATTTGAAGGGTTTGTTGTTGGACGGTATCAAATGGTGAAAACAACATTTGACACTGGTAGTCAATACCATATCCAAACAGACCCTAGCGTCTCTGTTTTATCTTAATATATCTCTTAAAATCAAGTCATGGCATTCAACTTTTTCTTCGTACCCAGTATCTTTATTTGAGCATTGAGTTGCAAGATGTATACATATTGTGATTCGACTAGACAAAAAATTGCTTGATAAATAAATATGTTAAGTATTTCTTTGAACTTGAATAAGATATTAAAGTTTGACAACAATCTACTCTAGCTGTTTGGATACAATATTCAATCACTGATATTTTGGCCCCTCGCGGCCGAGTGTGTTGGACGCCATCTCTTCTCTTCTCTCATCCCGTGTCGGGCGTCTACTCTTCCTCCTACTCCTATCTTATCACTACACACCTTAGCCTCCTCCCGGTCGGAGTGCCACAGACAGGACTAGTGGACAAGTGCTGCAAACCGAAGCCCCCGTGGAAGTCATCGACTCATCGTTGCGGAGCCCCTCACGCCCTCGTCAAGGTTTTCTCACTGTTTCTTATTTTGAGGTAATTTCAATTAGGGAGGGGGAAGATTTTTTTTTTTGATCTTCCTCTCTTTCTAAAATTTAGTATCAACCCTGCTCCAATGCTCCACTTAAATGTGTGTTTAGGTGATCTTCTCTTTTTCAATGTGTTAAAGTGGTGTGACACTACACTTGACTTATCTAAGTCTGATGCGTTTAGTCTATTTTTGTTGGTTGTCCTTTTTGATTTTGTGGTCTAATTTTGATTATAATCATCCGATAAATTTCATCTTTACTATTCGTCCTTCAGAATGCATCAAGGTCCCTCTCATTATGTGACTATGTTCACGTGCCTTTCCGATGTATTCTCTTCTTAATTTTATTCGACAGTTTCATTCTTATTCTTTTATATTTAATTTGAAATGTGTACCGGTGCAAAAATTGCATGTGTTATTTTTCCAAAAAAGAAAAAAAACGCGGACAGTGCGGAATTAACTCTTGAAAATTTTAAATTACGATTTTGTTGCGAGATTATATTTTGATACAACAACTTGATATTAATTTTTCTTTTTAAAAAAAAATGCGTGAAGACCCGATTTCAGAAGCGATGGAAAGGACCGTCAACGGAGTCAAATCTCCGACACAGTGGCAGACTGAGTGAACGGACATGATAGGACGCAGGGATATCCGATATGGAGACCCCGCTAGGCCTGATACTGCAGATCCGGCCCACCATCCTTGCGCGTGTTTGTCAGAAGGCCCATTCTCCGAGCGGCCCCCCCCCTGTCGAAGACTTGTATGCGACGCGATGCCTCACCGGTCACCCCCGAGGACCGGATAACCGGACCGGAGGGGTTCCCGCGGCTGCGACGGACGGCAGAGATTCGCTGCCACGTACCAGCGGCCGCAGATTGCGTGGCTCTCACGCATCCCCGGCAACAGATCCGGATCGTCGGTTCGGTATCGGTAACCTCGCGTCCGAACTGGGTGTCTAATCGGATAGTAGGTAGCCCGGTTAGCCCCGTTCCACATCGGTGAAAAACTCGCACGCTTCGGGAAGCGGAACGAGTCGACGAGTCAAGAGAGAGTCGGCGACTCGGGAACGACGGAATCGATTCTCCGCAGTGTTGCGGTTCAGACCATAACGCGAGCGACGTATAAAAGCCTGCTGTGGAATACTGGAATCCTCGTGAACTCGGCCTCCTCCCCGCCGATCATCGGTCGCCGGAGTCCCAATTCCACCGCCACCCAGGAGCAAGAGCCAGCGAGCGGTGACTGCGGCGAGTCGACGGGAACAGAAGGGAATCGGCTTCTTCTTCTTCTTCTTCTTCTTCCTTTTCTTCTACACGGCCGTTCGTCTAAAGGGGACGGATATTAAAGCCCAGAAAGGGAAGAACAAAAAGCTCCGAGGTCTGACTTCTGCCGTCGTGGGCGTGGGGGATGGTGATCGATCGGAAGTACGCGGCTATCTGTCCGAAAGTTGGGTGATTTTCCGACCATCGATCTCCCCCGGGGAGCTTCCGGACTGGTTCTTCCTGTTTGTTTTCCTCCTGCTAGCTCCTGACGAAGGTAGATCCCCGCTAGCTTTACAGGTAGAGGTTCCCAGTTCTGGTAGAAGGCTGCCGGCCGCCCGGCCCCTCTTCCCGGCAACACTGATCGCTGACAAGTTGCCAGCTTTGATTTCTCCGTCGGCGAGGTGCACCAAGTTAAGTCGTCGGCTCCGGGAGGGGGCGCGGAAGGAGGGCCTTTGGTTCTGGTAATTTGCCTAGATTCTGGTAAAAGGTGATGAAGGAGCGCCCTTGGTTCGCTCCTATCTTTTTCGCTGCTGTCCTGCTTCTCGTCTTCCTCCATCCCTGTTTGCTAGGAAAGCTGAGATCTTGTATCACGTCCGACTTCTCCTCCATTTCACTACTTTCAATCGCCTTCCCGCATTTTTTCGGCAGGGTTCTGCTCGCTTGCGTTACTCCGGATATCGACGTCCCTAACCACGATAGCTGTTATTTGGAGGGATGGATGCTGGAGGAGGATGCGTCTTCACGGTCGATCCCTTGGAGAGGAACGCCGCCAAGGGGCACGGCGTGATCACTTGCATGGCTGCTGGCAACGACGTCATCGTGCTGGGGACGAGCAAGGGATGGGTGATCCGCTATGATTTCGGTGTTGGAGATTCCCTCGGTAATGGTTGCAGTGATAGTCCTTCATTTTTATCCCTTGTTTCTCCTGCTTGTTCGGAATGTGTTGGCCTGTGGACATTTGCAGACTTCACTCTGGAATAGTGTCATTCGTCCGCTTCAATTAAGATGACAAAACAACGCTGCAGCATCCGTCATATGTACATTTTGCAGCTTGCGTGACCCTGTATTGTTCAGCAAGAAAATGGGTTGGTGATTAGATTGCTCTTTAAGTTTGTAGTAACTGTAAAACTCCTTTTTTGAGAAGCAAATTCCGCCAGCTAGGAAGGTGAAGTGGTGCTTGTTTGTTTGATGTGGTGTCGGACCCTGGAAAGTTTGAGAGATGGGTCAAGGTTTGAGTACAGAGAATCTCCAGTTAGGGAAATGGAGAATATTAAAATCGTGGGAGCAGAAGAGTGACGTTGTTGAAATAGGATAACTTGTATTGGGGTAATTCTATATGATTTGGAAGATTTGAAACTTTGTGAAGAAATAGCTCAAAATCGCAGTAAATGGAGAAAAATAATGCATTAAGCCAACCTTAATTTGGGACGAAGGTTTGAGTTGTATCAAAATTTCATGTTACCTTCTAAAAATGCCTTACATTTTAAATTGATTTTTTCAATTAGCTTATCTGGACATTTTTTAGAAGAAGTTAGATGACACCACGTCACAATTCATTGATTCAAAGAAAAAGTACAAGTAAAGGAGAAGGAGCGAACATGATGCAAACAAAGTGAGAAGGGGGAGAAGGGGGAGGGAAGCACACATATTGACTACGAAGATGGTAGAAAAGGGTGCTTTCCTGGAGTACAAGAAGCTAAAGCCACAAGACTCTTTAAACAAAGAATTTCTTTGGAACAAAGGAGTCACCAAGGGTCCTTCTGCATGCGTAAAAACCATTTTATAACACATGCTCCTGCCAAGTGTAGAATCATAGTTGGATTCTCAAGATGATTGTCAAAAATCTTTTTATTGCAAGTTCTTCAGGTAAAGATCGTGGGATCGGAATTAGAACTTAGATTGATGTGTCCCGATTTGATCTCGACCCTCTGGGGACAATCCCAATCCAAAATCGATCTGGATTGAGAATTTATTTTTAAAAAATTCAGAAAAATTATGATACATCTTAAAAACATGAAAACCTCTAAAATGTTAAATATATAAATGAGACATCTAACACACTTTCATGTGACTATGACTCTGTAAGACATTTCAAGACAAGTGGATATAAAAACATCAATACTCATTCTAATAAAGAAAGAAAATGATTCAATTGTTATGCAAAAGAAATGATTCCTTTTAATCATCACCATCTACGAAATTACCCTTCAAAGTCTTCTTTCTCTCGATTCTCCTGAATGTTTCATTGAGACTGGTTGATCATGATTAGTCCATATTCATATGAAAATAGTAATTTGGCCATTTAACTAAAATCATCTACACTATCTTGATGGGGACAATGTTTGGGTTATTTTAGGTCCTTTTGTGTTTGAGTCCTTGATCAGGACTAGTATGTAAATAGGGTTGTTAAAGGAGTCTTTTGTTAATATGCCACCTCTATAAGGGGGCACCCCCGATGTACATATTGCATACAACGATTGAAATTTTTGGAACTTTAGGGTTGGTGTCTCTCAAGCAAGGGCTCTGCCCGTTCTTCCTCTTTGGCTCCCCCCAGGCGATATCCCATTTCTTTCTCCACCCTTCGGCGAGATGGGCAATCTTTCCCCCTCCTCACCCTCCGGCCTCCGCGCCATTCATCCTCTATTTCCTTTTCTCGGTTCCTCTTTGACAGCAACTCGACGGTGGTTTTCTCCTTCGGGTTCTTCATCCTCGACGATGGCATCAGATTCGGCGATTCCCGGATTAGCCCGTGGCGGCCACTCCCCTGTGCAACAAGCTCCGTATGACGGCGATTCGGTTCCTTCGACGTCTCAGCGGCCGCGAATTCCATCTAGGACTCTCCTGGACTCCTCCTTTGGACGGCGTTAGAGAGGCACTCTGGTGATCCTCGGTGAAGCTCTTCTCGCAGTCCCCTCTTATTGCAGCCCCTCCTCTGGATCCGTAGGTATGAGACCTTCCTGCACTGCCTCCTTTCGACGACGAGGAAGGAAGAAGAAGGGAAGGGGATTGAGTTTCGAGAGGAGGAGCTCCGACGATCCCCGGATCTGCCTCCTCCCCATGCGACGTCATCCTCCGATGATCGACAACGGCGGTACCCAATGTCGAGGTTGTTGGGATCTCCACCTACCCTTCCCCGCTCTTTGCCACTTGCCCGCGGTGATCGTCCGGGCGACAGCTCCACGCGCACCAACCGAAGACGACGATGCGAGGGAAGCCCTGTCGGGCTTTGTCGGGACTCAGCTGCCCGCCTCCTCACGTACGCGGGCGATGCCACCACGTCGACAAGCGGCTGCGGCGTGGAGGCAGCCACGCGACCACCCTGGCAATGAGCGTCCGCCCGCTACGACACCGCGCTGCCCACCTCGCAGCCTCGCACGCGACCGTCCGGTGCCGGTTTGTTGCGACTGGCTCGCGGTCGCCTGGACCGCGGACCAGACATCCTGGGTTGGCCGGTTCGGTCGGATCGAGGCCCGGTTTAGGCTGATTCGACCCAATTCAGCGCCTGAACTCGCCAGTTCAGGCCGGTTCGAGTCGTTTTGAGCCGGTTTAGACTGGTTCAGGGTGTTTCAACTCGGTTCGGGGCCGGTTCGGGTCCATTTCAACCAGCTTGAACCCAGTCCGCTTCATTTTGGGTTCGTTTTAGGTTGTTAAGTCGTTTTTCGGTCTGTTTAGTTCATTTTGTCGGTTTGTCCCGCATCAATTTGGTATCAGAGCTTGGATTGACTCGTTCTCACGAGTCGAGTCTTGGGCGTTTCCGACCGTAAATAAATAAATTGGATTGAAACTCGAGGTTGAATTTTCTCCCGGTTGGAGAGAATGATGGGGACAATTTTTGGGTTATTTTAGGTCCTTTTATGTTTAGGTCTTTGACCAGGACTAGTATGTAAATAGGGTCTTTTAAAGAGTCTTTATTAATACGCCACCTCTATAAAGGGGCGCCCTTGATGTACATATTGCATACAACGATTGGAAATTTTGAAACTTTAGGGTTGGTGTCTCTCGAGCAGGGGCTCTGCCTCGTTCTTCTTCTTTGGTCCCCCCCAGGCGATATCCCATTTCTTCCTCCGCCATTTGGCAAGGTGGCCGATCTTTCTTCCTTCTCACCCTCTGGCCTCCGTGCCGTTCATCCTCTATTTCCCCTTCTTGGTTCCTCTTCGACAGCAACTCGACGGTGGTTTTCTCTTTCTGGTTCTTCATCCCCGACGACGGCATTAGATCCGGCGATTCCAGGATTTGCCCGTAGTGGCCACTCCCCTATGCAGCAAGTTCCGTCTGACGGCATTCCGAGTCCTTCGACGGCTCAGTGGCCGTGAACTCCATCTAGGACTCTCCTGGACTCCTCCTCCGGACGGCGTTGGAGAGGCACTCCGGCGATCCCCAATGAAGCTCTCCTCGCGGTCCCCTCTTACCGTACCGTAGCCCCTCCTCCAGATCTGTCGGTATAAGACCTTCTTGCACTGCCCCCTTTCGACGAAGAGAAAGGAAGAAGAAGAAGGGAAGGGGATTGAGCTTTGGGAGAAGGAGCTCCGACAATCCCCAGATCTGCCTCCTCCCTGTGCGGCGCCATCCTCCGGCGATCGACAGTGGCAGTACCCAACGTCCAGGCCACTGGGATCTCCACCTACCCTTCCCCCCCGCTTTGCCGTTTGTGCGCGGCGATTGTCTGGGCGTTAGCTCCGCGCGCACTAGCCGAAGATGACGATGTGAGGGAAGCCTTGTCGGGCTCTGTGGGTTGGGACTTAGCCACCTCCCTCCTCACGTACGCGGGCAATGCCGCCACATCGACGGGCGGCTACGGCGGGAGGCGGCCACACGACCACCTCGGCAGCGAGCATATGCCTGCCACGACACCCCATCGCCCTCCTCGCGGCCTTGCGCATGACCGTCCGGCACCGGTTCTCTACGATCGGTTCGCGGTCACCCGGACTACGGACTAGACTACCTGGGTTGGCCGGTTCGGCCGGGTCTAGGCTCAGTTTAGGCTGGTTCGACCCTGTTCAGCGCCCAGGCTGGTTCAACGCCTGAACCGGCCGGTTCAGGCCGGTTCAGGTCGGTTCAGGTCATTTTGCGCCGGTTTAGATTGGTTCAGGGTGGTTCAACTCGGTTCGGGGCTGGTTCAGTTATGTTTCGACCGGTTTTAGCCTGGTCCGCTTCATTTTGGGTTCGTTTTTGGTCGTTAAGTCATTTTTCGGTCTATTTAGTCCGTTTTATTGGTTTGTCCTGCATCATATCTGATATTGGAGTTGGAGGTGTGAGTGAATAACATGGCTTGATGTGTAAGGCGGGGTTTGGGTAATTTATCGTCGCGTACTCATAAGAAAACCCATTTGATTCTAACATCGACTTCTTCCACTTGAATATTTTCTCTGACATAAATCATCAGGACCTACTTCACATATACGTGCACTACTTGAAGAATCATCTTCTCCTCCTTTACCTCCACCTTTATCACCTCTGTCTCCACCTTGCTATCGTGTGGGTAGAATGGAGTCTTCATTTTCATCATCTAAAGAATGTGCTTGGGTACTAATTGTGGGACTTGCATATCTTCACTTGGTAAGTAACTTTCTTCTCTTTCTAACTTATTCTTCTTGCATACCGCGGCCAACATTTTGCTGGTATACATTTTTCAATGATTTAAATTCACCTAATCTTTCTTTTAATTCGTAAAGTCTCTTGGATATTAGGACTTGCAGTTGAATCAATATGAGAAGTTGGACTTGGAGTTGTGGTGTGAGGTAGATCCTGGACTGGAGCTATACAAGGAACGTGAGTACATTATTTTTCTTTTTACATTTATTCATCCTCATCGACTACATTGTCAAGCTCTCCTTCGCCCCAAGCACGATCATTAGGGCTGAACTCTAAAGTTGGTTCGATATCCTTGTCATCCATCCATGCTGAAAGTGGATATTTTTTTAGAAGTGGTATTCTAAATCAACATTCCCCTGTGATAATCCATGGTCACTTGTATTGTGTCTTTACTTATAAGGAACACCTTCAAATTTTGTAAACCTTTCTTTAGAGATTTTTTGTTGTTCTTGTTCTTAATTTTTAATCGCATATTGTAATGACAAAATACTAGTTTTTCAAATCTCTCACTTTTCGACCTGTTTCATCTTTTTATGTGTATTAAGTTAAAGGTGATTTAGTTTCTCTCACAATATGATGAAATAGTGTTTTGACTCAATACACATATTGCAATAGTGTCGAGTGGATTCCATCTGACTCTGTTGTTCACTTGAATTCACCACTTAGCTGCAAAATAAGAAGAAGATGTAATACAGCAAGTAAATAACACTTATAAGAATGTTTAACATGTATCAAGTGTTGTTACTAACGTACCAGGAGAGACCTTGTCATTTGAATACCTTAGCTCGTGATCTCTACACACTCAAATTCTATGCTTATATGATATGGATATAAATTTGAAATATGATATGAAATATAAATAAGTCATTTCTATAGTGTAATTGCATACTTGTTCAATCCCCAAATTTTTTTTAGTAAATAATAACTTATTTCAATTTTGGCTTCTATTTTATCTTGTTGAGTCTCACACAGATGTTGAATCACTAACGACATACTGCGCATAACCTCTGCATCATTATACACTTGTTCGTTGTATTATATCATTGGGTTCAAGAAATATTTGGTCAATACAGTGTTCTAACTATTAGTATATTACTACAACGTAATATATCAATAAAGAAATACCTGCTATATATATATCATGATAAAGTGTTTTATCATATCTATTATATATAATCTTTCACTAATTTTTATAACCCTTTGATTTTCATCTTTGCTTTATCTATTGCATCTTACAAGTATCCTATTTGATTTTTATCATTCAAATCAACTAATCTTAAGACTTATATGAGTGATTCTATGACATACAAGTAATATTGAATTCTTTCCCACCATCAGTGGTCTTTGATCAGATGCTCTATCTTCGCTAGGATAGCAAACTACTGCATGTTGTATTGTAGCTCAATTTTGCAATTGATGTATATGACGACAATATAAATCTCTTCAAGTTATGGCGGTGTTTGTGCAAACTCTCTGACATAAAATGTATGGTAAATTTGGTGGGTTTTGGTTGGACTAGATCGTGACCATCGGCATGCTCTTTCATTATGTGCAAGAGTCTATGATGCCTATATGTAAATGATATAACCAATTGTTTTCCACCAATCAAGGACTTGATATATGGCTTTTTCATAATGTCCTCTAATATCAAGTCTATTGAGTGTGCAACATAGACCACCTATAACATGTGTAATTTAGCCTTTATTAGTTTCTTCTCTGTAGCCTTATAAGATATTTTATTATCAGTGACAAACTTTATAATGTTGTTTTCACCTATTTACTTGACAATATCTTATATGAGATTAAATAGACAAGAAAGTTGATTATCAATATTTTTATGATTTCTGTCAATTCATTGCACATTACAGTGCAACCTCTTTTCTTCTATATTATCTTGAATCCATCTACTCACGAGGTCACTCATTGACCTCTACATCTAGCCCACCCTCGTAGATATATTTCGAAATAGGGACTTTTAATCTCTGTCGATCCTCACTAATAACATCAATCATTGTCTGAAAGTATGAACTAGTGGCCATATAGGCTGGGACACTTACATTAGTGAGAAAGAACATACAATTACTAATTTTTGTTTTAAACATATGTAAGACACATTTAAAATAAGTCAATGTTTTATATACTTGTATATAAAAACTATTTGCAAATGCATTTGACTGTCTTCTTTGTAGCCCCTTTTGTAATCTTCACTCATTTCAAGGTCTGCTTGATTGTTGTTTGACCTCCATCACTCTACTTATACATGGTGGTATCCGTCGGTCGAACTAACTGTGATCTATAGTACTCACTATCTCGACTTACCCGAGTTGTAGGGTGAGTGCCTTGATTTACTTCTGAACGTCCAATGGTAGATCCTATTGCCCCCTTTTTATTTCCTCATTTTCGCGAGTTTGATCTCTACTTGTATGTATTACTCTTCTTGCTTATGCCTATTCCTCATCATCTGAACTTGATGAAGACACCTTAACGTGAGCACATTATTTTCTTTCTTTTTGTTTACTTTCAGACATGAGATTTGTGTCTCGATGTCCAAGCAACTATTCATGCAGGTTGACTTTCTGTTCAATTTGTATCCCCCTCTATGGCGCTCTCAGTTATATATGTACGTTATCTTCTATTCTCCCTTGTTGCACTTCTTGATATTCCTTTTCACTCCACCAATGTGTTGTTTGAGCCAGTAAACATCTCCATTCATTTCTTTCTCTCACCATTTACATTTTACCATTTTCTTGTCAACATCTAATGTGTCTATGATGTGTAGAGACATCGACTCTATGTTCTTTGTCTGTCATTTTTCCTACACAGACAAAAGAATTTAATTCTTATTAAATAAATGTTTTTTACAGTGGGGAGATAATTCACTTGTTTGGATCGGATTGTATAATCGGACCGTCCGAACAAGCCACCTCTTAGGGTGACTGATGCCCCTTGAACTCAAAGGGGGGTGCCTATGCAGCCGGTTTCCCTTAGGGGGAACCCCGATTAGATCAGAAAGCCCCCTCCCCTTTAAGTTTTAAGGCCAACCGGTTTGGGAGAGGGGAATCTGGACCGAAGAAGAAGGATAGAGGGAGAGGAAGAAGGAGGGAGGGGGAAAAGAGGAGAAAAGTTACTTGGGGGGGATTCTTGAGCTCTTTAGAGGGACCATCGGAGGGGAGGGGAGCCTTAAATTGGGAGGTAGTTGCAGGAGGGAGGGGAATTAAGTAGAGTCAGGTGAGGGAGGGAGGATCACCTGATTTCTTTCTTTATTGGGGGAAATTGAATCGGAATTGGGTCCGGAATCGTACTCAATTTTGGAACTTCCAGTTTCTCGAAGAATCAGTCTGGATCGGTTAATAGATTCTCAATCTGATCTAAAGCCAATTCTTTTGATCCAAGCCAATTCATCCAGTAATCAAATTTGGATTGGTTGTCCACGTGGTGGATTAGTGCCAATCTAATCTAAGAATTGGACAATTTTGATCTGGATTGGTTGATTTTGTGAACTATGTCTCTAGGTAGACCAAAGCAAGGATCGTGAGATTGAGATCAATTTTATTATATTGGATTGGCCCGGATCGGCCTATCTTCTGGATGAAATAGCGATCCCTGATTGGTCTCGATTGGCCAAATTTTTTTATTTTTTTTAAATCATAAAAATTACCAAAAAATCATTAAAATTAGAAAAAATTATAGGAATGAGTAAAATAATAAAAAAATAAAAAAATAATGTGGATGACATTCTACCAAACAATGCCATACAAAGTAAGTTCATTTTAAGCAACTGTCATATAAGTACAAACTATCATATAAAAGAGAGAAGAGAGTTAAAATAGATCTTTATAAAATTTAAGTATATAACATATTTTATGATTGTGAATCTTATATACATATGTGATAATATAAGTGACAGCTAAATATGTTAATATGCTTACATTATCATAAACCGGCACTTGGGAATCGTGGATCGATCTGTACGGTCAGGGAGCAGGGGTCAAGGGGACAACGCCTCTTGTGGAGGGTATCAGAGGCAATGCCTCTCGAAGAAAATATTTTTATGGTGTTACCAGGGGAGTTGGAAGGGTTGAAGGAGGGGGGGAGGTGCTCAAAGCAAGGAGGGGGGGGGACAAAACCACCTGTTTTAGGGGGGATCGCCCTTGGAAATGGGGAATTGGTGGTCACCAAGGAGGATCGCCGAGGGGGGAGGGGCGATACCACCTGTTTTAGAGGGGATCGCCCTTGGAAAGGGGGAATCGATGGCCATCAAAGAGGATCGCCGAGGAGGGGGCCACAAGGGCTTGAAGGAGAGGGGAGAGAAGAGAATCGGGGGTAGGAGGGAGAATGGGGTCGATCTCCCCCTTATTAGGGGGATCGATCTAGGAATTAGTTCGGAATAGGGTCCCGGATTGACCCAATTTTGGACGTTTTTGGAGTCCCATGGATTGCTCGGGATTTAGTGATCCACGATCTGATCTAGTCGGATGGGACCGATTCTAGATGATCCTAGGCCAGGCTCTTCCCCCATTAAATTGGACAATGAAGCATCCCGGGGACCATTGCTTGAGCTACCTATAAGCCTTGAAGGGCCAATGGTGTTCTCGAAGGAACTTCCTGAGGTACAATTCTTAGTCACCTGGAATAGGGTAACCCTTTATGTCCACCACTGCACAGCCATTTAGCCAAGCCTGCTTGAAGGCGGTGGACTTGGTCACCAGGAACAATTTCTTAATCAAAGTAGCACTAGGAAGTGGCTAGGATACACCTACAGGGCTAGCCGACACAGGTGAGCCCGAATCAATGCCATAAAGCATAGGCACCACTGTCCGGCAAGGAAGAACAAAGCTTTTGATGGGGGACAGACTCAATCTAACAGAAAAGAGAGGTTAACTAAAACGCAAAACAAAAATCTGCCTCCCAATTAGGTTCTAGGTCTTCAAGTTTCTTTTAGGTTGATCTAATTAAGAATTAGAGAGACCGCTAATTGATCAAGACTTTTAAGTACCTGGTGTTTCTTTGTTGCTCATTGATTCAGCAGCAACATGTAAGGTTGACCTATGCTCATTATCAACTCCTTGAAGTATTTCATAGCTTGCTATGCTCTTCCTCGATTCAGGGTGCCTATGTGTTCACTGTGTGCTTTTTCTTGTTTGAACTTTGCCATTAATGTTAAGGCTATACCATCCAAGGTGTTGCTAAATAGAAAGATTGTATCGACTATCAGTGTCCATGAAGTACAAGAAACAATAGCTTCCCAGTCCTGTCAAGAAACCAAAGCTACAGAGAACAATCTGGAGAATAGATTGAAGTTGTAAACTGGGAGCAGAGGCCACTATGTAATGAAGTTGGACCAACTCAAAACTCCTCACAAAAGATAAATGTTACTGTGACATCCTTGAAGATAGGTAGAGCCCCAATTCCAAACATAGGAAATGGCACATTCCAATTTTCTGTAGGCACATCCCCATCCTGAAATCTTCTTCTGTTCCTGCTTCACATGGAACAAAGCATTGTTGGAAGGATCTGTCTATAGGGAGCTGCATCATGATTATAGAAGTTACAAGACAAACAATCTGTTTATTTGCACTCCATGGTTGATGGTGTGAGAAACTGGGAGGATACTTCTTTTAGTGGAGTTCAAGCAGATTGTTTTTTTTTTCTTTGTCCACTCATTTTGTATTCATCAAAAGTCTGCAACATAAGTTGTAAGCATTTATTTTGCTGTACTCAGGGTAGTCAGCTGTGATAGATCCCCCGTTTGAGAAATCCAAGAACATGAACTTTAGTAGTTAAGTAAAAAGGTTTACTTGTTAGCTTGTGCCTAATGATGATAACGTTCAAGTCTAAATGATTACATTAAGTATAAAATCATTGACATATTTTTTTACTTTTGTTTGTATGGCTTTATGATAATGTTCATCATGATTGCTAATGGCAAAAAATTTAAAAGTGGGGGGGGGCTGTCTTTGGTGTTTTTAGGAGAATGGAGCTATTTTACAAGTTACCTTTAATTTGGTATATATGCTGAGTTATCTTTTTTTTTTGTTCACGTGGCCCAGTGGCCAGATCTCCCGCTGGCGCCGCGGGTGGCGAGGGTTCGACCCCTCGAACCCCACAAGTCGTCCCCCCCTGGGGACGCCCGGCTATCGGCCGCCGGGAGGCGCGAAGTCACGACCTGCGCCCCCAGGCGTAGGTCCCCGTGCCAGTTGAGCCACGCTCGACTGGCATATATGCTGAGTTATCAGTTGAAGATTGTCCAATTTTACTGCCTCAAGAGAGTAGGCTACAAATTTTGTGCATATGAATACTTCCATCACTCAGGTCTGTCAAGGGAGCTTTTTACCTGCAACTTAGTGCACATGCCAAATCATCAATAGAAGATTGTCCATTTTTACTACTACAATGAAGTGTAGCTTATAAATTTTGTATGCATAAATGTGTGTGAACCTTTTTTTTTCACGCGTCTGTTCTTTAGAAAGAAAGACATCCCCGGACTTATCTAGGAAAATAGATGGTACCTAAGATATTAGGTAGTCCGGTGATAGTTTAAAAATAATAGAACCGAGGTTCGGGTTCTTTGAAAATTTCATTTTTTGACCATTCTCCGTTGGATGGTGCGAGTATCCGGCGTTAGCTTATATCGAGCAATGGCTCGAACGCCTTTGATTAACCGTCGCGGCAACCTGTGTTTGGAGACGTGCACATCCACAAAATAAAGTGAACTCAACAAGGGCAGTGGCCTTTTGAGTCCGATGAGATGCAAACCGATTTGTTCGGTTTTGTTTTATTTGTTTGTTGGATGATTTTTGATTGACTTGAAAGTCGGTTGTGTTGATTTTGTTTGGCTTGTTTTTTTTTGATTTCTGTTTTGTTTTCTTTTGATCTGTTTTGTTTTGAATTTGTTTGATTCAATTTGTTTTGGTTTTAATTTTGGTGTGTTTGGAGTGTTTTAAGCATGTTTGGATTTTTTGATTTGGTTAATTTATTAAACTTTCAGATTCTGAATTTTCAGATTCTGGACTCTTCATATTTCTGAAATTTTGTTTTAGGTGGATTTTGATCCATGTTTTGAGATGTCGAAACATTGCTTATTTAGTTTCTTTTTGGAATTGATTTTTGTTATTTATTTGGGTGGGGTTCGGCGCATTTTAAGATTTGTTTTAATTCTATTTTTTGGTTGAGTTCACAGATTTATCGGGTCTGGCTTTTTTTGTGTTTTCGGTTTGGTAAAGATCTGATTTTATGGTGGTTGACAGATTTAATTGAAATCTGATTTTGTTTTGACAGATTTTTGTTTGAAATATAATTTCTGTTTGATTTGTTCCAAAAACCGGTTCAATCTTGTTGAAGATCGGTTGTTTGTTGAACCGGAATAAGTTGAATTTGAATTTCAGATTTCTTTTTAATTCTGATTCTTTTGTTTTGACTTTCAGATTTGATTTTATGTTTTAATTTTCTGATTGAATTTTCAGATTTAGTTTTTTGTTTTGATTTTATTATTTTTAGTTTGGCAGTTTGCATCGCCTCCAACCCGTCGGGCCACTTTGAATGCCCGGTTTCATACATCAATGTAAACATCAAAGTTTCATTTATCGGAAGTTGGAGTACATGGAGTACAATGAGTGGTGATCCTTCCCCCAACTTAGGTTCTTCACCGGTTTAGAAAAATTTCGGCATTACAGCGGCATGCCGGCAAGTTTCTAACTTGGCGAAGTTTACCCACCCAACAAGGCTAGTCGGTGACTTAGCCAAAATTGGGGGAAAGATGGACGGCTACGGGAGCTTGCCCGCGCCCTCGTCCGGATCGACGGCTACGGGAACATGCCCTCGCCGTCGTCCAAGGTGGAGTTCCTTAATTTAAGTGTTGCTTTCGCGTTCTGATTTTTATTTATTTATTTTTTGAAGGCCACTCCGGGCCGGTCTATGTTCCATCGGCGTTCAAAACCGGGCTTCAATTTGTAGGGCTCGGAATGCCCATCTTGGTCTTCTTGGGCCGGATGGGCCTGCTAGGCTTGTGTTTGCGCCTCCAATGTCTTGATGGTAGGGTAGGGGGGCGCCCGGACGAATGATCTGCCTCGTCGCACGGGTTTCGAAAGGATCCGGAACATCCACCACTACCCACCATTGCTGAAAATTGGCAGATTCTGTTCCCTGGTTGAGTGCCGCAGTGCTGCCCACTTCTGGAGCTTCTTGGATTGGTCCTTCTTCTCGGGAAAGCCACAAGGGGCTGCTGGAAGAGACCTTGAGTTTGCTTCTTTTTGTTTGATTGAGCGGGACCTATTAGAGGTCTGTCCGACTACGCCACAAGGGGGGCTATTCAGGACCTGTTTTGAGGTCTCAACATGGGCTGAACAAGGGCAGCTTTGGACCTGTTTAAGGGTTCTGTTCGGATGGGCTTAAATGAGCCGAAATGGGCCTGCACAGGGGTGTTTCAAGGGCCTGGTTCGGTTACTGGACGGGGACCAGATTGGAAGCTGTTCAGGTGGGCCCAGATGGGCCGAAATGGGCCTGCACAGGGGCATTTCAAGGGCCTGGTTCGGGTGCTGGGCAGGGACCAGATTGGGGTCTGATTTGGGGACCGGGCAGGGGCCTGCTGAGGTCCGGTTTTAGAGGACTGAACAGGCCCTGTAATAGATCTGTTCAGCGGGCCAACAATGGGGCAGAAATGGGTTTTTAGGTGGTCCGAACAGGGGCTAATAGGAACCAATTTGTTTGGGCCATGGGTTGCCAATGACGATGAAGGCCGGCTTAGGCCATTGGAGGGGTTGAGAAGAGAACTTAGAAGAGGAGGAAGGGGTGCCCTTAAAGGGCTACATAGTTAATATGTGTATGCCCTACCTTTTTTTCTCCTTCTCTTCTTCTTCTTTCCTTCTTCTTTGGCCGCTGGCAGGTATGCTCGTGGGCAAGAGGGGAGCAGCAGTTCTCTTCTTCTTCTCTTCTTCTCTTGGCTGCTGGCAGGTACAGATGCAAACGTACGACAGCAGGCAGAGGGGCAGCAGCAGGGCTTGGTAGCAGGATGCAGACAGCAGTTTGGCAGCCTCCCGGCGTCTGAAGCCAACCCTTTTCCTCTCCTTTTCTTCCTGGCCGCAGGCAGGTCTTGCAGCAGGCGCACAAGGGAGCAGCAGCTGTCTTCTTCTGGCCGCTGGCAGATGCTGGAGAGCAGGTGTGCGCAGGAGGGGCAGCAGCCAGTGCAGTAGCCTGTCGGCGTCCTTTCACCCTCCTCCTTTCTCTTGGGCGTCCTCCTCTTTTTATAGGAGATGAGGGGGAGATGAAGGGGCAGCTGGGGAGTACGTACAGATGCCTCCTTCACCTTCTTCTATGTTTTTAAACTCTCTTTAATCCTTGAATTGTTCAAGGATATTAAAGATTTGACTGACCCTTTGAGGTTCCCCATGTTGACCAGTCCCCTCAGCTTCCCCACGCCATCAATTGGGCATGGTGGCCTGGCAGGTGAGGTGGCAGGAGGGCCAGTGTGGCATGTTCACACTAGGTCGCAGGTGGCCTTAAAGATGGGCTGCGCACAGGCTTCTTATATGGGCCAATTTTACTAGTTTATGGGCCAGCTGGAGGCCGCGGGCCCAAGCTGCTGTGGGCTGTGCGCTGGGCCTGATCTTAGGAGGAAATTTGCCCAAATTTAAGATAGAATCATGGGCTTTTGATTGGACATACATGGGCCCCTGATTGGGCCCAATTTGGCTGAACTGTGGGCTGTCCGGCCTGCTCCTAGGCCTGCCCCATTGTCCCCTTTTTTGTTTGTAAAAAAAAAATTGGACGCCAACAAAATGCTTATCTATACTTAGGCTGTCAAGGAAGCCTAGGTTGCATTAGGACCGTGTAGCATTTAGATATTGTCAGGAAAATAGAAATTTATGAAAGGAACACATTTTGATGTTTCGTGGATTGATTCTTCTTTAAACAATTGGTTTCAATATCTATTCTACTCATTTAAAGTAGGGAGCGAATATGTACTATGGGTTCATTGGTTTCAGATCTTGACCTTTCTGTCGGGCGAACTGGAGACCATCCTGTCCACAGAGTATTTGTTGATCCCGGGGGGAGTCACTGCATAGCTACTGTTCTCTACAATGGCAGTGCTGAAACATACTATATGCATGCTAAATGGGGAAGGCCACGTACACTTACCAGACTGAAGGGTGTTATTGTCAATGCTGTTGCTTGGAACAAGCAACTTATAACTGAAGGTAAATGTGGAGACTTGCTGATAACCTTTTATCTTTTTGGTAATCTTTGTCATTCTGTGTGATGGTTTTGTTATTCCCTATACTTAATGCTTATTAGCCTCTACACGTGAAATCATTCTTGGTGCTGATAATGGTCAACTTTATGAGCTTGCTGTTGATGAAAAGGACAAGAAAGAGAAGTATGTGAAATTGTTATATGAATTAAAAGAACTTCCTGAAGCAATCATGGGACTTCAGGTATTTTTCTTGAAATTATGCTTATGCTTCTTAACACCTCTTTATCACAAGGTGAAAATAACTTCTGTTTTTCTTCACAGATGGAAACTACAGCTGCAGGGAGTGCTACAAGGTACTATGTGATGGCTGTTACACCTACTCGTCTTTATTCATTCACTGGCATTGGATCACTGGATGTAAGTTAAATGTACTTTACCCTTAATTAACTTTGGAATAGCATTTTTATTTTGGTTGTTAGCTTTTATTTTAGGTTAGGATTTTTGTTGTCTTTCATTTATAGTATTCTCATGTATGCTTTCGAAAATATTGTCAATTGGAGGGGAATGGAAGAGCTTTAAGGAGCTGATTTTTACATCCTAAGGAGTGCAGAGATGTGTTTGGATCTTATGGAAACCACATTTTAAAACTTACATATGAAATCATTTAATTATTTGAAAATAACTGATACCTGATATGGTATGGGAGCATATAGGTAGATAGGTGTGGTATGCATATATAGGAACATACAATTAGAGTTCCGCAATCTTCTAGGTATAAATATAAGAAAATCTCTATAACTTATAAGTTGTTAACCCTGCTGAATATCTTGAGGTTATTGTGTGGGTATGGAAATTTCTTTTGATTTCTTCCCATTGAACTTGTTATGTTCCATGTTAATTACATCGAGAAACTACTCGAATACCTTTAAATAACCACTATAGCAACTCACTCATTTTGAAGCCATTCATTCATTCAGACTTTTGAGTATGCGTTTGATAATCTGACAAACATTCTTCACCTTATGGCAATTCGTCTAAAGAATTGGTTCTACACTGTTTTGGGTAGTGCTATGGAAGACAGTTTTCAGAGAGAATTGCTTCTTGGAGGCAATTTTGTATTTAGTTTGGTGTTCCATCATTTGGGTGACTGCTGATAACTACCACCACGATAGAATGGAGGCTGTCTTCCTTTTTTTTGGACGTGGTTTTATCTTTTTGTTTCTTCTATTTTCTCTTCTTGGCAACTCTTTTCATCTCTTTGTTTACTATTAACGAACTTGTGACTTTACCTCCTTCAAAAGAAAGCCATTAATGTATATGGAAGCGCACACAAGACGAGATTTGGGAGACATTTTCCATGGCTTTTGAGTTTAAATTTCATTGTTTTTTTAATATCATGTTAAAATTTGATTATATTTTATATTTTATTTGATAATCAGTTTCCTTTCTTTTTTATTTCTGATTTATGCTTGTTCTGATTTTTTTTCATTTTAGTTTTGGTTTATTCATCACCAATTTTTTGTTTTAAAAAGTTTTTTTTTGTTTATTATTATTTTTGTTTCAATTCCTGAATTTAGTTTTTTTTTTTTTACATTTCAGTTTTCTATTCTGTTTCAGTTTTGGAATTTTTTATTTACAGTTCAATCTCTGCATATCTTACTTCAGTTTTATTTTTATTTCTTTTTCTATTTCTATTCTGTTTTCTGCATTTCAATTTCATTTTTTTATTTTGTATCCTGCTTCTCTTCTATTTGATTTCTGACGGGGACAAATTTTATGGGCATTTTAATTAGTGTTGCTTTTTTTATTTCTAGTCGGTCCATGTTTGTAATTAGCTTTCTTAAATGGTCCTTTTTGTAATTAGTGAGACCTCTATATATAGAGGTGCTCCTGAACAGTGAACAGTAAGAGTTAGCAAAAATTTTGGAACTTTGGTTTCTCCCATGCACGAGGGCTTTGGCCTGTCCATTTCCCTTCCTCCCTTTTTCTTCTTCATTCACCTTCGATGTCTCCAGCGAGGTCATTCGCATTCCTATCTTCACCTCTGGCGTTGAGGCCGGCTATTTCCCCTTCCAACTTCAGGCTCGGTGTGTCGTTCTACCTCCGTCTCCTCATCCTCGGGCCTTCGTGCCATTCTTCCCCCTTCTTGGTTCCTCTCACATGGCATGATTGTCATCCGCTCTTCTCTAGCACCTGCTCACTCGTCGACATTCGGCTTCGTCTACAAATTGGTAGCGACCGGGTCCCCGCTGGCAGTACCTCTCGACTGAAGTGATCTGGCGGTCCCTGGATCACAACAGCACTAACTCCCCCTTCTGCACCGTGCCCCTCTTCCATCACAAGCCCCTTCCTCATCCTCTCCTTCCACCTATTTCCCATATCTGCTTGTTCCATTTGAACGGATATGGAGGAAGGGCTAGATGAAGAAGATGAAGGGGAACGAGCTCGAAGATGACACTGGCAAATCCTCGTGCTCACGACGGCGGCAAAGGACCACCGCCATGTGGTAGCTGGCGACGTCGGACCTCCCCTTCCGATGCTCTCGCTGGAGGTAACCCTACATACGGATGACACTTGAAGACGATGGCAGCGCGAGGGGAGAAAACCCTTATGCAATCACGCGGATGGCAGCATCTCGTGGAGGCTCGTGGCGCGTGGAGACGCCGGCCACGATCCCACCATCGAGGTAAATAGGAAAGTGCCTCGTCCCCGCCAGGGATCAGTTGCTTGCGGCCGAAGCCGCAGCCAGTTCAACAAACCGGGTTAGCTGCTGGGTCCAGGCCCTGTTCAACTGAGTTCGAGTCCAGTTCAGACCCAGTTCGAGCCAATCCAACCCCTAAACCGGTTTGTTCAGCCTATTTTGGGTCGGTTCGGGCTTATTTTGTCAGGTGCAAGTTTGGTTCACCCTTATTTTAGTCTGTTTAGTTTGTTTTGGTATTTTTTTTATCTCGCATCAAGAATGATGGGAATAAAAATTAGAAAATTTCTTTTCGTAAATAATTTTAGTTTGGTTAAAATTTGTAAATGTCTCAACGATGTTTTGTGTTTAAAGAGTTTTTAGTTGCTTTTTCATTTGGATCCTTGAGAAGGATATATCTATAAATAGTATTTTAGTGGTATTCCTTGTAATTAGCGAATCCTCTATATAGGATGATGAGCTCCCGTTGACAAGAGAATATAGTGGAATTTTTGAGCTTCGGTTGGGTGTTTCCCATGCAGGTGGGTTGCAGCTCCATCTTCTTCCTTGTCTTCCTAGTTCGGTTGAGGAGGCCTTCTCTTCCACCTTCAGGCTACGAGCCGTTCCCTCCCCTGTTCCTCCCAACCTTCGGCCTTTGTGCCGTTCCTCCCTTTTTTTCTCTTCTCAGTTCTCCCTTGTCAATGTCATGTTGGCATGCTGTTGGGTTTTACTTCATCGTTCTTGTATTCCTTCGATCCGATCGGCACTGGCGGCGATAGTTTCGGTGATTCCATATTTGCCATCCCATTTGTCTGTGCGAATAGAAGACTCTGGTGATTCCTAGATCCAACACTTGCAAGCTTGGATTGCGTTGAAGGAAGCTTATTTCGGCATTACCTAGGTTCCGTCCTTCGGAACATCTTCTGGCAGATCCGGCAGCCTGCTTCTACGAGTTCTCCACCATCAGATCCATTGGAACGAGTGGGGTGACCAAAACCTCCCTGCTAGATCTCCTCCTTTGTGCCAATTTCATGACGCTGGAGGCGATTCCCAACCGGCTATCTCCTCCTTTTATCCACGATGCTGGGTGCTCTGTTCGTGAGACGATGGCGACGAAGAGAGGTAATGCGACCAGTCTTCGACTTGCCTCCGTGCCTTTTGGAATCGTTAGGGCATCCAGTAGTTTTTTCCAGCCGGGTCCTGTTCAGACGTCAAAGACTTGTGCGGCGGTTTGCACGATGTTCTTTAGAAGCTTCCACGTTGCCAAATGCCCATGATGTGCCGGACTCCTCTTGTCCATGATGCTCCGTTGTGCTGGACCTCACGATTCTCCATTCATCTTGAACCACGGAACCCATGGAAGTTGGCCACGACTTGCCATCCGTTCCGGCCCGTTTGTGTGCCACAAACCCCTCCTTGGGTCCTCATCCTCCAGGAGCTGCCATGTCACCATCCAGGAGCCATTGCTGCATTCTCCGTCCGCCGGATGGGATTTTGAACATTTTTCATTACTTTCAGCAGTTTAGTATATTAGATCTAGTATTTGAGCTGGTCTAGTCGCTTTGAATGATTTAACCTATATTGTCCCGTATCAATTTCAGTCATGTTCGCTACATTTTAGTTCAGTTTCAGCTTGTTATTTTATTATTATAGTTTTTATTCCTGGTCTGTTTATGTTTATTTTTCTTTGGCTTTAGCCCCAATTTAAGTTTTAGAGGTCCTTTTTTGGGTTTTGTTATTTTTGTTTCAATTGTAATTGTTCCAGCTTTTCATTTTTTTTTCTTTTTTTCTTTACAGGTTCTCATTTTTTTATTTAATTTCTAGCCCTTTTTCTGGTTCAGTTTTTCTTATGTTATTGACTATTCATTGCAATGATTGTAGAATCGACTGGATTGGATTAGCGTCGGCCAATTTTTGGATAGGATTGGCTGGTTCTTGATCTGTTTTTTGTTGGGTGGAGCGATCTATGAAGGATTCCCAACAAAATTGATAGGTAAGGCTTGTGGGAGCGCAACGGATGTTGATGTGCTAGATTCACCATTAGGATCATTGCTTGAGAGTATGGGAGGAAGCGGTCTGTTTTGGTGTTCGTTCCCTGCTTTTGCGATGTCAATGCTGCATCTCTTTTAGTGGGTATTTCTGGAGGTGCACCTTTGACAGTTAAGGATGGACTTCCAGAACTACTTTGTGGTGAAGTCTGTACTTGCCACAGGGGTCACTTGTAATCGGAGGAAAATTTTATAGTGAGGTTGTTTTGAAGGTCATCGGGTGCCCAGAATGTTGGACATGTGGCAGATGGGGCGAACCACTCTTTGCATGAGTGTAGAAATGGCCTGCGTTGCTGGAGGTGCTTGGAGTAGGCCACTGGGAGCAAGGATGCATGGATCTGATGAGGAAGACCAATGCTTAGAAGCTGGTATCAGAAGTACCACCCCTAGACTTGCATGTGGAGCTGCATCCTTACGTTGCCACATGGTATGCAAGAGAAGAAAGACTAACTTAGGCAATGCAAGATTGTGACAATCTTAAGGGAGGTGAGCCATGAGATTAAGAAAGCTCGGAAATGCAAATACTACAATAGATGTGTGGTCACACATGGGTAGACAGAGTTACGAGTCTAGTATGACTTGGAGGAGCTACGTATATGGGAGGAGCTTACAGAAGATTGTGAAGAATGGAAAAGATGAATCTATGTAGCCAACCCCAATCATTTGGGATTAAGGCTTTGAGTTTGAGTTTGGTCAGAATCTCGGTCTTGGTGGATTGTAGTTCCATTGTTTGAAGTTTTCCTGGTAAGAAACAATTCTTGTAACAATTGGTTGGGCACGAATGGTGCTCAGAGCTTCAAGGTCTAAGGATTTGATTTGGCTGATTGGGATATTTTGATTTGGCCTTGGGAGGATAGTGCATCACCTGCAGCAGTGGTTGCAGAGTCTGGATTAATTAGTCTGAGAGTTTGTGGTTTCCCAGTGTTTTCCTGGTTGGAGCAATCCGTTGCCAAGATTAGCGAATCTTTCGGAGGCTAGTAGAGGTTGATGGGAGGCTTTGGTGGCCATCTTCAGATTTTACTGTAGTGTTGATAGAGTTGTTTTGATTCGCCTTGGTGATTTTAGTGCCACTTTTTATTGAAGATGTTGTATTCCCTGTTCAGCTGACTACACCTTCTCTGTACGACAGTTCCTCTATGGGTTCGTGAAAGATGGCAGAGGCATTTACTGAATACGGGGAAGGGTATGAGGCGGGACATCAATTTTAGGAAGCCTCGTGGTGTTTTTCGGCAATGAAGGCTGAAGCATACAGTGAAGCCTCCGCATGGCTTATTGGAGGAGGTCCAGTCTCCTCGGTTATGGGCCTGTTGGGCTAGGAGGGACTTGTATTTTTTTGGATCAGATGGATTTGTTGAACTTAAGGGCAGTTTGGGAATTTGTAATGACAGTTCGAGCTTTGGGCATACAGGTCTAGCCACGTTAACTGGTGTGTTTACTCTTCTGAAGACTGCAGGTGGATTGGTTGGTCTGGTTTGCTGGTCCGAGCGTTTTGAGCTCTACCTCCCCTAATTTGAGCCGCGCTTGTGACTAGCTTCAGATGCTTGGTGGTGGACCGGCTACTGATCCACACCTAGTTCGCTTGCAGATCTCCCTTCCATCCTTATGTGGAAGTCAGTTTTCTTGTCTTCTTTCAGGGCCACCTTAAATGCCTTGTCAGATGCTCCTCAGGTCCCTACGATTCTCCAAGGAGTTGAAAATTCTCTAGCTTTTGTGATAGAGTGAGAAGCAATGGATGAAACTAGGATGACATGTTTGGTCTTGAGGGCTGAGGATGTTTTTTGTCGGGAAAAGCCACTAGCCTCCATTCAGCCTGGCAAGGCCACTGGGTTCCAGTCTTGTTGGAATGATGAGCCAGATGAGGATCTGTGTATTTATGATGAGATTCGCAGATCTTTTTGGGAGCTTGTAGGATTAAGGTTCATGGGCCGGGAGCTGGATGTCAAAGGGTTCTTTGCAAAACTTTGCCAAGATCCAAGATGCCACGTGAAATTCTGGTTATAGTTAGTTAATTGCAACCATCAGAGAGTTGAATCAAGAGAAATGAAATTTATCTTGAGCAATGATATTTTGATGGAAGGTAGATGGAAGAAGGGAAAGGGTAAGGGTATCATTATCCTTTCAGGATTAGTGCGGTTAACTAGAATTGCTGAAGGATTTTGTGAAAGGAGAAGATATCACATGAACATTATTGTTGAGTGCAAATTGAACATTATTCTTTTGCAAGAAACTAAAACTAAGTTTAAGAAAGCCTAGATTGCAGCAACTGTTACGTTCAGATATTTGACAGGACGCTCTCTTGTCCTTTATACTGGGAGAAGTGGGGGATTGGTGATTCTGTGGTATGAGAGCAAATTCATGATATTTCTAGTAGAAGACACTTGCATGTCTAATTATTCTCCTCTTGCCACAAAGAAATATTGATGCATTTGGAATGTGTATGTCCCATTGAGTGAGGTGGATAAATCTAATCCTTCTCAGACTTACATGATATCATAGGTAATTCCATCGATTGCAATGGGTGTATTGGAGGTGATTTCAATGTTGTTCTAAAACTTGGAGAGATGTGGGCTACAGTCGTGGACTCATGTGATGACTCTCTTTAATGATTAGGTTAATATGGCTTAGGTCATGTTGAAACTTCAAATTTTGGTATGGAGTTTACAAGGTCAAATTCTAAATTCAAATCAAAATTAGACGTATCTTTTGTATCCATCTCATGGGTTCAAGAATTTGAGACCTTGATGGATTCTACACCCCTAGAGCAGTCTCTAATCATCGTGCAATAGGTTTTTTATGCGTAAGACATTGTAAAGCACACCCCACAAATTTTGGTTTGAACTAGCTAGGTGTAGGGAGCTGAACTTTTTTGATATAGTCAAATAGTGGTGGAACGAAATTAACGTTAGCCGAATCGCCCTCTTGGAGATTTGTTTGAAAGTTAAGCAGATTAAGAATAAATTGAAAGTCTGTACTAGGGACACCTTCAAATTTGTAACCCACAAAGAAGAAAGTGGTTACCTAAGATGGAGTGTTTGGAGCAATTAAATTATGCTAGGTTCATTATTGATGCTCAAAAAGAGTAATGGGCTAAACTTAGCTGGTGTATAAGAATGGAGTATTAGAAGGGAGACAAAGATTGAAGGAGGTTTGGCTGAAGGAGGGTGACAAGAACACGCGGTTCTTCCTTGTGCATGCTTCATCAGGGAGAAAAAGAACATCATTCATAAGCTGATCATTGATGGAACTGAACGAAAATGGACAAATCACATTAGATATTGGTCAACAAGTTGATGATATTTATATGATTGTTTTTCAAAGATTTTAAATTGGATCTCTTTCATTAATTTTAGTGTGCCTAAGACTTTACATAATGAGGAATCTGATTCACTAGTTTGTAGCTTCTCGAAGCAGAAGTGTTTCAAGCTATTAAGGATATAGATCCTTACAAATAGCCTAGGCCTGATGGATTCTTTGTTAGCTTCTACATTCATTGTTGGGACACTACTAGGGATGGCTTTATGACTGTTACTAGAGAATTTGGGTCTAACCTAGGGTGTATCAAGATGAACTCCATCCTTCTAGTTCTAGTGCCAAGGGAGAAGGTAACTGACATTAAAGACTTTAGACCAATCAGCTTTCTGAAATACAACCGCTAGTTATAAGATTATCACTGAGGTCCTTACAAATAGGCTTAGCAGGTATATTGACAAGTTGACCAACTCTTTACTGTTTGCTTTCATTCCAACAAGATTTATTTTGAATAATTTCATGACTACTCATGAGTGCCTACATGATCAATGACAGAGAAGGTTGGAGCACATTTTGTTGATATTTGATTTTGAAAAAAAATTTATGACAGGGTCAAATGGTTTTGCCTTAACGTGAATTATGCAGTTTATGGGGTTCAATAACAAATAGGTACGATAAGTAAAATGTTGTCTCTCCTGGTATAATTTTGGTTGACGTTAATGGAAAAGTATTTGGATTCTTTGCTTCTTCAAGAGAGCTCTGGCAAGGGTCCTAGTTTCTCAACATTAAATGAGAAAATGTAGAACAAACAAGATTGATTAAAGGCATTGAAGTAGGAGCCAACAGAGAACAAGTTTCATAATTTCAATTCACGGATGACACCATGTTATTTTTCTTTGTGAATATTGACAAATGCTTTCATTTAAGAATCTTACCATTTTTTCTGTTGTAATAAGGTTTAAGATAAACAAAGATAGATATGAACTCATTGGTCTTAACTTGACTGAGACTCATTGAGATTAACTACAGACTATTTTAAACATATCTTTGTTCTCAATCCCAATCAAGTATCCTAGACTACCTCTCTCAGACAAGGCTACCAAGAGCACGGACTGTCAATGTGTGGTCTATAAAATAGAAGGCAAATTGCAAGGTTGGAAGAACAAAATATTTTCTGTAAGAGAAGATGGCTGTTTTCCGAGTCAACGTTGCAAAGTACTTTCTAATATTTTTTCTCAATCCTCAAAGCCCCTATTTGATGCGGGACAAACCGGCTAGTCCGGGCTAAACCGAACGAAAACAAGTAACCCGGCGCTAATCGCCCTAAACAGACCTAAACGAACCCAAAATAGGCCTAAAACCGACCCGAACCGGTCGAAACAGGCCGAACCAGCCCCAAACCGGGCTCAAGATGGTCTGAACCGGTCCAAACCGGCTAAGAACACCCTGAATCGGCCTGAACCGGGCGGTTCAGGCACCGAACCGGCCTGAACCGGGGGTGAACCCGGTCAGAACCGGTCGAACCGGCCGGTTGGCCGGTTTGGGCCGCTGCGCGAGCCGGCCGCGCTCGAGGGCGTGAGCGGGGGGGGGGGGGTCGTGGCGCCTTCTCGCGCGGATCCGGGTGGTCGCGTGGTCTAACGAGGGCCGTTGCCGTCGGACTCCGTGGCAGCACCACTGGCACCCACGCGGGCGCGAGCCGCGACAAAACGGCGAGCGGGCAGCGCGCGTCGTCCTCGCCGTCTCCGTTCGCGTTGTCGTCGCCGTCCGGAGGAGAGCGCGCGTTGGCCGAGCAGCAGGGGCGGCGATGGCGGATGGTCCTGGCGCCTTAGCTTCGCCCGATTGGTGCAGGCGGATGCGGGCGAGGGGAAGATGGCCGAAGGGACAAGGGGAGGAAGGAGCTGCGGTGCTGACGGGGGGGAAATGGCCGCGGCGTTGTCCGGCCGGCTTCCTCGCAGTCGACGGAGACCCGGACGGCGATGGGGGGGGAAACTACGGAGTTCGCCGCCGTCGTGGGAGGAGGTCGCACGGAAAGGAGCCGCGGAGGGAGGGGGATCCGGGGATCGCCGGATCCTCTCCCTCCTTCACCGACGCCTTCTTCCGCTTCTTCTTCTTCTACTGCTTCTTCTTCGGCTTCCGTCTGCGTCCGCGGAGGACAGTCCCGCCACCCTCATCGAGGAAGGAGGACCGCCGGAGATGAAGGTGGATGTCGCGGCTGTGGGTTGTCGAACAGAGAAGGGGAAGAAGAGAAGAATGGCGCGGAGGCCAGAGGGTGAGGAGGAGGATAGGATCGGCTACCTGCCGGACTTGGAAGGTGGAAGGGGAAGACCCTAACCCTACTGGTCGATCGGGGAGGACAGAGGAAGAAGATGGGGGCCGCAGCCCCCTGCGCGGGAGACACCCAGCCGAAAGGCTTCCAAAAATTGCTTCAATTGATTGATTAATGAACTCTGTACATCGACCCTCCTTATAAAGAAGGAGTGGGAAATTTAAAGAAAAGACCCCTAAGTTCCCTATTTACAGACTTGTCCACGTATGGACATAAAAATAAAAGGAAAACCCAAAATATTCAAAATATGTCCCCATCACTATTGTAACAAACTTGTGGGTATCAGAGCTAGATTTTATTGCACGGGACTAGTGAAAGAAAGGGCCTCCATCTAATCAAATAGAATCATATTTGTAGAATGACAAAAGAAGCGAGAGCAGACTTGATTTCCCTGGAAAACATGAATAATGCACCTTTGTCAAAATTACTATGGAAGCTAAACACTAATAGAAATGCTCTATGGGTTACAATCATCTGTTCGAAGTACAACATTGGGGAGAATTTGTGAATCAAAGATTTCAAGGACAACAATTGATTATCTCATATTTAGAAGGTCATTCATTGGGAAAATTTTTTATCTCATCTTTACATATTACGATAGAGAATGGCAGGAGTATCTCACTTTGGGGTGATTGATGGATTGGGCATGTCCCTCTGACTGATATGTTCTCTTCTTTGTTCAAACTATCTTGTAACCTCCGGCAAATGTCTTCCATTGTTAGGATGCTAAAGCGACATGATATATTCTCTTTACAAGAGCTCTCATGGAAGAGAAAATTGTGGAGTTATTTACCTTGCTAACCCTTCTAGATTGTTTCAGTTGCATTGAGAACCAAGAGGATAATTGGAATGACTACCTTGTAACAAGTCTTTCTTCTAGTGAAGTCGGCCTTGTGTAAATTGTCTGGGGTGGTGAGAAGTTCTATGGCACAAAAGTGTTTGGGATACTCCTATGCCTCTCAAAATCAAGTTACCCCTTTGAAAGATTGCCAAAACTTAACTTCCTACTAGAAATTTTCTCTACAATCTCAACTAATATCTCCTTAGCTGGTGTTTTCTGTGGTAGAATGGAAGGTACTATGAACCACCTCTCTATTCAAGATGGGATAATCAACCTTCCATGGATAGTTCTTTTCAGGAGTTGGAATCTACAGTGGTTAAAGCTTGCCAACATGATGTCTCTTTTGCAAGATTGGTCTACTATTAATCCTAGGCCCTCGGATCTAACATTGTGGAAGATTATTCTACTTACTATGATCTATATGCAGAACCGGGAATAGAAAAATTTTTGAAGGCCAGTTTGAGAATCCTAGATTAATTCTTTACCTTCAACACTTTGTGATTTGTGTTATTCTACCACCTTGATAGGTAAGGCCTTTGTTAGTGAGGACCTTAGAAAATTGCACCGGTTTAAGCATGTTTATGGTCGACGAAGGTGGCAGTTGGGTTCCATTTGTCTTGGAGATCTTGGACCTTACACTTTTGGCTGAAACAGTGGGTTTTCATTTTTTTTTCATGTATTTTGACATTGCTGGTCGGTCCTATAAATAGGATCCAATTCTCTGTAGTCAGGGGGATACATTTGATAAATGAGAAATCCGTTGAGATTACAAGTTCCGATTCTTCCCCTTCTCCCGATGGCCTTCTTAAACCCTTCCCCCTTCTCGATTGAGTCTTGATTCTTCTGGCATTGCCTCTTCATTTCCTCTCTGACAGCGTAACCCTAGGGGAGAGCTTCCCTTCTCTCTTCCTCCTTCCTCCGGTGGTGGTCTCGACGAGCTTCTGAGGAAGGATCTCTTCCACTCGGCGGTGGCTGCTTTCTGTCTTCCTTCTTAGTTTTGGTTGGAGCAGATCGTGGAAGTTCCTACCACCGTGGTGGCTGCTGACACTTACCTTTCTTCAGATGAACTTCTTCTTTGCCATATATCTTTTCAATCTACTTCATGTGGTGCTGGTTTCTACAGTCAGTCACTGATCTCTTCTTCATTCCTGTCTTCTGTGGCTATGGTATGACCGTATGAGAGCTAGTTCCGGATGAAGGATTTTTATCCATCAATTTTACTATTACTGGTTTCCTTCGAGTGTGGAAAGTCCCTTCGGTCACATGGATACAAACATTGATCTACTGTTGATTCACATACTTGTTCTGGATCTTCATTTTGAAATAGAAACAAATGTTGTTTGAAACTAACTGAGGTTCTTTACCAATGAAGAGATCTCTCTCTGGTTTGCTCTGTTTCTATATTTTGTTGTTGGCAGACTATATTATGGAACATTTTAAACTGTTAGATGCCACCAATAGATGATTCAGTATGGACATTACATTGGTTTGCTGACTTAGAGTGATATCTCTTTGGTTGATGATATTCGGATCTATTTCTTCCATTTGCTTGTTGCAATTCATATTTCATCTTCTAGTCTGATCCGGATTTGGTGAAAGACTTCTAGAATATCATAGTTTCTAGTGGTAAAGCATTCTAGTGGTAAAGAGTTGCTTTGGTTTCTTCTATATCGAAGATAGCTTGAACTAGTTAATCAATTTGCTGTCGTTGAGTTTTGCTGGTTTGAAAAAAAAATCTGTGGAACTGAGGGACTGGTCCTCTTCCGGTCCATATTTGTTTCCGTTGTCTACTCTTTACACTGCATCGATTGAAGGTTAGCATAAGCTGGTTGATCTGCTAGACAAGTCATTTCTATACCGTCTACTGTTGTTGATCCATTGTGCTTCTGGATTGAAGACTGGTCCTATATCCAGTCTAAGGATGAATTATTTTCCTTGAAACTTATTGACTGCTATGACGTTTTTCGCTGAGCTATCAGTTGAGAATGTCCTAAAGTTGACATTATAAGATTCTCCAACTGATTGTGGAGACTTATACTTGATCCCAATCATTCCACCAGAATAGTCCAATGGCATACTTGATGTGAGGACTTAGTGAAACTGGTTGCCTTCTTATGCCATTCCGTGGCCTAGTCTGGTTGAAATTATTGTGACTAGTTGAGACAATTCTTGCGGATCTTAAAATAGTGGCTGCTTTGTTGCTTGTGGATCAACGAGAAAATGATGATGGAAGCTTTGTTATGTCTTGGTAGCCTTAATGGAGTTGCCAACATTAGTGCAATTTGATTATCTTGCTGATTTTTAAGTTGCTTCCACTGATTCCTTGGACTATGATGGTTAGTCCTGAGCCTAGACTGTGAAGAATTCGGTCCATACTGTGCTGAAAATTGAGTCTCCTCTGCTTCCGGTAAACTGGTAACCTGTATGTGACTATTGTTTGTGAGGAACCAACAGGCTGAAATCCATTGGATAGCAGATCTGGTTGCACTAGAGGATTTATTGGATGATCAGTCAACTTGAAGATAGGCACCCCTTTCTCATTATTGGTAGACCTGTTACCACCCTATGAGGTGTGGTTCAATTGTTGGTTCTGAACTTATATATTTTTGGTAATCACTTTTATTAAAAGGATACTTATCTCTCAGTAGAAGACGTTCTTCCCCACACATAAGTGTGGAGGTACTTTCTAAACCCTGCCTTGCATGATTTAAATTCTATTTTTCTATTATTTAGTTCGAGATGCTGTCTTTGTGCGTTTAGGTCCTAGTTAGCATCTTTAGATTGTTGTTGGTCAAGGCAAGATCATTAGAGTGGACCCTAATCCTGTAACTAAAATCTGTTTCGTTATTAGATAGAACTGATTTTCAAAATCTATTAAGGTTTTCAAACTGGTGATTTTTTTTTTCAATTCAGATTAGTTTAAAAGAGAAAACAACCCTAAGTTTAAATTTCTTAATTAGATTCCCTAAAACTTGAAAAAGCCTTGAATTTACCGTTGGGAAATTGATTTGTTTGCGTTTAATTAGCCTTCCTTAGTTTAATCGAGTTTTTCCCCATCATTTATCCTTGTTGATTTCTGAAGGGATTTTTTTCCAAGTGTATTTACTTTTATCTTTGTTATAAATAGAAAATTTGACCTTTTGGTTTTATTAAAAATGTGAAAGTAGTTATACTTCTAGGGATCTAAATAATGATCACCAGATCAAAATTGGTACCTTGATTGGTGAATACTGATTTGATTTGGATACTGATCTGATCTGGATTGGAAACTCAATCCGAAAAATCACTAAACATCATATAAAATTAGGAAACCCCTTGAAAATTATTCAAAATGAAATTATCCTCTAACACACTTTCATGTCATTTAAGAGAGTTTATAATAAGTGGATATAAGCTAATGACAATTATCATTCCAATAAACAAAGGTAACATAGTATAAATGGTATATTGATATGCACTATAATATTATATATTCCGTTCACCAATATCTATGGAATTGGCTTTCATCGTCATTCTCTTGAATACTCTATCGGGAATTGTTTATTACGATTGGCTTGTATCTATATAAAAATAATGAATCAGCTATTTGAATAAAATTATACACAGTATTATGTGTTGGAGATGTGGTTGGAAGTTGGCTAGGCGTTCTGGATAATTGGTTGTTACATAATTGTAAAAAAACTCCATCTGATTTTAACATTAACTTCTACAAGCCAATTGTTGTATTTGGCTCAAATCATTAGTTCTTGCCTCACTGGTATGTGTGTTATTTGAAATCTCATTCTCTTCCACCTGAACCCATAATTTGCGGAATTGGTTAATCCATATCGGGATTGGTTGATTTTTGGATTACATCAACACCTTCCGATTTGAGTTTATCTTTGAACAACCGATCCTAGGTCGATTCCCAAAGGAACTGGCCTTGATCGGTAGAATCGGATAATCCTGTAGAATCGAATCAAGAATCAACCTATTGCCCTGGAATCTGGAGAGACCGTAATCGGGCCCAATTTCGGAACCACTTCAGATCCGATTCCACTCCTAACCTCTTCTTCCAATCTATGACACCCCCTTCTAGTGTCCCCTCCCCTCTTCTCTCTACCCCATGATCTGCCTTAGGCCTTAGGGGCTGGTTCTTGTCCAATCTAGGGAACCCCTGCGGAAGTCACCTCTCATGTTGATTGTGTACAATCACCCTCAAAGGAGTGACTTGTTTCGATCCCCTTGGGGTGACTGTTACCTCCACCCACACAACAAGTGGGTGCTCTTCTAGGAAAAGATACTATGCTCCAATGTTTTCAGTAGTTTCTTGACATGTGTTGTGCTTCAACTCTTTGTTTGTATGTTCCACCTTTAAATCTTATAAATTTCTATTCTTGAATTTTTTGGCTGTGTTTGATGTTTTTATCCTTAGCACTACATGTTGTAGTGATAGAATGCAAGTGTTTCCAATCTATTAGATAGCCTATTCCTTCTCTTCATATGAAATATACTAAATATACTTTAGTTTCTCTCACATTTGGAGGAACTCAGTCCTCTGACTTAAAATGTGAATCACAATTGCAATAATTGAATTCCATCTATTTCTTGTATTGACTTATACTCACCACTTAACAACAAGAAAGAACAATAAATAATGATGTTAATCACAATAATATTAAATATTATTGTAGAATGTCACGCTATTCCAACATATTTGGAGCCACCTTGTCAAATAAATATCTTTTATTTAGATTTGAGTAAACTCCAACTTTGAATTGCATCTGAAAAATGAGAGAACACAAATAATTAATGTTCCAATGTTAAAACAATAACAATAACAATTCTCACTTACTTCTAACTCAGCTTCTTTTCTATCTTGCTGAGTTCTTGCAAGCCATTGTATCATAGATGAAGTATCCCTCGTGATTTCTTGATCGTTGCACATTTGTTAGTTATATTGGATCATGGAGTTTAAAAATATCCTACATGCCTTCTATATCAAATAAGAACATATGTTTATGTATAAATCATTGATTAAATTAAAGATAGGGAGAGACACTCGTTGCATGTACGTCATAGTGTAGTATCCTATCCCATCTCTCATGTATGATCTTCTACTACTTCCTATAACCTTTATGATATATCTTCCTTATTTTCCACTTTGCTTTATCTATGACATCATAGTGGTATCACATTTGATTTCTCTTATTTGAGTCTACTAATCTTAACATGTGTACAAATAAGTCAACGATGAACAAGTAATACATAATTCTCTTAAAAAACGTTTGTTTATTATTAGATGCTCCATCTATGCAAGGATTTCCAATTGCTTTGTTCACCCATATACATGATGTATCTAGCTTATTGTGTGAACTAGACAAGTACATATCTATGTCGGTTCAAGCTCTCTAAGACAATAAAGTTTGTGGCAAATTTGGTCAGGCCAGGTCTGAGCAAATCATGCCTTTCACTATGATCTCTCATTATATGGAGTAAACATGGATGTGAATAGATAAATGAGGTGATCTATTGTACTTATAACTCACAAGTGTAGAAATTGATGTCTTCTTTGCATATCCTTTAATATGAAATCAATGGAGTGTGCTGCATTTGGAATCCAGAATATGCGTTGCATCTTCTCCATCAACTTCTTTCTCCTTGTAGGAATGCTTGTTATTTGTTGCGAATTGTACACTATTTTTCTTCTCAATCTCTTCCACAACTGCGCCATTAGTGAAAATATATAATATACATTCTTTATTTGTTTTGAAGCATCAATAGACTTTAAAATGTGGTGTCTTTTGAACAATAAACAAGGAAATTTATCATTAATCTCTTTGTTATGCCTGACTATCCATCGCACATTGTTATGCATCATCTTTTTCTTCAAACCAATTTAAATCCATCTATCCAAGTTTTCGGCTCATTTACCTCTTCAACTAGGTCGGCAACATTAATATATCGGTTGGTTAGGACTTAGTCTTGGCCCAACTTTTCCAATGACATCAATCATGGTTTAAAAGTAGGTGTTAGTGACAGTATATGCTTGAACTTCTACATTAAGTTAAAACAAAAAAATATTATTTCTCTATTTAAAAAATAGATATAATGCACATGTTTAAGATGAACAATTCAAGATTGTTATTTGTATGTAAAAATCACTTATAGATATGTTTAACTGCTTACTTTGCTACTGCTTGACTCCTTTAAATGTTAATTTAATTGTTCTTTGCTAGTTATTCTGTTTCTTGAACAAATGATCATCTGCGATGTGGGTCATGTCGAAGTAGATTAACGAAATGCCTCATCTCCTAGTTTGACATCAATAGTTGGTGTGGGTTCGGGTCGAGTCAATTGTGACCGACGAAATGCCTCCTCCCTGCATTCTCTCTATGACCATTTGCTAGCATGTTAAGCTCTCGTTAGGCGTTCATCTACTTCATTAGTATCTATGGATGGCTCAACGTTAACTCATCATTACCTTTCGTCTTTTTGGCTCAACCTCTCTTCTCTTCTTCCTAGAAGCTCCTTATGCAAGTTTCCTCATTTCAATGCAAATTTCTCTTTGTGAGACTCTTCTTGTGTTGTAGGCCAGCACAATTTCATTGCTCTCCTGAGGCACCTTGTGTGTTGCGTCAAACAGAATATTCTTTCATTTATTTATTTGCCATACCACTTACATTGAACCATCTTTTTCTCAACATCCAACAAAGTATTTTTTTTTCACTTAATATCATGGGAAGCAGATGCATCACTGTTTTCTTGCTCGGCCATTACTTCTTGATTTGCAATATTAAGACATTAACCAATTTCAGGGGGAACTTTCGGAGAGTGAACAACCCCTTAAGATGGTGACTGTAAGCTAAAATAGTCTCCCTTTGGTGACTATTTAAGGGGTTAAGAGGGTTGAGAGGTAGGAAGGGGCAGAGTTGGGGGAGTGAAAAAATCCCCCTTACTTCAAATAGTCACCTTTGGGGTGGCAGGGAGCATAACAAGGGGATAACAATCCCTTAAGGTGACTACTTGAGGGGTTAAGGGGGGCCGGGTGGAAGAGGGTAAGGTGGGAAGGGGGGAAGAACAACCCTTCACCTAGGGAGGTGGGAGAATTCCTCCATGGGGGCTTTGAAGTGGAACAATTTACTAGAGTGGGTGGATTGACACTGGGAGAAGGGGAATTGCCAAGGTTGGATTGTTGGAGGAATCGTCGGAATAAGGGGAATCACTCTCCACAGCTCGGGATTGCTAGAGGAATGGCTAGATCGACATTGGATCAACGCTATATTTCATTGTGGAATCGCTTAAAGATGTCATCTGAAATAAAATTTGAAACATACTTAACTTTTATGACAAACTTCTATCTTTACTACATTATTAAACAATACTCACCTTAATCTCAGTTTTGGTTCTATCTTGGGGAATCTTGCACAACCTTTCAATGACGAATAAGGTGTTAGAAAGCACCTCCCTATCATTGCAAACCTACCCACCATACTGGATCCTCGGATTAAAAAAAAATCCTATCACAATGAAAAAATGCATCAGTTAATGTATCAAACATTAAGCTTAAAGTACAAGATAAAAATTAAATTTATACTTACAACATGAATGTCGTAGTGAAGTGTCTTGTCCCGCTTATTGTTTATGATCTTCTACCACTTTTGATAACCCTTATAATGCTTCTTTTTGATCTTCAGCTTTGCCTTATCTATAGCATCATGTAGGTACCCTCTTTGATTTTTGTCATTGGAGTGCATGAACCTAAGGATCTGTACTTGGGGCTCAATCATAGATAGGTAATATTGTATCTTCTCCCACCATCTGTTATCCTCCATCTTCAGAAGCATTTTATATTGATCAATCATGCTCCCATAGACATTCATGTACTCTTAGTAGGCTGTAGAGAGTATGAACCTCTTTAGATCATTTTTATACTTTATACAAACTCTCTAATACAATGAATTGCTTAGCAAATCTAGTCGGACCAGTTAAACCATATCATGACCATCAGTGTGGTCCTTCATGATATGTAGTAATTTAGAATGTTCATAGATATGAACTAACAGATGGATCTCTTCCAATGTCCTCCAACATGAGGTTTAGGGAGTGTGCAACACAAGGTATTCAAAAAAGGTGAGATCTTGCCTCCATTAACTTCTTCTTGCATTCTTATAGGGAGGTCTTGTTGTTTGTCATAATCTGAGCATTGTTTTCCTTCCCAACCTTCTCCATCACGGTGTTCATCAGGCAAAAAGGTAATCAAAATTTTTCGCCTCGCCTAATGTATCGACAAACTTTAAAAATATGGTTCCCTCGGAACAATACAAAAGAAAGTTGGTGAGAGACCTCCTTGTAATGCCTATCCAACAATCACATATGATGGTGTAACCTTTCTCCTTTCAGATGGATTTGAAGATTTGAAATAGTCTATCAAAGAGGTCAACTCATCGACCTTTTCATCCAACCCACCAATGGCATCCACTATTGTCTGGAAATATGGACCGGTAACGGCATATGCTGGGACACCTACATAACATTAAACAAAAGAACGTTAGCTACGATTAATAAGTAATCCAAATATAATTACAAGATTAAAATATCAACTGTATACTTCATATACATACGTAGAGAAAAAATTTGACTATATATTTTATCGCTTTCTTTGCGGTCCCTGTCGAGCCTTAACTCCCTTTAAGGTCTACTTAATGCCTCTCTGGCCTTTATAACTCTACCTATACGTAGTTGTGTCTGAAGTCGGCTGAACAAAAGAACACATAAACTCACTCTCTCGGGCTCGGACATGCTGATTGTCTTCCCGCACATAATTATGTCGGACAATTGCTATGGCTCTCGAAGGAGTTGAACCCGAACTCTCTGCACCCCCTTCTTCTTTCCTCATCCTCATAGGTCTGTGCCCTACTAGCATCCATGACCCTCTTGACTTGAGCCGCTTTCTCATCATCACCATCCAAAGATGATGAGTTAACCTGGACATGACCTTCACCTTTCCCCTTGTTCTTTCCAGACATTAGCTTAGTGAATCTCCGTCCCATTAACTCATCGTGAAGATCTTGCCTTTACCAAATTCTAACCTTCCTCCGTGAAGCTCTCCTGATCAAGTATCCTCTCATCTCTTCTGTAAGCTCTACCGGGTCTTTGTCACACTTCATCACATTTCCACTCACATCGGCTATATGTTGCTTGAGGTGGTAAATATCTCTATTCATCTCTTTATTACATCACTTGTATCTCATCATCTTCTTCTCTACACCTAACAAGAAGTCATGTTGTCATCTAATGTTTCAACTGACAACAGCACCTACCTCCTCGTTTGACATTTTATCTACTTTTGTATGCATAGAATACATTAATAAATAATAATTAATCAATAATCACCCCTAATTGGGGGTGAGAAAATTAAAAAATCACCCCCGAATGGGTGCTAAGGGGTGAGGCACCCCTTCAGTGGTGAGAAAACACCCGACACCCCTTTGGGAGCATGGGTTGCAGAATCGGCCGATCCGGATCGGAATCGGCCGATTCTTGGATCGGATCGGACCCCTCCGATCTGATTCCCGGCGGAACTACCGATCCGGACCAAAGATCGGTCCGGATCGATGTTTGTAGGTGGAATCGGTGCCAGAATCGACCGATTCGGTCGATTCCGGATCGATTCCGGCGATTCCCTCACCGGAATCGACCCATAGGCTGCCGCGGCGGCCATCCCGCCGCGGCAGCCCTCTTCCCCGCCCTATCGGGCGGGGAAGACGACTTTACCGGGTCCATCGGACCCGGTAAGGCCAAGATCCGGTGACTTAAGTCACCGGATCCGGCATTTTAGTGTATCGGGTCCCATGGACCCGATACGCAAACCGGTAGGGTTATACCCCTACCGGTTGAGGATCCGGTGACTTTACTGGGTCCGATGGACCCGGTAAGGTCGTCTTCCCCGCCCGATAGGGCGGGGAAGATGTCACGGCGGCAAGCCGCCGCCATGGCGCCGATTTCGGGCCACTTTTGGGCCCGAAATCACCCCAAAACATGCCAGATCGGATCGGAATCCGATCTAGCATGTTATTTTGATTTGTTTTTAATATTTTAGCACCTTTGAAGAACCGTTCCGGAGCGATTCCGGATCGAAAGTTCTTCCGGAAGATCGGTCGGAATCGGATCGATCCGATCCGATCCGATCGGTACCCACCGATCCCGATTCCGATTCTGATCCCGCAATCCTTGTTTGGGAGGGGTGACCTTTACTGTCACCCCTTCGGAGGTGACTGATCTTCATCCTCGAAGAGGTGGCTGTCTGTCAGCACCCCTTTCGGGGGTGTACGCTCTGGCGAGAAAACAAGCATCCTCAAAGGGGTGATTGCTGCTGTCCATGCGGGAGTGGGAGCCGGGAGGGCCGGAGGGAGAGGGAAAGGGGGAAGGGATTTACTTGTTTTAGGGGGATGCTGCCTTAGACAGGTGATCGTCGGAGGCAAGAAAGATCGCTAGGGTGGGGGGGTACCGTAAGGTCACCGGGGGAGGGGGGAGATGGGAATCAGGGGGTGGGGGTGGGGAGAATCAGGTTGATCTTTTCCTTTATTGGGGGGGCTTGATCCCAGAGTTGGGTCCTAGAAGGTTCTGATTCCGGACGTTTCCAGATTCCCATAGATCGCTCGAGATCGAGCGATCCACGATCCAATCTATCTGGATCAGACCAATCCTGGACGATCCCACCAATTCCAACCGATCCGGCCATAATTTGGGACTAGGTTGGAGTTTGGGCCAGATTCGGATTGACCAATCCAATCTTGGAATCAATTGATACCGATCCGATCCAATCTATTCTATCTCAATCCGTCCAATTACGCATCAATGATCTAAATGTAGAAGTCCCTTATGTTTAATTATATAAACAAACAAACTGAACCGAGCCGAACCGATTGATTCAGTTTACTATCAATTTGAATTTTAACTAAACTGGTCTGGTTTGGTTTGGTTTTGGTTTTAGAAAAATAGACCTAAAATCAAATCTAACGGAACCATGAACACTCCTTGGCTCACTTGGGCTGAGGATTGGCCCCAAAGTAGATCTCCAAGATGGGTTAGAATTTTGGACAGAAAATGGGCCTTTGATAGGCCTTGAGTGGAGCTCTTGCATAGCCCCTTTGCACATGCTTATAGTAGGTCCAATTGTGCTGATGCCTGACCCAATAGTAGGCCCTTGGGATGGGCTAAAAATGGCTGACCCAAGAGTAGACCCTCCGATTTTCAGATAGTGGACCTGAAATCACGTCTTCAAACTGTCCCCTGAGTGGGTTGAATATAAGACCAATAATGGGCTGTCAATGGGACTTCGGTGTCCAACTGAGCTGCAAACAGGCTCAAATTTGGTTGTAAATTGGCAGAGGACAGAACTTCTGAATTGGTCATTTTCAGGCCCAAGGATAGGCTAAAAATGGGCCTGAGGTAGGCCCTTGGTGATACCTCCAGCAAGCTGCTAACGGTTCTGCACATTGGACCTCAAAATACCCTAGACAGGTCGGAAGCAGGTCCTGGCATGCCATAGTCAGACCCTTCAAAGAGGTCAGAAAGGCTTTAAAATGATCTTCAATTGAGATGAGGATGACCTTCCAATTTGGCCATGGTTTATGACAGCCCTTAGCATAGATCACTGAATCGGCCGATCCGGATTGGAATTGGAATCGGATCAGCCGAATCGGTTGAGATCGGAATCGGAATCGGATCGTTTTTTTTCTTTTTTTGCTATTCCAGTCGGATCGACCAGGATTGGTTAGAATTGGTCTGGAATTGGATCAGAATCGGAATCAGAATTGGATTGGTTTTTTTCTTGCTTTTTTTTCTTACCGATTCTGGATTGATTTTCTTCTATTGGATCGGTCGGAATCGGCCCGATCCAATCCGATCCGGATTGGATCAGTACCCACCGATTCTGATTCTGATTCCGATCCTGCGATCCTTGGCCCTTAGAGGATAGACTCCCCCAACCCCAAGGGTCATGTACTTAGATAGTTGGATTTATTTTTTGCACCTTATTTGTTGTATAAAATTTTGGGGTCATTGGGTCTTAATCTGATTGAAAGAATTAATATGTAACTATTTTGTTCATGTGCTATTAAATGGCAGTTGGCTTCAACTACTTTCTGTTCAGAACCACCTCACGAACCTGTTGTATTTCCTTCAAGCAATGTGCTATTCCTACTGTGGCAATTTAATGACAGGGTATACATGCCTTATTTATTTTTATTCAAATGTTTAGGTGAATGCCATGGTTAGTCCATTATGATGCATGATTCTTATTTGAGGCATTATGTCCTGCAGATAATGTTTACAAGTTATTCAGATCGGGCTGTACATTTTATGGAGCTTCCAGGAGAAATTCCAAATAGGTAAGCATTATTTGGTTTACCGTCACCTGAAGAAATTGTGAACTATACATTTTAAGTCAATCTGTCAATGACATTTTCTCAAAGGTAAATGATTTTATGATGTTTTCCTTTTGATATTAGACCATAGCATGTTTTATTATTAAATTTCTGAATAATTACAATTTTCAGTGGTTATTTATCACTATTAGTTGCTATTTACCAAAGGGGATCTGGACAGAAGGGTTGAAAATGTTCCAGTAGAGTACAAGGATTTATGTTATATTATGTTACGATACATGGTCCTTTTAGTTTTTTCTCAAGCAGTATCATTTAATTAAAAAATTGTAATACACTGAGGTGTCAAAAATATCTTTAAAATAATACACCTAAGGTGCAGTTCTTCACCTGTACTCATCTTTGTGAGCCTCTAGAATCTGGACATGCTACTTACTATTCCACGTGTGATGGCTGAATAATTGCAAATCGGTTGATCTGGATTGGAATCAGCTAGTGCCATTCTGATTCTTTAGGGTATAGTCTGGTCTCGGGCTACTGTCTTCATGGGTTGGTTTGGTTTGGGTTGAGGTAAAAAGAAAAACTCAACCCAAATCAAATCAAACATTCTTCTTGATCCAAGCTGAACCGAACCAATATATAGTAGGTTGGTTTGAGTGGAACAAAAAATGACCAACAATTTAAAATATCGTATCATATTTTAATTAAATATATTAAATCATTTTATAAATTACATGGCAAACTCAAACAACTGAGCGTTTCAATAAAATCAAGCAGGGGTAAATGCATTGTTTACCGGATCGGAGTCGGTGCCCGAATTGGTGAGTACCAAACCAATCCGATCTGGATTGGATCCGATTGGCCAATTCCGGCTGATTTTTCCAGAGGAAAAATGATTTGTAATCGGTCTGGATCGGTTAGTAAAAGAAACTGTTAAAATGAAAAAAGTCATAGAAACATGGCCGAGATCAGATTCTGGTGGCCACATTGGCTGCCACAGTGATCTATGCCCTTTGGGCCAAATGATATTTGTATGTAAAAAATGACTTATCAAATATTTTTGACCTCCTTCAAATAAATTTGCAAAATATTTATTCTAAACATATAATATGCAATAAACTTTTTTCAATTTAAAAAGTATATCAAGTAGATGACAATGATTAAAAGGAAATTTTCGCAGAACAATGATACAAGCATAAATAGGAACCTAATACACATCTCCTTTCTATCATGCAGATCCATTCCACTTAAACCTACTGAGCACCTGCTTTGGGGTGCTTTGGCGCTTAAGCGCCCCAAGTGGGCGCTTTATCTGTGCACAGAAAAGTGGCCAGGCGCTCAGCAGTGCTGGGACCACTTTGGTGCAAAAGCACCGCTTAAGTGACCACTTCGACAACCATATATTTTAGACCCTTAAAATGTCTTGATTCTGATCGCATCATGGTAGAGAATACTTATCTTAGAACCAGCCATCTCAGATTTCTGAGTTAACATTAGTTATCTTCTATTATGGGTGAATAGTCCTTTTTAAGGTTCTTCCATGGGTGGAGTAGGACTCACCTTTTTTATTTTTGTTTTTTGGTTTTCTTCCTTTGTCTAAAAACCCTCCTATGTACTGAAATTGGCCATGTAGAAGTTGATCTGTCTTTTTTTGGTACTTTTTGTGGCTACCTGGCACCTGCTGATCGCTTGGTGGTGGTGGTGCATCAGGTGGCTTTCTCACTGGTAAAGTTTTTAGAAATTTCAATTCTTCTTTTGGAGAAAAATTACTTGAAGTCATTGTGCCCTTTTCTTTTTGGTGAAGTTACCTTACAACAGGGCCAAGAATGAACCCCCCTCTCTTTCTCTGAGTGTATGTAAGTGCATGCAACATGCCCATACAAATACATTGCATTGGGTTGCATGGCAACAAGTATGTATCAGTGTTGACACAGTGCTTAGGTGTGGTTTCTGGGTTGGAGTACTGTGGAAACTTCAAATTTTCATGATCATAATCATGGTGATATATGATATGACAAATGTAATTGGTATCTATACTAGAACATGTAGGTTGAGTTCTAAAATTTCTAAAGTATAACCATAGACATCTTTCTATAACGTAGGAAAAATTTAACAACATTTAGAACTTAGAGTTTATGGAAATATATTTTGACATCATCACGAATTAATTTGGTGTTAATTACGTCGATCAGTTAGTCGAGTACCCTTGATTAACTATAATAGCAACATATCATATGAACCTTGCTTCACACACGAAACATGTAAAATAACATGGAGGACATTTTTGTTTTCCATGGTTCTTAATTTGGGTACATGGTTTGTTCATTTATTTATTTTTTGATTATTGGTTTCATTTACCTACATTTTTAACTATGCAATTGAGGTTTTATGATTTTTTGAATTACTTTATTTTTGAATATTTGTATTTTTTATTTGTATTGTCTTTTATTAATTGGTTTTGCTATTTATTTTATGATCAATTTTATTCATTCTTATTTTTTGATTTGTTTATTTTTTTAAATATGATTTATTTTTATCACATTGGTTTGCGGTTTTGACCTCGTAAACTCCCATTGGCTCCTATGTTTAGAAAACAGTGGCCAATTTCTTCGGCTGGTGTCCAACTCCATCAGTTGGAGCATGTGGTGGAGGGTTTTGTATGTTTTATTATTATTTTGGCTGATGAGGCACCCACCTTTGCGAATACACAAAAAACCTCATGGCACTTAGAAAACACAGCCTGATCATTTCGTTTCCTTCCTCTTTTCTTTTTTGTGGGTCCACCTGACGGGTGGCTAATGTGGAGAGTTGTGCGAAGTCTCTTTTGACCACAAGTGTGCAGTTATGAGTCTCCATTCATTGCTATTTTCATTCTTATTTTATTCTTAATGGAATCTTGCTATGCCTTATGAGTATAGACATGTCTCTCATTTAGGGAGTGCATTAAATGCCCTTTTTTAATGATGGTGGAAATGCTGGAGAATATCTCCCTCTTTTAATTTGCTGCTAGAAAGAGGAGTACCTCTGTCAACCACAATCCCAGCAATAGCAGCAAGGAACCCTCCACCTCCATCTTGTGGACAGGAGCAAAGCAAGGGATCAAGGAATCATGAAGATCTCCATGTCTTTTTCAACCCCAAAGTGGTGGTTCTCCTTCATTCGGTGATTCTGATCATGATCCCCTGAACCATGGTGTTGTAGAGGTTAAGAACATCTCTTTATACACTAGTGGACAGGTAAAGGGAAGGGTGAGTTGACCTTGGAGTTCCTCCAAATGAGGCTTAGCTCTTTTACCTCTCTTTCCTGATGAGGCCTTGGCCTTGGAGTTCTTACCATGGAGGCTTTGCTGCATAACCATTTTACCCATCATCCTCCTATCCTCCTCTCCCCTTTTATGGTTGCAACAGGTTCTTTATTTCTTGTTTTCTCTACTTGTCTCTCTCTCTCTCTCTCTCTATATATATATATATATATGCAAGTAAACTATATCAAGGAACATATGGAGTAAGAGAGATGGAAAAAGAACCTACATCACCTATTTTGATGAGCAGCAGCCTGAGTGCTCATATGCTCAATGAATTCTTGGCAATCTCAATGTTGGCTTCCACTGATTTGGACACCAATCAAAGCAGAGCGGTGAGTGGAAGATAAGCAACACAATAATGAACCACCAGCGAGTAACAATTTTATGCCTAACAACGCTGCATATGACGATAGCCACATTGTTATATAAGGCTTGCTCAATGGTTATGCTATGACGTCAAGAATATAACTTCGAGTGTAAGGGGAGAAATGGTTGAGATTTTGATGAAGATATACGTGGTAGTCAAAAACTTGGAACGATCTAGCAGAACCTTGGTTGCCTGTCATTTTTTCACAAGCTCATTTCCTTGAGTCTACCATTTTTATACTTATTTTGCATTAATACTAAGTGTAACATTTTTCATGTTGGCTAACTCATATTGTGTTTATTGTGAACTTGTATTGCTTATGCTTGTTGTGCCAAGAAGGAAGTTGGCACCTGCACTAGCCAATAGGCTGGCATGTTCTTGCCGAGTTGCTTGGGTACCGCATGTTCGCATAACACAATGACTTGAGACTATATCAAGTGATATCAAAGTAGACAACGATGGAGATAGTGACACCAAGGATTGCCGTCTCACATCTCTACTTCATCTCGGGAGGGATGGAAATAAGTGACCTTAGAAAATCTTGAGCGACAATACTTTGGAAATGTTAGTCTAAATGCATGTTTGGGTGCAAAAATGGAATGATAATCTCTTCAAAATGGGCTGAGATTGACTACTAGATTAAGACAAGTTAACAAGGGAAACTAAGACTGGAATATAAAGAATGTGATCATTGTCTACAAGCGACACATCAAGAAATTTGGGATCTTAAGTTGGATCTAGGTTTCAACTTGACCAATTTTAAGAAAAGATGTTGTATAGAGATCGTTATGAAAGCTTGAGAGATTGATATGCTATCTTATATCATATAGAAGTATTTAAAATGTTAATTTTAAAAAAATAGTGAAAAATGAGAGAATAATATTGAGATCAGTCTTTTGGATAGATGTAATAATAGAATTGTTAATACATGGATAAAACTTAACAAGGTCATTGTTGGCACCTAAGTTTTGCAATAATCAAACCCCATTTCAATGACCCATTCTTATCTTGTGTCTACGGCTAAACACGATCGGCGGCACCATCCGACATGGGGTCAAAGCACAATTTGACCAAAGCCTGCCCGACCTTCCACGAGAGGAGGAGAATCCACCGGAGAGGAATGGAAGGATGAAAAGGGAATGAAACCGTAAGGGAAAGGCTCCGGCAGCATAATCAACCTTCAATCGGATCCCATTACAAGCCAAACTCCTCAAAGGAAGGGAGTCTCGTAAGGAAAGGAAATCTACCAAAAATGGGCGAGCCGGTGAAAGAGGGAATCAATTCCGAATATTTTGGGAGTCCTCTAATTCCGTATCGGAGCTGGATGTCATGTCCGGAAGGTCTCTAAACGGGAGAAGGGGTCTTCGAGGCCTATAAAAGAAGCCTTGCGGTGTCGAGAGAAGGAGGAGAGGATGGCCGGGGTGGAGGAGAGTCGACCTTCTCCATCGTCTGCAAGCGCAGCCGTCTCTTCCCCTGTCCTCCGATGTCGTAGCCGTCAAAGGAAGTCCCTGTCACCTTTGTTCGGGCCTCCTTCCTCTTCTGCAACTGCTGGCGGCATCGCCAACACCACTCGTCGCCATTGTTAGGGTCGTTGAGGCCGTTGAAGCCGTCTATCGCCGTCGAGGACCTCCGCTTCCCCTGGACAAGCCGGCGGGAGCTTCTTCAAGCCCCTTTGCAGTCGCCAAGTCCTCTCTTCCGGTTGTGCCGTAAGTCGCCGGTTTTGCCTCCAAGCAACCCCGATGGTTCCTGTTTCTGCCTTCAAACAACAGTGCCGTGGGGGATATTGGAGTCTCTTTCTCCTTCGTCCGAGGCTGCTGGGGTCCTCCTTCTCTTCTGAACGGCCTATCGAGACCCGCGGCCCGCTTTGCCTTCATCGCGGCCGAGCTCCGGGTAAAGACGACGCCGTCGAGCGTTGCACAGTGCCGCGGGAGGGGGGGAATTATTTTCTCCCTACCTTGGTCCACTGTGGCCAAATGTCGTGGGACCCACAAGCAAAAGAGAGTAAAAAAAAGGGAAGAAAATAAGGGGTTGCATGGTCGCGCGAGGCTTGGGCCGCAGCTGTGATGGGCCGCGATGGCTATCGAAGGGCCTAATGGGTCACGGCGTGAACAATGCTCCGAGGATCAATTCAAGTTAAAAAAAGTTTTAAAATATACAATCAATTCAAATTTAAATAAAAATCTACTAAGTAAGTAAACAAACCGAGACGAGCATCTGGCCAGTTAAAAACTCGCCACATGGTCTCGGCATAACCTAAAAGAATTAAAACAAATGGGAAAGCAATAAGCCGGCTTTAAGCATGTCTCTTGACCCATAATTAAAAATAAAATAAAATAAACAATAAACAAAAATTAAATAAAAATCCACTAAATTAATCGAATAAACCGAGACGAGCATTCGGCTAGAAACCCGCCTGATAGTCTTGGCTTAAACTAAAATAATTCAAAATAAATAAGGAAAGTAATGTGACGGCTTTAAGCATGCCCCTTGACCCTTTAAGGTAGACATATAAGGGTCTATTAAAAAGACCCCAATGTCTTACGATGCCCCAGTAGGGAGTTATTTACCCATTATGCCATGGGGAGGCTGTGCATGAACAACATGCCGGCATGCCAAACTATGAGCTAATGAGGGTCATCAATCATGAGATGAGTCCCCACAAGCTTATCAAAAGCTGGGTGTACTCAATCTCAAATCAGTGGGAGGAATGCCCACAAGTCTATCAAAGACCAGGTGTTTTCCATCTCAAATTGATCAAACAAGTTCCATGTTCATCAAGGACTCAAAGGGGCCTGAATTCAGGTCATTCAAATTGTAAGAATCATGTCTCATATTGAGCAAGCAATGAGAATGTCATGACCAGTGAACAAGTGATTTTGTGAGGATGTGAATACGTGAGGAACATTGGGATTGTTTCTCCTATGTGCATATGTGTGAATGTTTATTTTTATGGATGCATGTTCTTCTATTCAATGGATTGTTATGACGGATAATCAAGGGTATTCGAGCATTCTCGATGTAATTAATGTCGGATCTTCGCACCATCCGACGGGGAGATGTCAAAATAAATTTCAAAGAACTTAACAATCTCGACATATAATTTTATACATATCATGGCCCCTAGCTAATACTTCTATATATCACTTATTTTTATAAAAAGTCAATGTTATGGTCAAATCAAATCAAAATCAAATCAAACAGGAAAATGAATTTCCAAAACATAAAGTGTTTGAAATTTTGAGGTTACATCATTTGGCACGTCCGGTGGGACCTCTCATTCCCTTCGTCTCTTCGTCTCTTCGTCATTGCAATTCAAGAAGACATACATCCCAAATCCCATATATATCTAACACATGCTTCTTTCCTTTTTGTGCGAGGAGGAGGCGGAAAATGTCAAAGGAGAAGACCCGGTGAGGTCCAATGATCCCGTCATGAAGATTTCATCCTGATGTTGCAAGCATCTCAAGGAGCCGCTTTCAGAGTTTATCTAGCACCGAGAATATTTCAAGGGTCAAACAACTTGATCTTATTTCCAAAGGGCTTACCATGGAAGCTTCCCAACAAACAACTCCGGGGGCATGTGGTTATGGACCGATGTGTTGTTTGAGACTATAAACACCTCCGTTTATTTATTTTTCTCACTATTTATATTTAATTTTTTTCTCGACATCTAACATGTGTTTGCATTACCATCCAATATCACGATGTGTAAAGGCATGTTACTCTTTGTTCAACATTTTTTCTATGCACATAAAAATAGTTTATAATAAAAATAGTCACATCGAGGGTGACAATCACCCCTTGAGATGATTGACCCCCCCCCCCCCCCCCCCCCCCCCCGGGGGGGGGTTATTTGTGTAGGCAAGGGGTACCCTCAAAACAATATTGCAGATTGCGGGGGGTGCCCCCAACAGATTGGCTGGATGGGGCATGGGGCACGAGGGGGGATTTCAGGTGAGGGAGAAGAGGGGAGAGGGGAAACCATACTTCCAAAGGAGTTTCTTCACCTTTGTCAGAGAGGTTGCCAGAGGGGACTGCTGGAAGGGAAGGTGATGGGAATCAGGGAGGGAGCCCTAGGATTGATGGGTGGAGAGGGAATCAGGGTAGGGAGAGAGAATTAGATCGGAATCGAACTTGATTTTGGGAGGATTTGTGACTTACGAACTCCTGGAGTATCGGCTTGGATGGATAGATTCTCAATCCGATTATGGCGAATGTCAGCCGATTTAAGGCCGATTCTTACGATCTAGACTGATTCCTAGTTTGCACAGGAATTGATCTTGCATCTGTTATTCAGCCTATGGATGGGATCGACATGGGTTGATCCATTTCAAGAATTGGCCATTATTTATCCGGGTCAGCCGATTTTGCGTACCGTGGTGGGAGAGGTGACTTTTATATCATTCTCTATGCAATTAATGACATGTTCTAGGGGCCAAATACTGATTGGCTAGGAAGGGGCTGACTGTGGATCAAGCAGATTTGGGAGGTGTGGTCATGGTGTACCAATTTGGCAGAAATATGGGAGGCCCACCTACAGGCAGCTTGCTACTGTCTTGGACTCTTGCTTGATGATGGTACAGGGGTATTTCACTTTTTCTTTTGACTGCATTTAAATATTTACTTACAATTTACTCTATTTTGGTGTCAATCTAGTTAAAAAGTAAATGATATCGGCTTCTTCATAAATTTTGATTAGATTAATGAGATTTTGCTGAAGCATTGAGATCTCATGAATGTTTTTGATATTTTGATGTTTTTCAGGTTTATTTATGTAAGCCACAAATTCTAAAATCTTCCTTTTTTAGGAATTTATACAAAAATGAACGATTTTACAATTTCCTAGCCAAATGAACATGGTCTGCATCTGCCTTTTCTATTTGATGTGATTGGAATAACCTACCCTACAATGTCTCTTTTGAAACTGTTGATCAAAAATTGTCGTTAAATGTTTGTGTATGCATACTACAGATGGCTGGATTTTTTTATTGTTTAGTTACTGATATTTGTTTAAACTTTCTTGTCAAGAACTGGTCACGTATCTTTGCTTTTTCTCCAGTGAACTGCACTTTTTCATTAAACAGAGAAGAGCAGTGCATTTTGCTTGGCTTTCTGGAGCAGGAATTTATCATGGTGATCTGAATTTTGGAGCTCAGCACAGGTGCATCTCGTATTTATTGTCTTATTTGATATTACTGATGCAAATTTTACTTGTTTAATAGCCATTTTACTTGACAACTTTTATTACGAGATATAAAGAGTAATAGTTTGTGATTCTTGTTGAAGTTTGATACACATACTGATCTGAACTTGTTGCTTATCTTCGATTCCTTTCATAGTTCTACAAATGGAGATGAAAATTTCGTGGAGAACAAGGGTCTATTAGACTACTCAAAGTTGAGCAATGCTGAAGAAGCATCTAAACCAAAATCTCTTTCTGTTTCTGAATTCCACTTTTTGCTTCTCATTGGAGATAAGGTCAAGGTAAATGCAACACCACTGTTTTTTGGTAAATGAACCTCTAATGAAATTACTAGATTTATACATCATCTTTTCTTTTGAATGCAACTTAGAATGACATGCAACATTTTGGAAATTTTGCATGCAACATTTTGGAAATTTTGCATGCAACATTTTTGAAATTTTTCATGACATTGATGAACAAACATGACTAGTGCTTCATTTACTCTTTTGTTTGGTGCTTCACAGAGACTTGCTTTCTGTTGAACATTTTGAACATTTCAGTAATAATCCGGAAAGTGTTTAGTGATTCCATTCTGCTTTGCAGGTTGTCAACAGAATTAGCCAGCAAATTGTAGAAGAGCTAAAATTTGATCATTCACCAGAGTCGGCTTCGAGAGGGATTATTGGACTATGTAGTGATGCCACTGCTGGCTTATTTTACTCATTTGATGAGAACTCAATCTTCCAAGTTTGTTTACTTGCTTGCATTATTCTTACCAAGCTTGCTCTAGATGTGTCTTGACTGTGCTTAGTTCCCTGATGCAAAATGCATTTCAGGTGTCAGTAAATGATGAAGGCCGAGACATGTGGCAGGTCTACCTAGATATGAAAGAATATGCTACTGCTCTAGCAAATTGCCGTAATCCATTTCAGAGAGATCAAGTGTATCTAGTCCAGGTGATTTCAAGATTATTCATATCTGTGATAACTCTGGAAACCATAGTTTTAAATGAATTTAGAATATTTTAAGATGTTGAGGTTGTATATAGATTTACTCAATTGAAAATTGAATATTATCTCTTTAGTAAAATAGATTTGGTGCTTATTACATTTGTTGTTGTGCTACATAGCCTAGATTAACCACCACACATTATATCAAAATGTAAATTGAAAGCAGAATGGAATGTAATCCGAAAATTTTCTTAAATTTTCCCTTGGCACATGAATTAACATTTTCAGTTTTTTTTTACTTTGCTTTTTTATTTGCATGAGATTTAGATATTATTTTTTATATTTTACTCCATGTTGGATTTGTTCCTTTTCATTGTTTTTTTGTTGTATTTATCTGTCCATATTTAATCTACATCAACGTCAAATTCAGTTGATTTTTAATTTATTTTTTATTATTAGTTTCTGATCTTCCATATCTATCTGTCCATATTTAATCCACATCGACGTTGTATTATCAATTTATTATTAAATTATTTTTTAATTAATTTTGTTGAATTTTGATGATTATTTGGTTTATATTTGATTATTTCTTCTTGGTTTACATTATATGCATTTATGTTTTTGTGCTTTCTTTGTTATTTTGATTTTATATTGATTAAGTTCATGTCATCCTTAAATGTGTTTTAACGTGTTTTAGCTTTTGTTTGAATTTTATGATCTTTTGACTGCTCTATGTGGCCAACCCATGCAAATGGTCGTCTTGTTTTATTGTTCTTGTTCTGATGGCCAATGGTTAATTATTTAGAGTATAGTTTGACACATCATATATTTATATAAGTGAAATAGAAAGAATCAAGGAAAATATAAGTTAATTAGATATCCTTTATTTTCTTCTTTTTCTCCAGTGGTTATGCACTTGGCAATCTCTTTTCTTCTCTTTTATTTGGCATGGGGCAAGCATGTTTCCAAGTGATTCTCGATACTCATTGGAGACAAGGGTTTTTTATGGTGTTCAGGGAAGATTGCCGGATGAAGATGACTTCAGTTGCTTGTGTGAAAATGTCATCCATCTGGTGGTGGCTGCACACTGGTTGATGATAAACTTGCTACTAACCTAAAATGGTTTTCCACATGGTGGATGTGCCACTGATTGGTGTCATGGTGTTTGTCCCCACCAATATTTTCTTTTTTTTTACCTTCTCCTTATCTTCTTTCTCTTTTACCTAACAGTGGGATCCACTTGCTCCCACTGAATGGCACAAGGACATTTGAGTACGTAAGAGGCATATGCTTCTCCCTTCTCCATTCTTTCTTTTCTTTTCTCTATTTTTTTTTAATCTTGTTTCTTCCTGGGGTTTCCATTTGGTAAGGAGTGTAGAGGAAATCCTTCTCAACTGATGGAATGAGAAAGCTGGAGCCTATTACTTCTCTTCATTGTCTTCTCTCTCTCTCTCTCTTTTTTTGTGGGACCTACCAGAGTATCTGGAGCCCTTTGGGTAATGACAGGGAGCACCAGCGGTGGCAAGAGGAAAGACAACAGTTCAATGAGGGTGGGTCGTCCTGCGTCTCTCCCCTTTCTTTGTGCCCAGAGGAAGTGTTAAAACAATAGCTCTGATGTGGATGTTCCGTAGCATTATGGATACCCTATTTCTTTCTGTGGAGGAAGTGTTAAAACAATAACTCTGATGTAGATTCTCCGTAACACTGTGGATGTTATATTGTAATCCATATATTTTGAGTGCATGCAACACTGGTACACTTTGCAGGCCGAGTCTGCCTTTTCTGCCAAAGATTACCACATAGCAGCATCATATTATGCTAAGGTGAGGTAGTCTTTTTCATTTGAACTTTGTTCAATGTATAGTTTCCGAAGATCTATTTTTCTATAAAGTTGGCTTGTATTTCGAAATTCTGCTGGAAGTTCTTGTTGCTTGTATTTTCTTGATGCTATTTGGATTGGATTGAATATTTCTACTTTGTCTTCCTTAGACCAAATAATGATGATGAATTGAGACATGCTGATGTCAGTGTTATGATAGCTGGAGTTTTCAAATTAACTTGTTAACGCATCATGTCCGATATTCTGACCATAGTTGTCAAGGCGACAAGGCGTTACAGGGTGCCAATTCCGCTTAGGCAATAAGGCGGCCACTTAGGCGTTGCCTAGGCAGTCAAGACGGTATCATTATATGTGCATATATATACATATATATATATATGAATATATACAATCATATATGTAATTAGATATTAATACTATATATATTTATGCAAACATACAAACAATATATAAATATAATTATATTTATATTTTATAATTGAACGTATATGATTGTGTGTACATACATATAAATGTGATTTTATATATGTAATTATGAATGTGTGGGTATTTATTTTTGAGAAAGGAGTTAATTTTGATAAACTAAGTGAGAGAGAGAGAAAAGATAGCTAAGAGAGAACTTTATAAATTCTAAGTATATAATATATATTTATAATCATAAATTTTAAATGTATATGATAGTGTAAGTGATAATGAAATATATTAATATATTCAAACTATCATTAAATAGGTACCCTTTGTGGGGGATATCAAGGGGGGAAAACCCCCAAAAATTACTTTTTTAATTATGTAAAAATATCCCGGGTGCCTTGCTTGGGCGCCTTGGGTGCCTAGGTAGGCGCCTTGGACGTCTTGGGCACCTAGGCGGACGCCTTGGGCACCTTTTTGGGTGCCCCATAAAGCGCTTTGGCAAGGTGCCTGGGCAAAAGCATGGTGGCGCCTGGACAACTATGATTCTGACTCAGGATGGGTTTGGACAAGGCTATGGCCAAGCAGCCTCTTGCTAGCTCCAATTGACCAGCTGGCTGCACGCCTCCCACAGTTTATCAATCACTTATCAAATGTTGTTTTGAATCTACCAGATTTCCTTGCTGGCATTTAGGAGCAGAGCATGTTCTTAATCTCTCTTATTTTCATCATATGCTCTGGAGCTCAAACTAGATTGACTTCTTGCCAAGAAAAGTTCAGCCCCAGCTCTGACCCGTCTTCACTATAATGGCTCCATGGAGTCTTGAATCCTAGACCTCCTTTGTACATGGTAGAGCTCGAATCTGATAGACTCTTGTTGACTAGAGTTCTGCACAATCTGTTTCTGTTTCCCATCTCTGAGTTGATGGCTCCATGGAGGGTAGACAAGCATCTATGTTTACATGCCCATCTTTGAGCCACAGTAATAATCCGGTTATCTGTGGCCTATGGGAATCAATGTGGACCAATACGGGCTGCGTGTGGGCTGATCTGGCCCAACCAGGTTATTGTAGTTACAAGAAAGGAAGAAATTAGGAGGAACAACACGATCACTGAGTCAGGGGAAGGAGGAAGACAGTTGAAAACCTTCTCTGCCAATGTGCAGAGAAAGGAGAAAGGGGTGCTGTTGTGCAGATCCAAGGAAGTTTTGGACTTCGTCATTCTAAAAGTTTATCCAATGCTTGTTAGGGAACATAAGTTTGTCCAATGCTTGTTAGGGAACATACTGGAGGTCTTAAAGAAGCCCATATTATTATAACTAACCCCTCTAAGCTTTTATTCAAGAAGGTTCCCTTTTTCACTTTTGACTAACGTGACTTACCCAAATTCCCAATGCTTAAGAATTTACATTGACGCTCTTAAAACTAGAAAACATACATAAAGAAGCATAAATGCATAAAAATTCTAAAACTAACAAAACATTCAAAAGTTGATGTGTTGTTGATAATTTTCATTTGTAAGTGACATGACCTCTCACTTTTTCTGTGTGGTTTGATCCTGTATGCATCAATTCCCCCATGTTGCAAAAAGTTTGTAATATTGTATAATCCACATAGGTATTATAAGTACAGTGGACGACTTTGTCACAACTAAGAAAGCAATTATGCACAACTCATAGGTTCTATAAAAGCTGCAGTAGCTGTTCCAAACAGGATCATAAGGATGCTCTGATCTGTCAAGTGCCAATCTGGAATGTCTGCTTGCAACTTTTACGTCTAGTCCTCTAAAGGTGATATCTCAAGAATGATACTGTTGGTCTGTGGTGGCTCCATTAACTTGATGGACCTTTTTCCATGGTGCACTATCAATGGTACTCAGCCTCCAAAAGGTCTGCAATGTAGTAAACATGAACTAGTTGCTTGGTCTCAATAGACTTGCTCAGCTTGGTGTTGGCAGGCTGTTCCAAAACTCAACCCATAGTCTGATGTAGGATGGATCTGAATGAGGCTCCGAACTAATTGGCCAGTTGGCAGAATGTCTTCTGCACTTCACTGACCATGTTTTAAGTGTCGTCTTGAATTCATCAGATTTTCTAGCTGATGTTTTAGAGCATGCCTTTAATTTCTTTTTTGACTTCTTGTTGAGAATAGTTCCACATTAGCAGTGATCCCTGTCTTCGATATTATGGCTCCATGGAGTCCTGAATCTCTTGGACCTCTCTTGTATGTGCTAGATCTTGAGTCAGTTAGACTTCTTGTTGACTATGTTCTGCGTGCTTTAGGTTTGTTTTCTATCCACAACTTGATGGCTCCATGGAGGAAAGATAATGTTTCCATGTTTTCATGGGGATCGATGTTGACCGACCTAGGAAGCTGCAAACTGATCTGTCATTACTGGACCAGGTTGCACTGCTAGACAGTTCAGACTGACCAATGTTAAGTGATCCAGTCCAAGATGCTTGATTTTGACTGCCCAGTTCATCGTGCTAGGGCAGAGTCTGCATGATCGACCACATTGACTGTCATCTTCTTCTGTGGGTTGGGTTGACTCTCTTCTGGAGGAGCACCTGAAGGTGGTGCAGTGGGAGTGAGAAGAGCTGGAATCTGATTCAGGTGGCGGAGCTGAGGAGCTGCTACTCTGGTCTACTTGGAACACCTACTTTCTGTGACTACAGTTTAGAAAACTTAGGTGCTGCATGCTAAGCTGGCTGGCTTGCGCAAGTGCAGGGTGTGGTGGCATCATTGTCATGAAGGAGAAGTTTCTCTGGCTATAAGCTAGATGACATATAGATATATCCTTTAATACTTAAGAATACATAAAATGGTCCTTAATCAAAATTGAACTTATTAAATAGCTAAAGCAATTGGTTAAACCCTAATATAGGTATAAACGTTAAATGCATAACCTTGAAAAGCACATTAACCCAAAATAGAAAATCAGAAAACTAAAAATGATCTAATTTGTATAAATCTCCATGATGGATATGATGTTTCTTCACAACTTAACCTTAACCTTATGGAAGTGTGTTTAAGACTTTAAGGCCCCGTTTGGTGTGGGGATAAAATTGATAGGGATATAGATAAGTCACTCTTTGTGATTATCTTGATCCTCGTTGTGTTTGGTTTGAGTTAGGAACTTAGGATATGTTTAGAGGATAACCTTGTCTTATGTTTGATATGATATATGATTATTAATTATGGAATTAATATTAATATATATAAATTTTTTGATTGTTAATATAAAATTTAAAATTTATATAATAAATAATACATAAATGGTAATGCAAAACATTCCATGTACTAGATGGGATGGCTATCCCTCAAAAACAAATTAGGGATAAAATATCCCATGTACTAGATGGGATGACTTATCCCTCACTTTTTTCTCAATTTTTGGGAATAAAGTCCCATTTTATTTGCAAAACAAATGGGAGATTGAAACCAGATTTATCTATGATTATCCCCGTACCAAACATAGCATAAGTTACCTAGAAGATAATAATTGTACTTACAGAAGAATGAACACATGTAAACATATCTAGAATGTAAAAAAACTTAAAAGCATTTATCTTAATATAAAACCTGTATTAGGATTTGGTCAGTCATATATGATGATCTGATCTGATCTTGGGCTACTTCATATTTTGTTGACTGCCTTGGCCAATATGTCTCCTGGAACAAACCAGTCAGCTGATCTTGACTGAATTATGCTAGCTATCTATCAGTAGACATGAACACATTTCTACCCACTCGATAAAATTTAATGTTGTATTGAATCGAGGTGGCTTCCTACATAGAACTCATTGTTTCCATGAGGAAAACTACAGTAGGAAACAGGCAAAATACCAGAAAATGGGAGTACAAAATTTGGATTAGCGATACCTCAATAGCATGGATTGTAGGATCAGCCGATCATGGATCAGGGTTGGTACCTGATCTGGGGGGAGCTCAATTCTGGAAAGAAGTTCTGCCAAGTTTGGGCTCTAAGTGACCGGTTTGACCAATCAGGGCTGGATTGGTGTGCCACATGAAGATGGTGGAGGGGCACTGACATCATCCCTCTGTCGTCTTCCAGTTCTGATTTCCCTGATTGGGGTCAGATTGTACTGGAATCGGCCACTGGTCCACCTTGTGCTATTATTTTTATTTTTTATATGTTGTTCTAGGCTTTTGAAAGAGCCAATCTAGGCTAGTCCTTGAGTGGCTTTTCTCCACCGATCAGCCTATCTGGCCAATCTAATCGTGATCAGTATTGGGATCAACCGGCCCATTCCTGACTTGGAATTCCTTACTCAATGGACAACTGCCACATGAAGATCTTTGACCCTCTCGAAACTCCGGCTTGAACGCTTACCTTGCAATATTGTAGTTTGCTCAATCTGTATGACCTCACCAATTAACTTGGTTGGGCATAACCCCAAGGGGCTATCTCCTGTTCCAGCTGTCCCCTAGGTATTGTTTGAGGAGAGGACATGGTACCCAAAATCTCTATGAACTGTCTATCTTTCATATAGATTTAATTTGCTTTTAGGACAACATTCTATTCATTGCCATCATCCTTATAGTTCACATAAGTTGAAAGAGGATGAGAGGAAGTATAGAGAATAGGGAATTAAGGAAGTTAGAAACAGAGGAGCTAGGAGACTTGGCTTAAGAAAAGTGACAAGAATACTAGATATTTTTATGGCATAGCTATTGAGAAGAAGAGGAGGAATACCATTGTTGATATAAGTACCAATCATAAGGCCTTTTGCAATGAGTATGATTTAGAAATAGAAATAGTCAGTTTCTGTGGAGGCCTGTTCCATGGAGTAGCTTGTTGACCTTTCTTGAGTGTGAGGTTCCTAACACTATACTAGAGGATGATAGTAGGATTTTGGCTGGATTGTCAAGAAGAGATTGAGGCAGCAGTTTTTGGAATGTGGGAACTATTAAGTTGTCGGGGCAATATGGATTTTTTATGAGCTTTTAATAGTCATTTTAGAGATTGATTGAAGTTGATGTCACTGCTGCAATTAAGAGGATTTATGATGCGGGGCGAAGAGCAGAAACTCATTATGACATAATTGTCAGACGAATCAGTAATCTGAGACTTCCAAATGGGTAGCTTTGTACAGGTTGGACCAGTGAGGATTTGTGTGTTGGGAAACTAATAATAGAAGTGGGATGAAGGCATGGTGGTTGCATAGTTGTTAAGGCAACAAGGTGCCCAAGGTGGCCGTTAGTGACATTGAATGTTTATATATACATGTATATACTTGTGTATATACAAATACACAATCATATATATAAATATAATTAGTTGTTAGTATTATATATATATTTCTGTATACATACAAATATATATACATAAATATAATTATATTTTTATGTTATAATTAATGTCTATGTTTGGGTTCATATATGTAAACGTGATCTTATTTATGTAATTATGTATCCATGGTATGTATTTTTTGGGAAACAATTAATCTTGATAAACTTAGTGTGTGTGTGTGAGAGAGAGAGAGAGAGAGAGAGAGAGAGAGTTAATATATATCTTTATAAATTTTAAGTATGTACCTTTATAAGTACAAATCTTAGATATATGTGATAGTATAATTGATAGTGAAATATATCAATGTGTTTACGCTATCATAGATGGGTATCCATGAATCTTAAACACTATCATAAATGCCTGGGTGCCTAGCTCAGGCGCCTTGGGCACCAAGGTAGGTGCCTAGAGTCTTGGGTGCCTAAGCGGACACCTTTTGAGCTTCTTAAAAGGCACTCTGGCAAGGTGCTGGCACAATAGCACCTTTATGCCTAGGCGCCTAGGCGGTGCCTGGGTGGCACCTAGGCAAGTATCTTGACAACTATGGGATGCTGATAGAGGGAGAGGGACACAAGGGGTAAAGGCTACCTTGGTCAGTTGAAGGAGAGAGAGGGAGAAATTGTAGGAAGGCCTTCTTGGCAGAGATAGAGAGAGAGAGGGAGAACAAAAAAGTAGGGAGATATCTCAAAGTTTTTTCATTTTTTTCATTGATTCTTGGGATACAAGATAGGGGATTTTGAAGAAGTTCCGCTTTACAATTTAGACACTCTAAAATTTCTAAGTGGATTGTTGATACACTTTTTACAAAATGTAACTTGTCTGAACATCAAAACTTTAAAATTTTGCTTTGATGCCCTTAAGACCAAAAAATATATGTAAGCAAAAAATGAAAATAAAAAATCCTAAACGAATAAAATGTTCTAAAGTCGACATCAATGTCAATCAAGTTTGCTTGGTAGTGATACATCTGCTTGTGTTGACTCTATATACATGCTGTACGATCCTAAATGTGTCAATTTAAAGAGTGCATAAGAACTATAAATTGTTCAATGATATTTTTCTTGTTTTATTGCCAAAAGGGTATGGACAATTGATATAGGAGACCTCTGACCTATCAGCCGCCTCAGTCGTGCTTTCAAAATCATTAGAAAGGTTTTGATGAATAGGTTGAAGTTTTTGATTTTAAGCTACTAGATTTTTACCAATTAGCTTTAACAGAGTGTTAAAACCTCACAGCTTATCATTGTTTTCAAGGTGTTGCCTAGGACAGTGCATCCCTTCAGCTATCAAGGCAACGGGTGCCTAGGCAAGCTGCACATGTTTTCTCATTTTGTCTAATTTAGGAATAAATAATACTAATTGCATATCAATATCACTTAAATTTTGTGATTTTGAAGTAAAAATATATAGTTATAATAGTTTTATCATAAATAGATATTTTGATCAAATAATAATATGGATTAAGTATTTTCATAGATAGTTACTAGTAGCTAATACAAATTAAGTAATAAAATTAACTTAATTGAGTTGTTCTAATTAAGTATTTATGTTATTTAGTTTATTTAACTATGCACTTGCACATTATTCATTTATTTACTTGTTGTTCTAGCTATTTATTATTATTTTATGTATTATTTGTTACTCATATATTTGTTATTCTATCACTTTTACTATATTATAGGCGTTGTCTTGGTTGCCTTATTTACCTTGAAAAATATGCATCTTATAAGGATAAAAGATACGGTGTGGTATGAATCGTATGATATTTTATAGGGTATTGTATGGTATGAGAGTGCGTATGGGTTTTGGTTTGGTAATTTTAAATGTGTGTAGGTTATAGTGGGTTCTTAGAATAAAGATTGGACCTCTCTCCATCAATACCACACCAAATTTGTATCCATACTTCTACATCATATCACACATCCTCTATTTTCAAATGATGATAAAAATGATTTTTAATATGAATTGTAAAACCGAGGTTTCCACACCTCCACTCACCTTTTCCTCTACTCTATTTTTTTGCTTTATTAATAGAAATGCTTCCCACTTTTTTGAGCTTAGCCATAAAAGTAAGTCTTTTGATTGTTAGCTTGTCTAGATCCTTGGGAAGAGTGTAGTCAAAGGAACTTCTTAGTCTTGATAAAACATGTCTGCACTATTTTCTCTCTGACTTTTAGTTGTTGAAATTATTGGGCTATGAAACTTAAATCTCACATTGTGTAGGAACGGCTTGCATGAATTTATATTTTTGGTTTGTGTTTTTATGCAAACTAATATGGCATTATCCATGTTCTCTCGTGTGCAAGCCAGTTTCAAGGAGTGGAGTTATTATTGTGGTTTGCAGGATCCTGGAAGGAACTTCTGTGGGGATTGGGCTCATTGGTACATGATCAGCCTAGATTGATTGAATCGTCACCCCTTACATCCACCCCAACTGATATGAGCAGGATCCAGTCACTTTAGTGATTAGATCATGATCTGATAACTTAAATGATCAGATCATGGGATATTGATGGATCTGATAACCGAAAACCCTAGAATCAGTCAAACGAGTGACTGGATCCTTCTTGAGCAGGGTCCTTTCTCATGATCCGATAACTCAAGTGGTCAGATCATGGAATATCAATGAGCTCGATATCTCTGGATCTTTCACTCAATAATTTAAGTGATTGGATTATGGGATATCGATGGACACTATCCCTGGATCTGGTCACTTAAGTGATCGGATCCTAGACCCCATATGAGCATCTTACACACCCAGAGTCATATGGGCCCTATGATATGCTAGGGCTAGTCCAGCAGAAGCCATAACCAGTAGATCTGGTTCTGGTCTAAGATAGTCTATGTAGACCAGAGTAATCTGGGACAAATAGGCTGATCCTAAAAGCCACAGTCTGACCTGAGGCCATCCCTGATTTATGGTTTTGTAGGATAGGTTGACCCTAGCATGGTCAACCAACAATGGCTCATTTTGCTCTGCCATGGGGACTACAAATGCGAGTGGCTTGCATAGGACCAAGGGTTAACCATATGCTTCAATATCACATTGAAACTATTAGCCTATTCAGCTAATATTTTCAGGTTATCTTTTCACTTATATCTTGTGAAAGTGAAACCTAACATTGGATTATATTCAAATCGTGATTATGACCAAGAAAACTTTTAAAATATTTTATAAAATCCTTTTGAAAATTTAGAACTATGAAGAACCTCAGATTCACAGTTCAGAAATTGTAAATGTGCCCACACAGATTAATTTTTAAATTTGACTGAAAAATTGGATCCTTACCATCTGTCTCTAGGATTCCCTTTCAGTTAACAGGTACCTGCAGATTGGTGGAACCGAAGTTCACTAAGAAACACCTGTAAGTAGTGCTTTCGATGCGGTTAAGCTATCTTTTCATATTTGCAATTGAATGTTCATTTTTCAAACAACACAATGCTAACTAAGCCCTTCTGGCTAAAGTTGGGATATTATTCACACACTATTTTATAAATGAATCTGCCACTTGGCTTGACACCAAAGATTCTATCCTCACTACTATCCTGTTACGCTCCATCTAGGATTCTAGATTCTTCCGAAACCATGGCATGGATTATATTAGGAACATGTTTAATTACTTTTTTTTATTTTTTTGGCTAAAAGCGTGACTCGTTGTGTCAAATTCATGGATGCATATGCAATATGCACCTTAGAGTCTGCTGCTATTCAAACTGACTTTTAGTGTCAAAAATGTTGGGTGACTGATAGGAGAAATGAAATCGGTGATAAATGTTAGAAGTTAATTAATGCAATCTTCATTTTATCATTTGCAAAAAGGATTTTTTTATTTTTCTGATGTGTATTACCTGTTTGCAATTTTCTGTTGGTCTAGAAGGACATTTACACTCAGATTTTTTTATGTTCTTTTATATTTTCTCAGGTTAACTATATTTTATCATTTGAGGAAATCAGTCTGAAGTTTATCAACATTGGTGAACAAGTAAGATATGTGAGATCTTGTATGATCATAACTATGGGAAATGTTTAATCTGTTCCTTGGAAGTTATACTGGAAGGAACGTTTGGAACTTTAACTTTTGTTTTTATTTTACCATCGTTTATAATTTCTATTCATAAGAAGGGTTGTCTTTTGATGATATGCAACAGGATTCTTTGAGAACTTTCTTGTTGTGGAGACTAGACAATCTTTCAAAGGATGATAAGTCTCAGATAACAATGATTTCTACATGGGCCACAGAGCTATATTTGGATAAGGTTACATTTAGTATATTTAGATTTTTCATTTTTCATGTTTTGCAAATATAATCCTCTGAGATTGTTGAGGTTCTACTACATGTTTGGCTTAAGTTCAAAACTGCCTTGTTGAGTTGGTTATGTTTTTTACAACAAAAATACTAGCCTTACCAATATCAGATACCTGGAAATTATTTGACATTAGCTTGTTCTTGGTTGTATTGTTACCTTTTTTTGCATCTTATACTTTCTCCCTTATTAGCTATGTGACTTTGGAAGGTTGCAGCGAGTGTGATATTTTTATGGTTTTTATTGCAGCAACTCTTATATACTGTGAAACCTCGAGATTTATATAAAAATAAGAATATATGTTGGATGGCATATGGTTTGAAAATTCATTTGACTTTCCGTTTATTCGGGAAATAAACTTTTCATTATCTTATCTTTGGCTACTATGAAAATATATGATATTTCATAGAAAATATTAGCCAAAATATGTGTGTGAAACCTCGAAGAGAATGATATAAAAATATATGTGTATGTATGTGGTATATGGCATGGTTTGAAAATTCATTTGACTTCCATTTATTTCGGAAAATGAACTTCCATTATCCTATCCTTGGCTACTATGAACATATATGATACTTAATAGAAAATATTAGCCAAAATATGTTGTATGCATATATAAAATATACGTCGAGGTTAGGGTTCATAAAATTTGTCTTTGGACCTCTCTCCATCGGAAGTTGCGAATTTCCGATGTTAATTACACCGAGACTCTCGGACACCCTTGATTAACTGTCGTAGCAATTTGTATATGAAAGAAAACATTCATCCATAAAATGCCATCATCTGGGGATTATGACCCATAAAAGTAATGGAATGCAAGTTGATAATACAACGACCATATAAGGCCGAATGTGAAAATTTTTGAGAGTAAGGGCAAGGATGTTGACGATTAGCCTCTTGACCTAATGTCTTATATTAAGACATTAATCGAACTATTGAGGCTAATCATACTCAGATCAAAATCTATATTGATTTCATGTGTTCTTTCATTTTGAATAAAATGAAATCTGCCCGTATATAAACCAAATTCATGATCCAAGTCCCTTTTTAAATCCACAAAATTTGGAGGGTTCAAGCATAATATAGGAAACCGGGCTTAGAACTCGGTATGTGCAGACATCATTTCCATACCCTATATGGGGTCAGACGATGAGTTGAGATATGGACCATGTATGAGGTAATAAGGGACTGGGATATGACCGAAGTATGGGGTTGATAGCGGCTGGATATGTGACCTATATATGGGTCAATAAAGGGGAGGATAATATGTGACTTGTATATGGGTCAACAGAGGCTAGAAAATATGACCAATTATGGGATTAATATTGGCTAGATACATGACCAACTGTGGAGTTGATATATCTAGACCCAATGACCTGTATATAGGTCGACAGGGGCTGAATAGATGACCCATACACAGGTCGGACAGAAGGGACAATAGGTGACCTACACATAGATCGATGGAGGGTTATTATGTAATGATGAGGGGGATTAATAGATGACTTATATATGGGTCGAGGGAGGGGTAGATGAGTGACCAATATTACCCGGCTCTGGGTCTGAATATGACCCCAATACTGACCTTAGGCCGATTGGATATACATACTGAAGCCTGTCTCAAGTTGAGACTAGCCCGGGGCTGAGATATCCATCTATTGTATTCCCCAACTCTTGCCAAAACCTGCCATATCAGACCCCTTTGTACTGGCTGAAAGATGTATGTCTTGGCCTCTATCACCATCCTTCAATACTTTGAATGTATGTACTCAGAATTATGGCCGGAATCCTCTTTGTTCTTTCCTAGGATGGAATGAAATAGAAGCTCACTGGTTCATTAGGTTCGACGGTAGGCTTGAAGCATTTCAAAGCCAAAGGGAATCATGCTAAGTCCCCATACCAGTCAGATTGGAATCCGCTCCTCAGATTGAATGGAATTAAGGTTCAGACCTGAAGATGATCATAATTAATATCATTAAACTGACCACCATCCGATGCAAGCCCACATATCAAAGTTATCCCTATAATAAGTGTTGAGTCGTGTAAGAATTCAGACTTATATGAGTCCGAAATACATATGACACTTATAACACTTGAGCCCGGCTATCATTCTATCATATATAGATTGTAGGGTATTCATCATGGCCTCCTTCACATGCTCTCGATGATCTGATTATGTTCAGATCTAAAAGACCTCTGTAACCTCCCCTTTCCAAGACCGAGAAGCCTACTAGAATCCTGTCTAAGCTAGGCCTTGCTTACATGCAGATTCTAGATTTAAGCAATCCTTTAAGATATAACCATATATTTGATGATCTACCCACCTAAAACTGATCATTTATATCCTGAATATAGCCGGGATTTGACTCCAACTATGCCCCCAACCCGGGTCATCTGAACTTAGTCAAATATTTTCTCTTTATGAAACAGGTTCTGCTTGCTTATGGGTCATGGACCCTTACCTATATTCTTGGGACCCTGGATATTCAGGATTTATGCAACTGGATTCAACATCCAGAATTCAATGGCATAAACTTGGCCATCCGGACTTATGCTCAGGACCGGCCTCGAGTTTGACCTTAGGTTGGTCAGAAATTATACCAAGCAAGATTTGCTGAAATGCCATGCAACATAAGGCTAGTATAAACTCCTAAGTTCGGCTATCAGTCCTTCATTCAAGTCTTCCTACAATATATTGGAACTTGTCCTATGACAGGTGCTAAATGAGGCCTGAAATCTCATGCAAAACTAGGCTTATATGAGCCTGAAATGACTATCGCCTGACTCATCCATGCTCGGTTATAAATCTGCCCTACTAAACTCCCCAATGGTCTAAGCTATATTGGAATTCAGGATCTAACATGCCCTCGGTTTGTCCTCCTGAATCTTTCCTCCATATTCTGATTAAACACCCATGGAAATGGGCTTCCCGGGTATGAAAATCCCACTGTATTTTGAGATGACTTAACCCTGATTCATATGTCCGGCCTCCAGTTCCTTTCATCTATCCTTAGAACAATATCCCTCTAACTATCTAGATATCTGAAATCAGGTCAACATGCCTGAAATCCGAAGGTTAAAGTTTAGTCCTATATAGATATCTTGTTCCTTCTATTCAAACTTAGCCTTCCATTAGCTTCATAGTTCTTATAAGTTGTATGCATATGAACACGTGTTCATTAGTGCCATATGGTGCCGAACCTATGGTGGAGTTTGACTATGCCTATAACTTTATTGTTTCGGGGTCATATTACCCCTTTTTGAAGGTACAGGTTTATATATATATGAAAAATCCATCTTCCCCTTTTGGTAATTACTTTTAGTAGCTCCATCTCCATTATAAGATGGACCTAGGGAGTGACTATGTGGCTTCGGCTATTATCCAAGACATATGGACATAGCCGGATTTAACCATATATCATCAATTGGATATCATATATGTATCCAACTACAATGATATGATCCTTACAGAAAATCACCCTCCACTAACATAGGGGTTCGGTCCATGATTGACCCCCTCTTGTATGGGCATATTGTCTCTCTTTTGTCCAACTTAAGTGGATTGGATTATATTTCAACCCACCATGCTTCGGATTGAGAATTACCTCTTATAGGCCTTCCCGGCCATGATATACATGTATTGGAGATCAATTTCCTGCCTTGTCCCATTATGTCCGGACTTGGTTCATCTTCTCTTTTTTGTTTGAATCACCTATATGTTTGATCTCTACCCTATGTTTGGATGAAACCACATTGGTGAGACTGAACTTCAACTTCTTCTATGTAGATCTTCCTCACAACCGGCCTTCCCTTATTATGCGATAAGCCAAAGGGCTGCTGATTTGGCTTAATATTAGGCACCCATAATGACTTGTCATGATCATATGATTCTCATCTTTCTATGAAATTTGTCATATATTTGGCAATACATCCTCATATGGTGAGGTATACATGTATTCAAAGCCTCTTCATTACAAGATAGATCAAAATGACCCTGTATATATTTGATCTTGTCCGGGACATATTCATGGTACTATGCCCAATATTGGGCACCAAACAGTCCTTTGGTATCCTCGGATTATGCACTGTATGTATCCATGATTGGATGCCATGTCTTCATCAAGGCCCGGTTGGCCATCTCTCCTCCAAGTCTTTGCTTAATGTAAGGCTACCCGGGGGATCCTTGGTCCATCATGTGGGTCCCAAGGAGGCCGGGTATAACCTTCATCCTTGCTTGCTTTACTGTACTGCTGTTGGAATAATTGGAGCTTGGGGACCTTCTCCATGAGTTCAGGGCCGGGGAAGATGGCTATGGGGGAGAAAAGGCAGTTCTGTCCAAAAGAGATAGGTCTATGAAGGTGATGTAAGAAGGGATCCGGGGAGCAATATGGGCTCAATCAAGGGATCATTTGAGGGTTCATTATAGGTATGAGATTCCGACATAGATCATACCTATATAAGGCTCAATTTCAGGCCTAAGATGGTCAAAAAAAGATTAGCGGGATCCTAGTATATGGCTAGGAATTGCAGGCTTAGGCAGGGAGATATCCTGCCAAAATAGGAGAGGAATTGAAAGAATTGACCTCAAGATGAGCATGGTATCTAGAGGAGGGGACGGATTAGGCCATGGTTTCTTACCTTAAATCCCTTGGAATTTCCCTTGACTCTTGAGCTGTGTGGCTATCCCCTGTGGTGAGATTTCTGCAGAGCTTCTCTCCTCCTCTTCCTGTCTCCTCTCCCCCCCTGTCTATGTGCGGGATTGGCCCTATTTATAGGCCACTGATGGGTGCTGTTCACCCAAGGAAGAGTGGGCTGCAAGCTGTGTGCGCATGGGGAGAAGTGGGGCCATGTTTTCCCAACGTGGGGAGAGTGGGGATTGACCAAGTCCCGGCTGTTGATGGAAGATCTGGACCCTTGATTGCTCCCTGATCTGCAGCGGATCCATCCCACATTTAAGTACAGATCCTGGCCATTGGTTGAGTGTCCTGGCTTCTCTCTTGATAGCCCAATCCAAACCCTTCATGTACTGGTCGGTAGGTGGCAGATTATTTGCCATCCAAGGCTTGATTGGAGATAGGCCTTATTGCCTACGCAAGGAGAATTAATCCATCTCAATCAAATATCCCATTAAAGATGGATCCAATGGATATTATCCTATTAAGGATCCAATTAGCCATCTCAATGGACCGGGGAGCATCCATGCTCTAATACTCTTGATAATTGATCAATCCCGGCCCTTCCTTACATGTTGTTCCAATCAATCAAGACCCTTGATCACTTAGTGGATATTAATCCTATCAAGGATCCAAGAGGATTTATCATCCGGTAATCATCCATGCTTATGGGCATCTACCGGATATCCCATTAACTAGGATCCATTGGATATTATCCTATTAAGGATCCGATAGGGTCACTTCAATGGACCGGGGAGATCCATGGACATATGATTGTTGATTGGCCAATTCTAGCCATCGGATGGCCTTGGTTTATCTCCCGGGCCTATTTTGAATTGACCAAACTGTTTTCTCCCCCGCGGATCCTTCTCCAAGCAGTTTTTGTTTAGACTCCCTGTTGGAGTCTAACTCCTTCATCCGCGAGCTCCTATTAAGCATGCCCTCTTCCTTCTTCTGTCGCACCCTTCTTCTCAACAGTTTTCTGCCATAACCTGGTCATTGCCCAAGGGAGCTGTCGCACCTGCTGATTGGAGGACTTAGGTGATCCCTTCTTCCTCTTGGTGTCAGTCCGAGGAGGTGAACTTCTTCCTAGTTGTTCCCGGGTGAGCACATCCAATTGGTTTCTCTTTTCAGCTTTATATGATGGACATGTATGAAAATTTAATTTCTCTACTTCAATCTCCTGTCGGCAGCACCTTCATTGTCTCATACCATACTTGTATTTTGCATATATATGAGTGGCTGGCTGTGTTGGGACGTCCCCATATGTCCATCTCCCTGATTTATATGCAAGGTCCGGCTCTTTCATGCACCATCCTTGGTCGGGGCCTTCATCAATTGTCCCTCTTCTCCTTCCTTTTTGACTAGACAGGACATATGTCCTAAGTGTATATATATATGAAGATGAGGACCCGGCTCCTTACCCTGCTGAATTGGGTCCCCTAAGATGGGCCTACTCGGCTGCCATATGCTCAACTATGCCCCTTTATCTTTTCATACACATATATCCGGCTAAGAGCCCTCTATTGACAGCATATCACCTAAGTGATTGTAGTCGGGTCTGTCCAATTTAGTTGCTGTTTTGTGTTTTCCGGCCCTCCTCTCTTCAGATTTTTGCTAGGAGCATGTCTTCATATCACTAATCAAATACATATCTAGCTGGATATATATATGTACATATCCGAGGCCTCCAAATAGGAGCCAACATGGCCTGTACAGGCTGCCTCCGACCTCCCCCTTTTTCTTGGCTTGATAGGAGATATGTCCTACAAATGTATACATGAAGTTAGGGATCCGGCTCCTCAATATGCTGGATTGGGTCCCTCCAAAATGGGTCTGTTCGGATGCCATACGCTCAACTATAAACATGTCCCTCTATGAGCATCTCCGAGGCCTTCAAATAACAGCCAATTTGGCCTGTACAGGCTGCCTCCGACCTCCCCCTCTTCTTAGCTAGATAGGAGATATGTCCAATAACTATACTAGAGGACCCGTCCTCTTCTTTGGACAGGATGGGCATTGAGTCCCATTTGTGTTCCTCTCTAATCCTGCACATCCAGTGTTGGACATATGGGCTTGATCCCTCCCTTGATTCATATGTCGAGGGTAAGCCGTAGGGAGTTAAATATATTTTATTCTCCCATTGTCTCATTTTACTCCCATCCATGCTCTTATATCATGGTGTTCGGGTGCTATAGAGGATATTGATTGTGGGCCTCTTTTGTGCTCATTGCCCTCTATCTTTTGCTTGGATATATATATGCCAAACTTACCCGGGCCTAGCCTTATATGGCTCTTCTTCTTTCATGACTTTCCGTGTGTTTGTATCCATCCTAGTTTGTTCCATATAGTGATGTTGGAGTGGGGAAATTAAGCATCTTTAATGAAACTTTGAGTGCCAACAATGTGGTATATATATAAAATATATATGTCGAAGTTAGGGTTCATGAAATTTGTCTTGGGACCTCTCTCCGTCGGAAGGTGCGAATTTCCGACGTTAATTACATCGAGATTCTCGAACACCCTTGATTAACTGTCGTAGCAACTCATACGAAAGGAAACAACCATCCACAAAACATAATCACATCATCATGTGGGGAGGCTTAAACATAGCCATAATCCCATCATACCATATCATTTCATACATCTTATTTGAGTATATCCCGTCTTATGTAGACATGGACTTTCCACTTCAAAACCTTGCCGCTAGGTTTTGGTCTATAATTGAATTCCTCACTCTAGATAAAGTGAGAATTTCCTACTAATGGATTGAGTGTATGTACTCTTCCCACTTGGGATGGATCGATGACACCGAGTGCATGTTCGGAGCCCCGTCCGGACCAAACATTTTCGGGACGTACCCGACAATACTCTGTTCAAGTATTATGAATACGTTGCCTAAGTATAGGCTCGATAAAAGATGATCTTAAATATTTTTTTATGTGTCAAAATATTTAAGTATATATGATTTTTATGTCATTTGGGTCCACATTTGGCCTTACGTCAATCATGTCATCGTCATATCTTGGGTCCGGGTGACCAAGTCTTCATCATCTTCTATGCCCAGTTGGCCGTCATGTCTTCATATCTTCATCTTCATAGTATCTTTGACTTCATTGAGGCTGCTTGGGGTGGCCCTTAGTCCATGGTTTAGGTTCTAAGGGGCTCGGATATCGCCTTATCCCTTGGCTGCAGCCCATCTTCATTCCCCCTGTTATATGGGGTTGATATGGATTCTGGATATATGACCTATTATGGGGTCGGTATAGGTTGGGAAAGACGACCTGATATGGGGTCAATATAGGCTAGATATATGACCGGCTATAGGGTTGACATATAACTAAAAACAGTGACCTGTATATAGGTCAATAGGGACTGGATATGTGACCGGTTATAAGATCAATATATGGCTGAAAGTGACCTGTATATAGGTCGAATAGGGGGTTGGCATATGGTTCGTATATGGGGTGATGAGGGGGCAGGTATATGACCTGTGTATGGGGCCGAACAGGGACTGATATATGGACTGTGTATGAGGTGACAGGGGACTGGTATATGACTTGTGTGTAGAGTTGATAGGGGCTGGAGATGTGACCTGTTATGGGGTCGATAGATGGCTGAAAGGGTGACCCAGTATATGGGGTCGATATGTGGAGCTAATAGGTGACCTCGTATATGGGTCGGATGTAGGGGTGGATAAGTGACATGTATATGCGGTCAGGTAGAGGGGACTGTTATTTTTACATGGATTGTTATAGGCCCGAGTGTGAGCTGAACGTGGGGCGGTATTGCGAGGGGAGCAACAAAGCATCTTCTCCATCTCCCGTGCACATTGGTGACAGTATGTTAGGGGACCGGAGGAGGGATTCTCCAATCTGTCCTCTCCATCGGACAAGTGTAACTGGTGGATCTACATCTCCCATAGGCACAACACCTTCTCCTTCACCCTTCATAAGTTTAACATTCTCTGCAGGGTTTCCTCCATTGGCACAACACCAAGGAGACGGTGGCAAAGCATGACATGGGTTCCATCTTCTCCCATGACCCATGGAGGACGAGCTGCAGGAAGATTCTGGTGATGCGCAAGAGGCTTCGGATGGCGGTGTCATCATCTCCATCCAGTTCTCTCTCCACCTTGGATGTGGGTGACGGCAATATGCCAACATCTCGTTTCTTCTCATCTTCTCATGTTGCAACGAGCAAGCGAGGGCAACATCAGCCTCTATTAGTTGGTTGGTGCGGCAAAGATGATTTGTCTTGCTTCTCTTCTCTCCTCCATTTTCATAAAAATTTATTTCGCTTCATAGAAGGCTACCCGAGGAAGCTCTTAGTCCATCACGTGGTTTCTAAGAGGGCTAGGGTATAACCTTTTCTTCATTGCCACCTTGAGGAGCATATGGTGCTTCACATCGAAGGCTCATATACGGAGTCGATATAGGTTGGATGGCATGACACCGTTTATGAGGCCGAGTTATAAGGCGTACGTGCTAGGGTATAGGGATGTACGTCGGACGTGGAGAAGCAGTTACGGCCTTCATCTTCACTTCTGCGGACGCTCACCGCGCGGCCAGGTGGAGCATCGAGCTCCTCATCATCCTCTCGTACGGCGAGGAGTTTGATCGGTGCGGCAGCATGTGGGGCCGCAATGACGACGAGTATGCATCTTCGGGAGGAGCGATCGGGGACGCGATGCGCTTATCCTACAACTCCTCCGGCACGTCAAAGAGCGGCATTGTGACCGATGATGTCTTCTTCCCCCCTTGTGCAGATAGCACTCGGCGAGGTGAAGAGGATGTCTGCGCAGTATCTTTCTTCTTTCTCTACTCCTATCATCACACGGCGGCATGGGGACAGCCGGAGAAAAGGAGCAGGCTGGGCGGGAGAACAACCCGATGGTCTCCAACCTAGGCTTCTTCTCACTTCAGTAACATCAGAGAGAGATGGGCCCCGGCGGGGCAGAACAGCCCGATGGTCTCCGAGCCTCCTCCCTGGGCATGGCATGTCTTCTTAGCACATATGGGGAGGGGGCACAATGAAGCATCGTGCGACATCGTGGAAGGACGTTCGGACTTGGTCAAATGGGAGAGTGGAGACGTGGGAAGTGGGCAAGTGCCGGTGTCCGTGGGAGAAAAGCTGGAAGGTACGGTGACGTACCCTTTCGACTTGGTTCATACGTGGGCATGCGGAGTATACAAGACGTAGACTTCCCTTTTGACCTAATATCTCATCATTTTCCATATATCCAATGGCTCATATTAATCTTCACTTAAGTAGGATCCATTGCCATAAGTAAAGATCCCGATAAGGAGTAATGTCCCAATACTTAATAAATATGCATCCAG